>CAWUFW010012318.1:0-550303 GCA_963921515.1 Calotriton arnoldi | reverse complement strand
CCAACAATTTTGACTCCTTATCAGAGGCGGGCATCCCCTGAAGTTTGGGGTGCTTCGTTCAGGCATTGAAACGACAGGGAGTCAAGAGGTGGCCTTTGATGTAGGCTGGGTCATCAGGGGCAGGTCTATACTTTTATCTATCCTAGGGTTAAGGATTCTGGCCCTTACAGGGTCGTTAAATATTTCAGGGGCATGTTTAATGACACCTTTGATCATAGGTAAAGTTTGAACAGTTTTTGAGACTGGGCTAAAGGTATCTAGAGGAAATCTTCCTCTAGTTTGGTTGAGTGTTTATATGCACCCGTGAAAGACAGCAGCCCTGTGGATGAGTTGTCCAAACCCAATGTGATCATCTAGTGGAGATAGTTTTGTGGGATAAGGTGGAGGGCTGGGGAGGTCTAGCCAGGATCTGTAAATTCGTTGTGGCCCCAGTGCGTCCTGTGGTGGAATTATCTGGGTCCAGTAGATTATCAGAGTCATCACCATACCCCATGTCGTCCTGATATTCATGTGGCGAGAGATTTACAGGCTGAGGCGGTGTAACAGGGATGTGGAGAGGAGGGTATTGAATAGAGGTATAGGAGAAAGAAAGGCATAGAAATGAAGAGTCCCTTCTTGTTTGTAGGGACAAAAACATGGCGTGGCACAGGGAGATATGTCCAGTTTTACAGGTTGTATGTATTTTGTGTTGATTAGGATCGATGGGATCCGGTCGAAACAGTTCCTCCTCCTGAATATTTGGCTTTGGGCCGACTTTTAGTTCCGAGCGGTGATGGCTTCTTTGGATGTTCTTTTGGCGTGGGGAATCCTTCCAGGCTTAGATATCGGCTCGAACAGCTTTGGTTTAGGGGCTGTATCGTGGAGCCTGGGTTTGGTGGCCCAGTGATCCGCATGCTTGGAGCGGATTTTGGGACGGGCTTGATTCAGTGCTAAGGTGTTCTTTCGGTTTCAGCGCCGAAGGTGCTAGGTGGAGCAGACACGTGTGTGGTTTGGTCGGTGCCTGGGAGCCGGGAAGGCTTTAGTTTTTCTTCGTGGGCGTCCGAGGGCCACGTTCACCAGTCGCGACTGGGACCCGCTGGGCGAAGTGTTGACCGGTGCCTTCGTTTTGGAGGTGGGGTTAGAGGCAGGGCAGTAGTACTCACTCGTTGCCCTGGAGTGATGGGACCGTCTGATCCTCTGCCTCCCGAGGCGATAGTAGGTGCCGGGTCTTCCTCCCGAACGCCCGGGACCTCGCCCGAGGCCGGCGGAGTTTCGGAGGCGGGCTGCGCCCGTTGCGCCATGATGGCACGCCCGGGCTCGACCGGTCGCGAATGGTCTTTTTGGAGGCCCCGGAAGGAGCGCCCAGGCTGGACAGAGTGGCCTCGTTATGGTCAGGTGAAGGCACGGAGTTATAGACCTGGTGGTGGTCACTGTGGGGGAACTTTGCTCCACACACTGGGAACATTTCGGAAGAGCGTCCTTTTCCAGCTGGGCAGTGGGCCTTACGGGCGTCGATGGGCCCCAGGGCCGCGTCGCGGCTGGAAAGGAGATCGAGGAAAGGGACGTCGAGATATCGTATCCAGAGTAAGTGAAGCGTGGCGTTGGCTGCGAGATTTCGAACCGGTGTCCAAAATTGCATCCGAGCCGATGGCGGAAAAAGCAATCTGAGGATGAGTATCGTGTTCCATAAGCACTATTGTCAAAGGAAATTCACCTATCACATGACCTAGAGACAGGAACAACAGCAAAGTACAAACATCAGGCAACACCAGATGGCGATCTAATACAGTGTGAGCTCTGCAGCCGGAATCTGTGCTGTTGTGCGCATCGTACTTGTTCGTTCGGATTAATGTGCGGATCGATCGGGAAACAGGCATTCGCTTGGCTTTTTTCCCGACCGAATGGCGTTAGTTGTGCCTCCGACCGAGATCGGAATCGGCCCCATATTGTTTACCATTAGTCAATCGTTGAATAGGGTTGTCCCCTCTACAAACAAACAAGAATTGATATAGCCAGTGGAACATCTGATTTCGCCTCAAAAAAACCTTGGTCAAAGTAACAGAGTCATACCAACTGTTCTAGCTCTGCATAAATATATGTATTAATTTGACCCCAAATACCAACATAACCACTCTTAAATTAATTGTTCCCTCTCGTGGCTAGGCACCTTTCGTTAAAACATGAGGCGATTAGGTTGTAGTAATGACGTCATGTGTTTAGACACGACCATAACATCTGGCGACTGATAAACCTGAACTGACTTATTGTGAGGCAATGATGAGCGGTGCAATTTATACCCTCTGCACGTGGCTCACTGTAATACACAGAAGGGCCCTCACCAATTTACACTATCCGTAGTTTTTTGGCAACTGACATCATTATCGCCAAGAAATGATCTGACTTTACCAACGCGCATGCGCGCAAAGCGCTCAAACTGAGCCGCTATACACACGCGGACTCGCGTTTCTACACTCGCACTCTGTAACATCACGCGTCTCTCACCTACGGTGAGGAGAGCGGTGTAGCAAGGATAGCGCACGCGTCCTTTTGTGCTATGGGCGTTGCTACCTTGATAGAGAACACCCACTAAATTTACGCCCAAGATCAGGCAACCAGGCAGTGTGCCGGCCGTACACCGGATCCCACACAGGCGGTAACAATTATCTTTTAATTAATGACGAAAGAGCCAGCGCGCAGGAGTATAAAAACTTGCTCCCCACACACCATCATTTACCGGCGGGGAGGCGAAGCGGAAGACCGTAGATGAGACTGCTGGAAGCGCTGAAAATGACAGTAAGAGTATGAGTGTCACGGATAAATGTAGAAGCGTATTGGTACGCTCCATGTGCATTTACTCAACACGAGGCATGCACTTGTATGAATGTTTGTATGTATGGTTTTACTTTTTAAAATGGGCCATAATCTATGTAGCCTATATTTCCGTGTATTGTGTTTTTTCAGAAAAAGTCACAGTAGGCCCTTCCACCCTCGACCTCCCATGGAGTAAGTAGGATAGTGTCTTTGGGTAAGCGGCAAAAATAAGTGTTTTTTCAAAAATGTTAACACGTATGACTGACACATGTTTCACTTAGACCCCATCATGCGCAGCATAATGTGTGGTGATATACGTATAGCATATTGTGCATTTACCATACTTACACGTCCGGTTTGTTTGTGTTTTTGTTTCCTATTTTCCTACAGATACTCTCATTTTTTAACAATGCACTTCACGGGGAGCATTTATCCTCACCCCCGGTCCTTCGAGTGGTAACTCTTTCATACACATTGTGTAGAAAGGTGGAGCCCATATTCATCCCGGTCCTGACGAATGCTATGTACCCATCTGGGACGCAGAGCAGAAACATGTTGACCACTTTTTACGGTAAAGGGATAATGAATTCCCATTTCACTGTTCACTTCTTTTAATACCATACATTTGCCCCTTAATTAAATTACCTGGGGACAAGTATAATGGTTTTTAGAACACATTTTCACTGATTCACGGGCCACCACTTAGTTTTAGAAGTGCATCCCTGTCTCCAGGTGTATGCCCGCCCTCTATCAAACGGAGTTTTTAGAGGGCGAGGACGGCCTATGATGAAGCATGACACCAGGTGGTGTGTGAGGCCAGTCCTTCACTTTTTGTGAGATTTCCCCACTGGACTTGCATCTCTAGAGACTCTGTAGGAACCTGTAGGAACCCCAACTAGGGACAGCCTCATTTGTGTTTAAATCTATGAAAGATACCAATAGTGGCTAACTGAAGTTACAGGTAAGTAACTCATTTCCATATGGACGAAAGCCGTTTAGTCAGGGGCAAGGAAATAAGATAAACAAGAAGGCCGTTCAACCATGAGCAACTGGGTAACCCAAAGCTCACTCTTTGTTTTGCATTGTTCACAATAGTTTTTTAACAACAGACAGTAATTTATCAATATTAGGGGAGCAGAGCATCTTTAGTGTTATGTGAACAGTAATTACCGCGTAATTCTTTTTGTTCTAAAGAAGGGAGATGCACTGTTCAGAAAAAGGTCACATAAATAAGCAAGATGTCAATGTAACTGGTAGTTTCTTAGTACTGTTGTGTTCATTTGTACATTCTGTTTTATCATATGCCTGTTATTTACTGTTTTTATTGAAGTGATGGAACACTCTTATAGCTAATTATTAAAAGCTTTTATACATTGTCAGTGTTAAATTACTTGGTTCTCCCTTTTTTTTCAGATGCTCCAATCATCTCTGTCCTCCTAGGATCCGAAGCTTTGTTTAATAATCCAGTGGCTATAATTGCGCTGGAAATTATCTCGGGTTGTATATTTGCTTTCGTTGGATCTCGAGGTTAGGATATTGCTTTTCTTTGAGTTTCCTGCTAGTATTGTCAACCATACATTTGCAAGATTTACAATCGCTGATTTGAAAGTGAATATATTATTACTCAATCTTAAGGTTTACTGATAGTCTTTTCTTGCAGATTGTGCTGATTATTTAGGAGATGTGGGTCATCTGCCAAAATCACTGAATTGTGCTTCTGACAAACTTACAGTTTGCCCGCCCCATTTAGAGGTGGGTGAAGCTGTGCTGGTGGAAACCTTTGACCAACTGTCAGCCCTCCATGCCCATCGGTCAATATATCCCATAAAGTTCACACTTTTTAGGGCAATCGTTCCAATGTACATTTTATCTGTGCGGACACAGAAACAGAAAACTCCTGATGTGTCATGACCATTTATTCTTTCGTGTTTTTTAAGAATAAATCCTGTTTTGTTATTGAAAAACAAGAGTCCCTTTGAGCGAGCTCATCCAACATGCCCGCCAATTCAGTAGAGCTCCAGTGCATTCAATGGAGACTCTGCAGAAGCCACAGAGATTCCTGCCTGTCTGGGAGTGATCTTTAAATATGGCAGGTGTCTCACCACCAGCGGAGTGAAGACTATAGCCTCTACTGAACTGGCCGCGACGGGCTGCCTGCCACCTTGTAATCAACTTGAGAGTAGACATTTACAAATCTTTTTAGCATATTTGTGCGATACAATCTTTTGATCCATGTCACTGCTAAGTTTGACCTTCCGCTCTCTTCCTTTAAGGTGCCTTCAGTGACCGTTACAGCTTATTTATTTAATTGACTTATTGAGATTTTTCATATATCATGTACATAGCTCAAGAGTATTAGTGTGCTTTGCAGAGGTTATTGGATATAGCACAATAGCTTAGATTGGCACATAATCGATGAGCACGTCTACAACTGCATACACAATCATTTCTACACAATATTACAAGTAACATTTCTACACAATATTACAAGTTAAAAAAGAGGAAAACGTGATTAGGAACCAAACACCCACCGATGCCTATACAGTTGTTCAGATATGGATAAGGATATGAGCGATCAATTCATTTTTTTATTGAAAACAGATTTTAAGGAAGAGGCATCTAAGCTGCGAAGTTGTCAAGAATGTACTGAAATCTTGCATTTTCTTCCATGATAATAAAAATGAGCACAGTACAAAAGTAAACATAAACTTTTTGTAAGTCAAGCTGCCCTTAATAAGGAGCCATGTTAAGGAGTGTAGGTCACGAATGGCGTGCTAGAATCAGTCAGTCTCTGAGCTGAGATGTGCTCCTGTATGCAGAGGCTTTGAGTGCTGCAAGTTGGATTTTAGGAATGCCAAAGAGAACAGCATTCCTATATTCAAGTCCGGGAAGCACCATTGTTTGGACTACATCTTTAAGGTTCTGTTCTGGACTGAAAGGTTTGATCCCTTGATGAGTCTAAGCTGATGTTTGGTGGAGCACTGGCAAGGGAGTTAATGCGTTCCCGTAAATTCTGGTCCTGATTTAGAGTTTAGCAGACGGGATACTCTGCCAAACCCTTGCGACTATCCCATCCATCGTATTGACAGTGCCATAGGCCACAATACACTTGTAAAACAGCGGATGGAACATTTGTCACATTAGGGATGGAGTATCCCGTTCGCAAACTGTAAATAAGGTCTTAGGTCTAGACTGAAGAGTAAAACTCAATGATTTTGTGGTTTCCATAATTGCTAAAGTGAAATCTTTGATGCAGGTACATTCTTTTCATTTCTGCACTGGGTGGAACAAGATTGGGATGGAATGAGTTCAAATTTGGTTCTGATAGGATTGAATTTAAGATGATGAGTCATCTAGGATTGTATATTATTTACAGTTGAAGAAAGCAAGGTGATCCGAGCCAGAAAAGAGACATTTAGATAAAGCTGGGTGACATCAACATATTAGTGATATAAAATACCATGCAAAGTCAATCACTATCCCATTCATAGTTTCATCAAGTTGTTAGAAACACCATTCATATCCTGCTATTCTGTAAAGTAAGGGAATTTGGTTGTGAAGCTGTTTCAAGATCATACTGGGTAATGTTTTTTAAAACTCAGCCCTGCATTTTCTATCTTTTAGGCTGTCCCACTGTTGTGATTTTACAGAAGGTTTTAGAGAAGAGTATTTTAATAGTGATCTGATTAATCCATTATGATGGTATTCTCAGCTAGAACACAATCCTTCTTGGCAACAATAAGATTGGAAGTGGCCACATTGTGTGCATGGGTATAAGGATTGCAAACTTGTTTATTTCCTTGAATGGCCTTAGTCCAGGTGGAGGTGCCTGGATCTAGTTTCACTTTAAGGTCAACATCTTTGTAATTGTATTTTATATAGCGCTTACTATCCCTGACAAGGAGACAAAGCGGTTTTCGGCGAGTAGCACCCTTATTAGAATAGAAATGTTCCTGTTTGTGCATTGCCCCATGTAAGTTAGCATTCGCTGCGCCATTTTCTTTCAGGCGCCATTTTAGGCTGTTCGAAACTGATCTAGTTTAATTCCGAGAAATGCTTCACATAAATTTAGTTTTTGCCACGTTAGACTTGTTCCCGTAATGAATACATTGCTCCTATTAGCGCATACCTTTCTCACTAGATAGAGGCCCTCTCCCACTTGTCTAGTGGCGGGCCGGATAGAGCGACCTTGGTTAGTAGATAGTTTGTGAAAGACACCAGAGTCGAAACCTTTTTTTGTATTTCACTGTTTAGCTGCAGCTGCCTGGAAAATTCCATTGTGGGCGTGTTCTTGCCCAGCTATGAAACATACATAATGTATCTTTATGCCTGTTGATTTCAGTTCCCTCTGTATCACTCTTAGTGGCTGAACAGATGGGGCCTCCACTCTGAGAGCACATAAATAAACAAATATTGGTTTGTATTCTCTACTGGCTGACCGACTCTTCATGTGGTACAGAAGGCCGAGAGGTGGTCATAGGACCCGGGTGACCCTAATCGGGTCACTTCCTTCAGTTGGCGCCCGAACAGGGACTCCTTCGGGTGATTGACCCACCCCTTTCCGCAGACGGGGGGAAGTTCGAGGCCATCGTCAGGTCGGGCTGATGGTTCAGGGATCCCTGCACGAGGAGTATTACTTGCTCGCAGCTGCCCCGTCCGTCCTGCCGGGTGGTGCCTCGCCCAGTGGTCATCCCGACTGGAGTCCTAAATGGCGAAACCCTTGGATCTAACCGTTTGGTCTGAAGAGTCGGCAGTGGAGAACGGGTTCATTTGTGCTGTACTACTGATATCAGGTGAGTTTGTTTTGGTTCTTTGTGGATATGGTACCATTGTGTTTTGAGTTTGGTACGGCCTGAGTTCTGTTTTGTTAAAAAAAAAGTACTTGCAACTACTTTGCCAGGTAAAAATAACGAATTTGTTTTTCTTTTCAAAATACCTGGCTTCAGCAAAATCTGGAATTTGTGTTGTTGTTGTTGTGCAGATGCTCGATTGGAAGAAGCTCTGCCGGCGCCTCCTGAAGGCAGCCCTAATTTTGATATGTATGTGAAACATGTTCTCGGCCCTATTATGTTTAGTACGTTGTGTCACAAATATACGAGGGACAATGTCGAATAACAGTGGCCGTTTACGGGCACTTTTGATGAGGAAAAGATTGGGTTTTTACAGGAACAGTTGTTTAAAAGACGAAGTAGGCAGTCGATGTTTGATTCTCTTCGAACTTGGAAGAAGGAGGCTAGGCAGAGGTGGTTAAAAATGGAAAGAGATGCGCGGAAGGGGAAAATGCAAACATTGACGCAGAAAGCTGTAGCATATGATAGAGAAAAGCAGGGGCAGGAGTTGAATGTGAAGATAGAAGGTTTCGGTTACACATTGATAAATCTTATTTGGCCAGAGAGGAAAACAATACTTTTGTGGCGGAGCTGTTAGATACCCGACCCCCACCTCCTTATGCCCTGCAGAGGATATACTGCACTGTTCCATTACAGACACAGCAGCCTGTTTCACTGTTCCTGTGTCCACGGCTGTAGTATCAATGGCCCTCCTGCCCCTTCTTTGCTCTCACCATCTTTGGCGTTTGTGATCCCTAGTACTTCTACTGTTCCAACTCCTGTATCTTCTGTTCTTTCTCCTCCGGTGCAAGAGTTAATAATGATTGTGCCTGCTACCTCTGTTGCATCTCCTTCTATGGTTTTTCATCCCCTGACACTCTTGGCCCCTGAGACGCCAGTACAAGGGTTTGAAGATAGAGATTGGGTGAAATTTAGGGAGCGAATGGGTCCTTTGGTACGTTCTGATGTAGGAGCAGATGAGAAGGACTTGTTAGCAAAGCAGGCTATGCAGTGGGTTACTAATCAGATTTATAGCGCTGAGGACTTTTGGTAAGTTATGCACGACTTTGAGCCTTTCCTGCAACAGCATGTTCTTCAACATATGCCTGCTGCGCTGATTAATCTTTGGCGTACCCACATTGGAATCGAGGCCCCACAGGTGTTGTTTGATATTAAGGATCGTGTTTATTCAGCTGATTTGCACCTGGGCAGGTGTTTGTAAATATTGCTACTATTGTCTCTTATCGCCTTCGATTATTTGAGACAAGTCCCACCAAAATTGTTCAGTGTCAGTGCCCTATGCGTGAGGTCTACCCGATATACCATCCAGAAATACCTGAGTTGACTGATCAGCGCAGTAATGTTACTAGAGCAGCTGTACCTGCCCGTTTCCAGGAGCAATGGGTTTATACTCCGTGGAAAAGGAGTGAGGTTTTATCCCTTAAGACTACATTGCCCGACCCCAAGGAAAATCCCACAGCTTGTTATAAGGAATTAACAGAGGCTGCTTCTTCTACTGTAATGACTCTTGCTGACATCGAAATGATTTTTGATCTTCTTGTTTCGGTTGATATTTGGCGGCAGGTGCATACTCAAGATCATGTTGCAGAATTGGGTGGTACATGGGAGGCGATTAAAGGATGGGATCAGGAGAGGAAGCCCGAAGATAAGCCCCGTGCCGAGATACTTGCTTTGCCTGGTCGTATTATTACGTACATGTACACTCTTGTTCCACCTAAGAAGGTAAGTTGGGATAGGTTGAAAGCTTGTAGGCAGAAGAAGGATGAGAGTGTATCAGATTTCTTTACGCGGTTTGAAAACACATTTTTGGATTATAGTGGGCAGGATATGTCCACCGAAGGAGGAGTTCGATTGTTTGTTGATAGGTTTGTTACTAATCCTCTTCCTGAAATAATGACTCGTTTGCAGGCGTCTGAGAGTACTTGGTCTACATCATCCCCCTCTGTTATTTTGAATATGGCTCAGTACTATGAACACTGTGACCAGGAGGAGAAGGATAACACAGATATAAAACATAAAGATTTGAAGACGAAGGTGCTATTGCAGCAAGCGTTTAGGGGAAATAATAGGGGACAAGGTGGCCCTTCTAGGCAGCTCCCACGAACTAGTAGGCAGCCGTCAACGACACCCTTAGGGCTGAACCAGTGTGCATACTGTAAGGAGGAAGGTCATTGGCGTAGCGAGTGCCCTGTGCTTTTACAGAAGGTCGCGGCTCCTAGGGGGCGAGGTTCTCGTGGAAGAGGTCGTGGGACCGATGGAGCTCAGAATGCTGTGGTCTCACAGGGTCGTTCTGATAATTATTTTGATGACCCTCGCAATGGACAGTATTATCATGATGATTACGATATGGATGAGGTGACAGGGATGTCTTATAGCTAGGAAAGCCAGGGACAGGGTGAGGGACCAGTCCAGATACCAGTAGATCAGCATGGTCCTTATGTCACAGCAAATTTGCAAGGCTCAACTAAGGAATTTTTGGTGGGCACAGGTGCGACAAAAAGTTCTGTTTCTCAACATATGATCCCTGGCCATAATAATGTTTCGGTAGGTTTTTCAGGTGTACCGGTTGTAAGCCCCATTTCACGACCCCTTGCATTGACTGTTGGTCCGTTCACTGTGGAGTCTCTGTTTCTGCTGACATCTAATTGTGGTGAAAAGTTGATGGTTTTGGATTTGTTGAAGAAATTGCATGCTACCATTTATTGCTCTCCGGCGGGTGTTTATATTACAATGGGCCCAGATGTCGGTACTAAACAGTGTTTGTCTCAGGATGCGCCTCTTCCCGCCGAATTTGCCGACGTGCCACCCACTCTATGGGCAACAGGTGACACAGATGTAGGACTGTTGAATATACCACCAGTTTTGATACAGGTTAAAGATCATGCTATTTTGCTTCGTATTCCTCAGTATAAAATACCTCAGGTGGGAGAACGGGCCCTTCTTCAGATTATTCAGGATTTGATACAAAAGGGAGTAGTTGAAGAGACGTCTGCTAATATTTGCAATAGTCCTATTCTTCCGATTCTTAAAAGGACACCTTCAGGCTCCTCCGATGATCATGAGGACGTTTACCATTTTGTGATTGATTTGCGTGAGGTTAATAAAATAGTAGTTCCCCAGTTTCCGGTGGTTCCAGATATCACCACACTTTTAATGATGAGTCCTTCTACTGCTCAATTCTTTTCTGGTATTGATTTGAAAAACGCGTTCTTTAGTATTCCTATTCATCCAGACAGTAGATATTTGTTCGGGTTCACACTGACTGGCAGAAGTTTTAGATTCTGTCGCACTCCTCAGGGCTTTACAGAGAGTCCAAGTATCTATAGCCAGGCATTAAAAGGTCAGTTGGATTCTCTCTCGCTCCCTCCAGGTAATGTATTAGTGGAGTATGTCGATGACCTACTTATTGCTTCTGACACGGAACAAGGTTGTAGAAATAGTACAGTTAAATTGTTGTTGCATCTGGCCCATCATGAACATAAAGTTTCTCTTTCAAAATTTCAGTATTGACGACAGGAGGTCACCTATTTAGGTCACCTACTGTCGAAGGAGGGTAGGAGGTTGACCCCTGAGCGCATCAGTACCATTGTTAAAATGCCCATTCCACAAACTCAAAAGGATGTGCGCGCTTTTATAGGTATTACCTCCTACCGTCGCCAGTGGATACCTAACTATTCATTGCTAATCAAACCATTGCTTGCGTTAACAACGAAAGAAGTGCATGAGTCTTTGCCTTGGATGCCCGAATGTCAGCAGTCTTTTGAGCAATTGAAAACTGCACTTTGTTCGGCTCCAGTACTTGGCACCACTAATTACAACAAGCTGTTTGTGCTCTATGTTCACGAGATGGCTGGTTGTGCACTCTCTGTCCCAACACAGCAATTTGGAGATAAACAGAGGCCTTGTGCTTATTTTTCTGCTGTGCTTGACCCTGTCGCAAGAACCCTCCTGAGCTGTCTAAGAGCGGTCGCGGCTGTGGCCACTTCAATCAGACAATCGGCTGGACTTGTACTTGATACTGACCTCACAGTTATGGTACCCCATGCTGTGGATACACTTTTGAATAAGACAAAGACACAGAACCTCACCAGTGCACGTCTTACTGGCTATGAATTTACATTGTTTGCTAAACACTTTACGATTAAAAGATGTGCCACTCTGAACCCAGCCACGTTACTACCCCTCCCTTCTGAGAATGATGCAGTCGACAAACATGATTGTATCTTCCGGACGGAAGAAGAGATGAAAGGATGGGTAGACCTGACTGATGTTCCCTTATCTGATCCCCAAGGAGAACTATATGTCGATGGTTCCTGTTTTAAATTACCAGATGGCACCACCACTGCAGCTTATGCTATCACTACGTTGCGTACAGTGGTAGAGACATTGCGGGTCCCGTATCAGTCAGCTCAAGCTGCTGAGCTTGCTGCCCTTATTCGAGCTTGCAAATTTAGTGAAGGGTTGGTTGTCAATATTTATACTGACAGCCAGTACGCATTTGGGGTCGCGCATAATTTTGGCCAACTCTGGGCTGAGAGAGGTTTCCTTACTTCTCATGGCACCAAGATTCAGCATGGGCATCCCATATTGAGGCTTTTGTCTGCTTTAACGCTCCCCAAGAAATTGGCAATAGTTAAATGTAGCGCCCACAGGAAGGTTACTGATGATGTGGGTAGGGGAAATGTTTTTGCTGATCAGACAGCTAAGGAAACGTCCCGAACAAAGATGAAAAGAATGTTTGTAGCAGGCCCAGCTAGGTGGGTCCCTGAGGTTGTTATGTTTGAAGATACCCTTGAAAGTGTAAAGGAGATACAAAGTGAAGCCATGATAGAAGAGTTGGCAGAGTGGCAGGAAAGTACAGCACAGTTGAATGAGGAAGGATGTTGGATTGATAAATCAGGGAAACCGAGATGGATGTTGCAAGACGCATATGTTCTTCCCGTGGTTACGACGGCACATGGTCCAGCTCATATTAGTGCAAAGGGCGTCTGTAAGTTGTTAGATCCTGTATGACAGAATGATAATATCTCTAAGACAACTGCACACTTAGTAAAGTATTGCATGATCTGCATGAAGCACAATCCAGGGAAGGGTACCCCGACACCACCTGGTAATTTTCTGCCACCCACTTGTCCCTTTGAAGTCCTTCAGATGGACTATATCCAGCTGGAGAGATGCAATAATCTTAAGTATGTTTTGGTAGTAGTATGTGCGTTTAGTAAATGGGTGGAGGCTTATCCTACTAAAGATAACACAGCCATTACAACTACAAAGGTACTCCTGAAGGATTTCTTTTCTCGTTTCGGCTTGCCCCGACTTATCTGGAGTGACAACGAAAGTCATTTTAATGCGAAAGTGATTCAATTGATTTGTGAGGGTCTCCACATAAAGCAAAAATGTCATGCTGCGAATCATCCACAGTCAGTGGGTTTGGTTGAGAAGTACAATGGTAAACTCAAACTGAAAATGGCAAAAATTCAGGAGAAGACAGTGTTGAAATGGCCAGATGCTTTACCGTTAGCTCTTTTGTGGACAAGAACGATAGCACATTCTAGGACAGGATTGTCTCCTTACGAGGTTGTGTTTGGGCGCCCAGCAAATGTATGTGGTGTCCTGCGTCCTCGTAGGTTCTCTGATATTGAGTACCCTGTGTTACTTGATTACCTTGGTCAGTTAACAGAAAGTTTGCTCTCTATTCACCAACAGGTGCAGGAGTCCCTACCTCCTACACCAGAGGGGCCCGGCCATGACATCCAGCCTGAAAACTACATTTTGATAAAAAAAATTTAGAGGAAGAAAAGTTTGGAGCCGCGCTGGAAGGGTCCTGAACAGATTTTGTTGGTGACATGTACTGCTGTGAAAGTTGCTGGCCGTAAGAACTGGGTCCAAGCATCACATTGCCGCAGGATTCCTTTACCGTTGCCCTACGACCAGTGGGTCAAGGACGGAGAAGGGGACGTTGAATGCGAGCAGGCCCCCAGGTTCGTTCCTTTCAGCGATGCTAAGCTAACGTGGACCCAGTCGGACAAAGAGAACGAGGAGGCACTAAATGAGGCTGTTCCCCCGGAAATACGACCTGTCCAAGAGCCTTTGTTCACTGATCATACAGTGCCTTGGGTTGCCAAGTACAATTTGCGCCCTCGGCTGAGGGGTACGGATTACAAGGAGAAAATAGATTAGGGATGGACTGCATAAGATAGGTTGTACTGAATTGTGGTACCAACGGAGTTAGCTGAGATTAGTGTAGAACGTTTTGCTCACTTTATCTTAGTTGTTTGAACATTAGTTAGGGAAGACTGAAGTATCCCTTGAAGGTATACCACCTTGATCAACGCAGGATTTCAAAGTGCTTAGGACAGAGCAAGCTCCACCGCCGGTGCTCAAGAGCGCCAACATATTGATGGACAATAGGAGCCTGTACCATTGAGGTTCTGACGGGCACTGGGAACTTGTATGTCTTTTGCATATTCACCCCTTTATCATACATTATGCATCCCTTTGGCAGAAAGGTAGCCGACGAAGAGCAGCCAATGGTCACTGCTGCCCAGCATGATATGGTTTGGACCCGAAAGAGAAAAATTGCATGTGTTGTTCTGTTGATTCTGCTGATCATAATATTGTGGGGGGTGATATGGGTTCTGGAAAATGATCAAAATATGCCTTTACACAGCAAGGGTAAGGTTATTTCCCTGAAAAGGAACAGAAGAACAGCCCTGAGTAATGTATTTCTAGACACGCATAAGAGATTCTTTGGAGAAGGGACAGCTTGCTACCCACTGATTCTGTCACTAGCTTATGAACTGCTTATCCGTTGTCACTTGTGAATTATACATATACTCGTCCACCACAATTCACAGAAGTAAAGGGAGTTTTTGGTTTCGGCTATCCAGGACCTTGTTTATATTATAGAAAGTCACTGGGAATGGGTTATCCAGGTTGTGATAATACATATTGTGACAATTTTTATATGGTAGAACAGAATATTACTTTGGTGGGTTGGCATTACAAGGAATTGATAGTTACCCGGGAGGCTGGTTATTAGCCTGCTTGTTGCCCTATTGTGAATAGCACAGACACTTCTTTGTATATCAACTGTTCTGGAATAGTGCTGTATAAGAACACCATCCCTTTAGTGAATGACAAAGATTCAAGTACTTTTGGGATGAATACTAGATACGCTGCGGTAGATTATGAAGGGCCGATCTATGCACACCCGGGGTTTTACTTTTTGTTTAACTGAACGTATTCCAAGTCCATAATGGTACAGACGATGTAGCTCTTGGAATGGTGTTGCCTTTAGGTGTGCCTTGTAAATATGCTAAACCTAATGTACGCTGGGTTAAGCGGACTTTGACTAAAGAATTTTGTGAGGGAGTGACCGATATAGAGGTCAATAATTATAGTAATTGGATCACTTTTGAATAGATCCTTTCTTCTATTTTCACTTTGGGTGGTCCCTCTATGGGTAGGGGTGAGAAAGCTAGAAAATATTTTGGGTGTAAGCTGCAAATTTTATCTAATACTACCGTGGCAGCTTTACGTGACATCACCACTCAGTTAGAAATTATGCAAATATATTCAGAACAGACTAGATACGCAGTTGATTTCATTCTAGCAAAGAGTGGTGGCGTAAGCGCGGTAGTGGGAAATCAGTGTGTAGTCGGGATCAAGAATATGGAAAAGAATATTACCACACACATTTTAGACATCCTTAACAATGTCAAAGGAATGGAGAGTGGAAATTGAGTTGGTCTCTCTTTGGAACATGGGGCTGGATTATTAAAAAAGCGATTTACCTCATAGTGGTATTGGTCCTTTCCTGTGTTTTAGTTCAATGCCTTCCCTTTTGCTGTTCTTATTGCACTACGCTCCTTACACCTAGAAAGAAGATTTCCATACATGATACAAATGCTGCCATAATGATCCAGAAGGATATTCAGGACCTTATGAATATCGATGAGGGTATTTTTGAGAATTCTTCCCTCCTCAGTTTCATTTCCTGATGTTGATGATATGGAATGCTCATAATCTTTTATTGAGAATATCGTCACTGTTTATAGTTTTTCTGCTTCTTAGTATTGTTAGAAAATGTTTTAGCTCATGCTAAAAGGAGGGTCTGTTAGAATAGAAATGTTCCTGTTTGTGCATTGCCCTATGTAAGTTAGCATTCGCTGCGCCATTTTCTTTCAGGCGCCATTTTAGGCTGTTCGAAACTGATCTAGTTTAATTCAGAGAAATGCTTCACTGTAAGTTTCGTTTTTGCCACGTTAGACTTGTTCCCGTAATGAGTACATTGTTCCTATTAGCGCATACCTTTCTCACTAGATAGAGGCCCTCTCCCACTTGTCTAGTGGCGAGCCGGATAGAACAACCTTGGTTAGTAGATAGTTTGTGCAAGACACCAGAGTCAAAACCTTTTTTTTGTATTTCACTGTTTAGCTGCAGCTGCCTGGAAAATTCCATTGTGGGCATGTTCTTGCCCAGCTATGAAACTTACATAATGTATCTTTATGTCTGTTGATTTTAGTTCTCTCTGTATCACACCTAGTGGCTGGACAGATGGAGCTCCACTCTGAGTGCACATAAATAAACAATTATTGGTTTGTATTCTCTACTGGCTGACCGACTCTTCATGTGGTACAGAAGGCCGAGAGGTGGTCATAGGACCCGGGTGACCCTAATCGGGTCACTTCCTTCACCCTACTCCGGAACTCAAAAGGATTAGTGGTGGATTAGTATAGGGACATAGGGCTATAGTATTAGTATAGGAAGGTACAAGCTAATTTGAGCATAGGATGTGTGAGTCTGTTAGTTGGATTGAATAGAGTAATTGAGGGATAAAAGAGGGAAGAAAGCCAGAAGTGTTAATTGGGAGATCCTAGTAGTAAGTTGAGGTCTGAATTGAGTAAAGGAGGGATTGAGGAGGAACGAGCCTGTAGAAAGGGATCCGGGAGAAAGAGAATCAGAGCAGAAAAAGTAGGTTTGTGATGTGCCAAAGGAGAGATAACATGAGGGAGAATTTAGTAGGGTTGTTTTTTGAGATCATAGTAGTAAACTGATGTTTGGGGTGAGCCAGGAGGTGTAGAGGAGGGAGGAGTCTAGGAAGGGTTATTTTGGAGATTGTAGTAGAAAGGGTTTGGGATGAGAGAGTGAAGATACAGGATAAATTGATAGAGGTGTAGGGTGATGGAAGGACAGAGTAAAGCTTTCGAGAGAGTACTTCCCTTTTCTTGTACAATAGGACTAAAATAATAAATATATAGATACATGATTACATAGTAAGGGAATATATGTGTAAGGAATTTAGGGCCAGATGTACAACCGATTTTTGCGGTCGCAAAAGGAAAATCAGCCCGAGTCAGTGACGCGCAAAACAGCGTTTGCGACTCTCGCTATTAGGAAGGGGCGTCCCTTCCTAAAAGCGAGTCACAATGGAATGTACCATTGTTTTGAGACCGCATTTGCGGCCGCAAAACACTCACAGTTTACCACCTACTTCAAGTAGGTGGTAAGCCACTCGCAAACGGGAAGGGGTCTCCAGGGGACCCCTTTGTGAATGGATGCAAAAATATTTTTAAGAGCAGGCAGTGGTCCCAGGGACAGAACAGAAACAAACGCTTAATTTTTCTTTTTTAAATGCAGCCCGTTTTCCTATAAGGAAAACAGGCTGCATTTTTTAAAAAACTGCTTTATTTTATAAGCAGTCACAGACATGGTGGTTGCTGACCCCAGCAGGCCACCATCCCTGGGAGTGCTATCCATTCCTAATGGGGTCGCAAATTGCACCTGCCTCATGAATATTAATGAGGCATGCAATTGCGACCCCATTAGGAATCGCAAACAGTGTCTGAGACACTGTTGCACATTCCAATTTGTGAGTCGCAAATTGCTAGTCTGGCCCATAATATATTGAGATTTATGTGTTTTGTTTTTGTGGAGTAGTGACAGGAGATTTTGATGTAGTAGATTTCTGTGAAAGATTTGTATGTGCAGTACTGCTAGCGAGTGGTATTTGAATAGTACAGGGGTGGTGATGTGTTTTGGAGAAGAGTATGTGGTGTGTAAGAGGGGATGGACCAGAGTTATGAGTGTTTGTGCTAGATTTGATCACGGGAATAGGTAATGTGTGTGGTGGACTGGCATGTAAGTATTGTATGGTGGTGTGTAATTGGCAAAAAGAGGAGGTGGGTGTAGGTGGATAGTGTGATGGAAGGCTGAGTATAGGTTTTGTCATGATAAAAAGTAAGCCTGGGCGGTGAACTCCACTCCGTTCGTGGAGTTTTCCGCGCTCTGCAGAACATGCGGAGTTCCGAAAAACTCCACACGCGTGCTTCCCAACATCAAGTTGGTGAGCGCGAGCGAGAAAAATCCACCTCCCGGCAAGATTTCTCAATGCGGGCGGGCGTTTTTCTCAGTGTTTGTGGTCACGGGTGGTCCCGAGTGTTCGCGTTGAGAAACCTTATTTTCGCGTTGAGAAAGTTGCCGCTCGAGTAGAAAATCTACTCAAGTGGCAGAAATGAAGCATTACCCTTTTGCGCTGCGCATGGTGCTGTTCGTGTTGAATTTCCAGCTCAGGACAAACATCCGGCACTGGAAATCAGGCGAACAGGCTCTGCTGCTTGCTGAACTCCGCGTAGCGCGGCGGAATTTTTACACGGAATTCTGCGAACTCCTCCTAGGCTTAATAAATAGGGAGCTGTTAGGAGCACGTAGAGAATAGAGCTGGTGTTTTGTTCGAACAGGGAGTGTGTGTCTGGATGCGTTAAAGTCATGTATAATGTGGCTTTGTGTTGGTGATGTTTGGATGTGTTAGTGGTAAAGGAAAGAGTTGTGTTTTGTGTGAGAATGCAGATGCCATAGTGTTGTAGTGGGGGTAGAATTGTGTGTAGCTGTGGTTTGTGGGGTTTTGTAGTGGTTCAATAGACATTGAAATCTGTATGAGGTTTGTATGTGGTGCATGAGCAGAATGCCTTTTCTGATATTGTATTTGGATGTTGGCAGATGTGAAGGGCTCAAGGTGGTAGCTCGTAAGTGAAAATTGGACAGCATCTCTGGCCCTTGGCCAGACCCGGATAGGCCCAAACAAGCAACTGCCCTTGTCCTCTCCACCCTTAGCCTTGACGCCCCGGTTGATACGCCCTGAGCCCTATGCTTAAAATTGCCCTATTGGCCAATGGACCCTAGCCCTGACCAATCAGAACCCAATACCCTAGAGCCAATGGGAGACCTGGCCCTATAACCAATAACAGCCCTAGCAACGAGTCAAAGCCATAATCCAAAAGTCCAATAGGAAAACCTAGCCCTAGTAGCAAATCAGAACCCTAGCCCAAACAACCTATGCAGCAACCCCTCTGACAAGAACCACATACAACAGCACTCAGCACTTGTAGACCACACAGCACCAAGCTTTTAGTTGACATCTACAAAATTATTACACCACATCCATGCCATCTGAGCACAGTCATAAGCACGGACTCCATTCCATTTCGCTCTTCCAATTATAAGGAATTAGAGACTTCACCTCAGTATGGAGGGAGAATTCTTCAGGGCCTTGAGTAAAGGGATGGCTTCGTTCTAAAGAGGAACCACTAATAAACTCCCTTAAACATAGTGGGGATCAGCAGTCCGAGTTGAACACCTGTTAGCAGGGGCTAGGTGCACCTTCGCCTTCTGGTTCTTTGTGTCGAGACTGGGGCTTCAACAGACCTCACTTACATGAGCTTGAGTCCTGAATTGTTGCCTTCCAATTGGAGGTAGTAATTCTGTTGAAAAAGCAGTATGAAAAATACGGAAGGAATGTTCCAAATTACTGATTAAATTAAAAGTCAAGAGCCTAGCGACAGAAGTTATGGATTTAATTAATCTGGATAGTTTTTCATAACTGGTCTTTAGTTCATAATTTCAGACGTGTGACATCTCTAGTCACCTGTAATAATAGTAGCTGCTCAATTGTAATAAGTTATTACATTTGAATTATGACATAATGATTCCTGCTGCTAGAGTTAGCAGCAAGGTTGAAATGCAAGTCAAAGAGCATAACTACAAATTTAGTTTAAAAAAAGAAATACGGACACCGACTTTTTTTTTTCTAATACATTTTTCTAAAAAGGAAAGGTGATCAGCAGAAAGGGTTTATTTATGGCAACATATTGTTTTACCCCGACGCAATAGGTAATTACTGGAAAGATACCATTTGCTGGCTCCATCATCGCTCTCCTCTTATTTCTCCCTATTTGTCCATGGCATGCATACGTCATGCCTCTTCCTTTGTTTAACCCTCCCCGAGAGCATGGACCAATTACTATTTTCTAGCCACTGCTCCCATTTCAGGAACTGTTTTAGGATCTACTTTTTTCTTGTTTTAAGAGCACTTCACACAAGCGCTCGTGTTTTCACTCACCTCCAGTTTCACCAGGGTAAATGATACTGTGTATTTGATGTCATCTTGCCTGATGAGCGTGTAGTTACCAAATTGCAGATACGTGCTTTGTCGAAATGTAAATCTATATATATTTTTGGAACAGCATTGCGAATGCTATGGTTTTTGGTTTAATTTGTTAACCAAAATGGCTGCGAGGGAAACGTAACTAAAAGACAAATCTCAACCGTTACAAGATCAGTTGGCTTTCCTTGTGGCATCACGTTAGTTTTGCTTTCTGTCGTATGTATTGGAGGCTTTTGGAATCAGTCACACAGTTGAGGCTGCTTGTGAGATCAGTTTATTACAGTAAACTTAAAACATTTGTATGAAAGGGGCCAGCTTTAGTTCTGGATGGTGGATTAGAGTAATTGCTGTTCTGTCATTTAATCTTGTAAGACCCTAAATATATATATCTATTTTGGAAACAGCATAGCTGGTGCTACGGTTTTTGGCTGTGAGGGAAACACGAATAAAGGACAAATACAAGTCTCGGCCGTTGCAAGATCACCGTATTCCATTCAACGTCACGTTAGTTTTGCTTTCTGTTGTATCGTATTAGAGGCTTTTGGAATTGTTCACACGGTTGAGGCCGCTTGGGAGACCAGTTTATTACATCATTCGATTTTGTGAGACCCATAAAAAAAAAATATATATATATATATATTTATCACCAAATTCGAAGTATAACGCAGCACTCTCCTTGGGGTTTTAACTTTTCTTTATTAGTCAAGTCATCTACTCCTTCACCTACGCGTTTCAACCACACAGGTCTTGGTCACGGTGTATAGCGTTAGTCCATCTACGCTTTCACCTATTTGTACCAATTTCCCACTGAGCCATTTATGAAGCATTGTGGGATTGGTAGTTTTGTAAAATTAAAAGAAAAACAAAACATAAATAAAGACAACATTTTACAATTTTTCGAGTGGGATTGTCATTACACAGTTTGTTAACATCGTATTTTGTACGGCCATGTTCTTATATGGATGAGAATACTGCTCATTGAGTACCACAACTGTTTCAATTCTCCAAACACAGTGTATTCAAGCAGAGTGTCTTCGTGACGCATCCACTTGTCTCTGCATGACTTCTCTAAAACATAGCATTTTTATGACTGGGTATCTGTCTCACATATGTTGATTGCGCACCTGAGTGCCCTGATCGCAATCCATATTTTATATGATGCTATGTTTATAACTAAGTGTTTTATTCATGCTTGCTTTGCGGCTCAGTGCCCCTCTTGTGTTGGTACTTCTTTGTGGCACTAGCTTAGCCATTCTCCAGGGCAATTTTTGTGTTTCTTCCAATTGCTCACATTTTACATATTTGCAACCAGTCACTTCCTCGGTTGATCCCTTAATCAGACAGTAGCTCAAATGATGCTTATATGATGTTAAATTTGAGAGTGATAACGCATATGTTCTTTTTAGTTTACAAATGTATGTACATTTCCTCGTCCCCATTCAGTCCTATGGGAATTTTTGTTTTGAACCTGATGATGAGTCGTGATTCCATAAAAGTGTGGCAGAATTGGAGGCATGTATCCTAGCATTAAAACAAGAGGATGAATCCAAAAAATTAAGAAAGGATATGGAACGTAACTTAGACAAACATGAAAAGGAGGTAGAAGAGCGAAAAGAACGCAATTTCAGAAGAGATGAAAATGATTATGAGTGTGGCGCAATACTAACCTTTGCGAAACGTTTTGATGCTCTAAAACAACAAATAAGCACAAACAAAAGGACACCACAAGAGTCCCCTAATCTTAAGACATACGGGCTCCTGCAGAAACACTTGCGAGCACACCACCTTAAAAGGATCGATCAACTGACGCATTCTCCACCGTTTGTCCATAGTTAATTTGCACAAGTCAGAACGTACAAATATAGACATAGTGTTCAACTTGACAGGAGCCGATGGACGAGCTTTTAAATAAATAGCTTGACGCAACAACAAAAATACCAATAAACACCAATATTGGCCGTGAAAAATTTGACTTAGCTCAACTCTCCTGTGACATAGTCAGTGGCAATCTGTGTGCCCGCTGGACTTGTGAATCGATATCCCAGTCCGCTAGCTCCGAGAACGCTTGCTGAAAAAGCCGAACAATATAGGCCCTGGGATCAGAGCCCTCCCTGCCTTCCGGTATGCCGAAGACCCTTAAGTTCTGACGTCGTTGGGGGCGTGGCTTGTAGGGCCAAGATGGTGGACGCACTTTGAGAGTGCTCCGGGACCCCTCCGCCAGCCGCCCGTAATCCTTACCTCAAACGGGTCATCATGTCCTAATTCTTTGCAGCTCGACCGGCGCAGCATCTCAAGCGGACCACCCAGGAGTGCAGAGCTTCGTGTCCTGTCGTTCCGCCGCTGTGGCTCGGCCCGCCGTACCTTCCTGACAACATGGCGGCTCTCATCAACTGAATCCGGCGCCGGCAATCTTTGAGGCGCCCTGACAGATCCTGCCTCTGGTTCACGGCGTGAGCGGGGAAGCTCCTTGGAGGCGGCGGGCGGCTGCCGGCTTGCGGAGGTGCAGGGCTCCTTCTCCCCGTCTCCGGTTCCCGGCGCTGGTGGGCCCGACGCGACGGGGCCGGAGGTCCGTCTCCGAAACGAGTGCCTGCCCGAGCTTCGGCCCCCTCCAAAGTGCGGCCGCGACACCGGCTGCCATATCGGGCAGCGAGACAGAGATCGGCACACTGCGGCCTTCGGCCCCCGCACACCGAGGAGTACCGCTGTGGAGCCCAGGGCCGCGGAAGGGTGAGCGGCGGGGCGAGCGCTACTCAGCGGCGGTGGGCCTGCCTGTGAACCAGCCCCCCTCCGGCGGCGCAGCGCGGCCGCGGGACCGGCTGCCAGATCGGGCGGCAGGGGCCCGGGAATCTAACTGCAGGTTCCCGGGTGTGGAGTGGAGGGGCCTACAACTCTGAGACCAGGGTGTGGTGCGCGGTGGAGCTGGTGAGTCCTTGTGGGGGTCCAGAGATGGTTACTTGGAGGCCCCCCCCGCGAGAGAGAGGGAGAGATATTGAATACAGGGGGGGCTCTTCCCTGAGTAGCCCTGTACATCTTCCAGCCTGGCCAGATCTCCTGTCTCCCTCCTGGGTCCACGCTGCCTGCACTGGCTCCCCCCCAGGCCTCGTGAGAGGGGACGTGGCCGGCCATGAGGTGGGTCCCGGGCTGGGATTTACTCTAAGCGGAACCTCGGCCGCATAAATCGAGCGGCGGGGGAGGGGCTGAGTTGAAGTGGTGCAGAGGAGGGCTTCCCCGGCCCGTGCCTTACTTCGTGGTTCCCCTCAAGTCACCTCAATGGCTGGGGACCTACTGCTGGGGGCTTTCGGCCGCACGCATCGAGTGGCGCCCGCCTAAGTGTAAGGGCCTCCGCCGGGGGCCCCGTCCGGGTGTCTCTTCTGTCCCAGAGTCCCCTACGCTGACTGTGGGTCTGGGGCAGCGGTTCCCCTTTCCACGCCATCACGCTCTGGAGCTGCGGCCTCCGGGGTGAGGCCTCCTGCTACCTCTTCTACTGCCGCCTGGACTGGGAGCTGCGTGACTCTGGTGGACGAGGGCCTACCCGCGGCCCAGGCTCTGGACTTTCCCCCTTCTTCTCCCTCTCCCTACCCCCTCCCTAGCTCCTGTAAGACCGTCGTGTCTAGGGCGGTGGAGTCGGCCGCACACATCGGGCGGCGGCGAGCGGGCCTGGGTCGCACTTTCGCACTGGTTGCTTCCCCTCTCTGACCTGGCTCCGCCCAAAAGGGGCTGCCGGGGTTCCAGGCGCGGCGGCTCCTCCGGGTGCCACCATGGGCAGAACGGACAGATCGACAAAGGCTCCTGCCACTCAGACCAAGATGGACCGTTTCACCACCTCGGACGCGGGCGCGGTAGGGGGGGACGCGGCGCAGGGGCCCCCGCCATCTGCGGACTTGTCCACTATCCTGCAAGCCATCCATGCCTCACAGACCTCGGTCGAGGGCAAGATCGCGGAGGTGCGGGTGGACATGACTTTCCTCCGGTAGGATCTCCGGAATGCCACGGCCCGGATCAAAGAGACTGAGACCCGAATCTCCACTGTGGAGGATGACGTACAACAACTTAAGGGGCAGGTGGCCCGACTTCAGTCGCACACCCAGGAGCTGCACCGTCGGGCGGAGGATGCGGAAAACAGGTCCCGGCGGAACAATCTCCACCTGGTGGGCTTCCCGGAGGGGGTGGAGCAGGGCCGCATGGTGGACTTTCTGGACAAGTGGCTGCGATCATGGGTCCCCGAGGGCTCTCTGTTTCCGTGGTTCGCGATTGAGCGCGCACATCGTTCCCTGGCCCCAAAGCCGCCGCCGGGTGCGGCCCCCCGACCAGTCATAATGCGGGTCCTAAACTTTAAGGACCGGGACGCTATCCTGTCTGAAGCACGCAAACAGCAACGGCTCCTCTACGAAAACCGCGCAATCTTGATCTTTCCGGACTACACCCGCGAGGTCCAGAGCCAACGCCGTTCCTTTGGTGAAGTTAAACAGAAACTGAGGGCGCTCAACATCCAGTATCGGCTCCTTTTCCCGGCACGCCTGCGGGTGGTGTTCGCTAACAAGACATTGTTTTTTGACACTCCATCAGAGGCTTGGACCTGGGCAACGGAGGAGCGCCCCATGCGTGTAGAAGTCTAACCTCCACTCCTGGAGAGGGCGGAGGGCAGACCC
Organism: Calotriton arnoldi; assembly: GCA_963921515.1. NCBI lineage: Eukaryota > Metazoa > Chordata > Amphibia > Caudata > Salamandridae > Calotriton > Calotriton arnoldi. The sequence continues at coordinate 525,569 of CAWUFW010012318.1, read as the reverse complement.
GTTCGCCCCACACCTTTTGCTCCTCAGTCTCAGCGCAACCGGTCCCGCAGGCGCCGCGAGCGGAGACGGGCCCGGTCGGACTCCCCGCCGGGCCAGTCCCGATCGCCAATGCTGCTCCCTGTTGGACCCCCTGCCGGGAGGCGTTCAAGCTCATCCGATCATTTGGACCATGGGGGTACCTCCCCCCCGACCATCACTGCTTGATCTCCCGGATACGGACCTCTCACGCAGCCCGATGCTTCTGAAAGGCCCTGCTTGAATTTGTCTCTGCCTGACGGGCTAAGCTCCGCAGCCGGAGGCCGTACTCGGTCTCAAAGTATTCTTTTTCTTCCTGCTGGACTCGTTTACGCACATCCTGACATGAGATGGGGTCCTCCACGCTTTCCCAATCACAAGCGTTTTAGTTTGGTTGTTCTTTCGCTGGTTTATTGTTAGGGCGACAGATGCTTCCGTTTTTGAAGTGTAGGGTGGGGGTGGGGATGGGGGGGGGGACCGTTGTCCCGAGTTTTATCTTTAGTTTTGTTTTCTTTGTCCCTTAATTCTGTTGCATCAGCACTTCTCCTTGTTTCATCATACCCGTGCTCACAAGACGTCCCATTTCAGGCATCGCAGGACAAGGTGACTACTATCTGGGCTCCCACTCGCGCAGCCCGGCGTCCCCGCCCCTGGCCGAGCACCCCTCCGGGGCCTCCCCCCTTCCCCGAGACAATTTTACCAGATGGCTGACACACCGCAACCGAGTGTAATCTTGAGCCTTATGTCTTGGAACGTCAACGGTCTCCTTGACCGTCACAAGCGTACGGCGGTCCTACGCTACGCGCAGCGCCTGGGGGTGGAGGTCTTACTGTTGCAGGAGACACACTTATTGGGTAACCACTGCCCCTTTCTAGCGCGATATGGTTACGATAGGGTCTGGCACTCGGGCTTCACGCGCGGATCCCGTGGGGTTGCGATCCTGGTACGACGCTCCCTTCCATTTGTGGTAACGCAAGCTGTTCATGACGATCAGGGCGCCTTTCTGGCCCTGTCCGGCACCCTGAATGGCACTCCCCTTAATTTGGTGTCATTGTATTCTCCCCCATCGCGGCTGACCACGACCCTAGCCGCCTCCGTCGAGCTTATGGCTTCCCTGCCCCTGGGCTCTACTTTTCGGGGGGGTGACTTCAATGCGGTCTCTTCCCCTGCTTTGGATACGACTGGCCCCCCCTTCCCACAGCAGACTGGCGCAGGCGAAACATCTCACGAACTGGGCTACATCCTTGGGTCTTTGTGATGCGTGGCGCACGTGGCACCCGCGTTCCAAGCAGTTTACCCACACTTCGGCAGCACACCATACACAAGCGCGCATCGACGCCATATACATTCCCTCAACTGACTGCCTCAGGCTCCAGGACATCGTTATCCTCCCGCGGGGTATATCGGATCACTCTCCGGTGATGCTCACTGTGTGTCCCCCCCCCCCGCCTCACTGCGTCAGACATGGAGAATGAACGCGTGGTTCCTCCAAGACAAGGACTTCCGTAAAGTGGTTGGGCGGGAACTCCAGCATTATTTCCAGATTAATGCAGGGTCAGTGTCATCGCCTGGTGTCCTGTGGGAGGCTGGCAAGGCCACGATCCGGGGAGTCGCCAAGGGACAACTCAGAATCCAGCGGCGTGCGCAGCTCGACCAGATCACTTCGCGTGAGGCGCAGGCCTTGAACGGTCCACCGCCTTGAATCCCGAGGCCTCAGAAATGAGGCTCCTGGCACACATCCGTGAAGAAATTCGACAATTGTCGATGGACGCGGCTAAACTTCTCTGGCGCTCCTCCATCGCCAGGGTGTATGGATGGGGGGACAAGAATGGTTCCCTCCTCCATAGACTGGCCACCTATCCTAGGGCGAATCGCATAATACCCGAGATCATCGCTCGGGACGGGTCGGTATGTACCTCATCAGCCGCAATGGCCCAGGCCTTTGCTCTGTACTATCGCCAACTATACACGGCTGGGACTCCCTCCCTGTCTCTTACAGATATGTTGAGGGCTGGACCCAGTCAACTCTCTCATTTGGAGTTAACTGTTCAGAAAGACCTGGACCGTCCCATCACTCAAGAAGAAATTGGGGAAGCGATTACCCTTACCTCGTCCGGCAAGACACCGGGTCCGGACGGTCTTCCTCAAGAATATTATGCCCTGTACCGCGAGACACTCACTCCATACCTCGCTCAGCTATTCCGTGAGGCAGTTGAGAAGGGCTTCTTTCCTCTCGAGACCGACATGGCCACTATCGTAGTCCTTCCTAAATCCCAGCCACCTTCACCCTACTGCGCGGACTACCGTCCCATTTCCCTAATAAACACGGAGCTAAAATTATACGCCACGATACTTGCTCAGCGCCTTAAGCCCCACTTGCACAGGCTAGTCCACTCAGACCAATGTGGGTTCATGCCATCACGTGGTACCCAACATTGTCTGCGGAGGCTCCACTCAGCCCTTGCCCACCGACACTTGATCACCCCCTACCTCGCTCTCCTCCTGGTTGATTTCGAGAAGGCTTTCGATTCGGTAGACTGGGGGTTCTTGGAGGATGTCCTGGCCGAGATGGGTTTCGGACCCCGCTTCCGAGGTTTCGTCCGCGTCCTGTACGCTCATCCAAGAGCACGGGTCCTGGTGAACGGGGTCCTATCAGAACCCTTTCCGATCCGCAGGGGAACGAGGCAAGGGTGCCCTCTCTCCCCCCTGCTCTTTGCTCTGGTGATGGAGCCCCTAGCGGCCCTGATACGCTCCAGCGGGCAGGTGCGGGGCTGGGAGTGGCCCAACACAGAAACTGACAAAATCGCTCTCTACGCGGACAACGTCCTGATTTATTTGGCAGACCCGGCGCAATCGGGCCCTCACTGCCTCCAGATCCTCCTGTCTTTTGAACAGGCCTCTGGCCTACGGCTTAACCCCAAGAAATCGGTCTTGATCCCCCTTCACATGTCCAGAGACTGCTTCGATTGGCAGTCCACCATACCGCTCCGCCGCCTATCTTTTAAGTATCTAGGGATATGGGTGTCTCTGCTCCCCGAGCTCAGCTGGGCTCTTAATGTCACTCCCCTGGTGAAGCGAGCTAGGGCGGATCTCTCGAAATGGCAGTCCCTGCCCCTGAATCCCATGGGAAGAGTCGCTCTTTTTAAAATGATGATTCTTCCCAGATTCCTCTATGTGCTTCAGAATACCCCCCTCAACTTCCAGAGAGCGTGGTTCCGGGAGCTAGACAGCCTGGTCTCCAAATTCCTATGGGGGAAGGGAAGGTCCCGACTGGCCCTAAACGTTTGCCGGATCCCTTCTTTCGATGGGGGCCTGGGGATGACCCACTTATATCTTTACTATCTGGCCACTCGTTTGCTCCCCCTGCATGATTGGTTCAACGGAGGATGGTCTGATCCGGCGTATCGGCTGGAACTCGGTGAGTTGGGCCTGTCCAATATCCAATCGATGCTGTATGGGGCGCCTGTCCCATCCCGCCTGCCAGAGGTGACGCGCTCCGTGTTCTTGGCCTGGCGGGCCGCGTTGCGTCACACCAAATGGACTCACACATTGACCCAATGCACACCCCTGTGGCAGGGTACCTGGCTCCGGGAGGTTACTGGGCTTCAGGGCTTTCGGTCTTGGGACCTTATAGGCATTTCCCAGCTGGGCGACGTTTGGGCGGGAGATCACATGCGCTCCTTTCAGGACCTTCAAGCCGGATACTCCCTACATCCCTCGCAGTTCTATAGATACTTACAGCTGCGCCATGCCCTTCAAGCGCACCTCACGACCGGCACGCGACTCCCGGATCCCAGCCCTCCTGAGGCTAAAATCATGCTAGGTGATCTGGGGAGGGGGGGTATCTCACGTATATATCGGACACTTATTAACAACACCCCAACATCACTCGATCAACTACAGACTCAATGGGAGGAATGGGTGGGCACTTTGGAGGAGGAGGACTGGCGGGATGCCCTTATGGCCCCCAGGACTATCACAGCTTCTGCCATATTGCGCATGATACAGCTCTACTTTTTACACGCCGCCTACCTGACTCCGGCGCGCTTACACCGTGCTGGGCTCCAGCCGACTTTCTCCATATGGTGTGGACGTGTCCGCGCCTGGCGAGATTTTGGGGGGACATTGAGGAGGAATTAACTTAACTGAGGTTTTGGGGTGGGAGATCCCGCATGACCCGAGGCACGCGCTCTTGGGCATCACGGATGGGTTGGATGGGTCAAGGAACGATAAACTGTTTTACACTACGGCAATGGTGGTGGCTAAAAGGGACATAGCGACTGCATGGAAATGCCCGGATCCTCCCACCGTTGGGAAATGGCGGGCCGGGGTTGACTGGTGCGCCACGCAGGAGAAGACTATGTATGCAGCGCGTGGCTGCCCCAAGAAGTTTCGCAAGGTCTGGGGAAAGTGGTTGGGGGGATTGGTTTAATCTAGTTGGGGACGCTCCAAAACTTGTCCTTTCGATCTTATACGCCTTTGGCCGTTGGGTTGTTCAGATACCTACATATATGTCTCTGTTATCTTGGGGTCTTGTGAATTGGCTGGTGCTTTTTATGAAATCAATAAAAACTTGTTTATCAAAAAAAAAAAAAGTTCCGACGTCGTTGGCGATTCTCTAGATCCTCGATCTTAGCCTGCATGAGCATCATCTGTGAATCCTGCGTTTTAACTAAGTTCACCGTAAATGTGTTAGCCTCTTCTACTGCTGCAACACGCTCCTGGAGGTCAGTGACTTCAGAGGAGAGTTGTGTGACCTTGTTGTTGACATCGGACAGTGCTTGCTTAATCTCTTTGCTGTCAATTTTGGCCTGCATGTAATATTCTTGGGCTTCCGCTCTCCGAGTAGCCAATGCCTGCAGAATTGCGGACAATGATGGTTCCTCAAGATCAGTGTGATGTGCGGTCTTTGTCAAGATACTAAGTCCTGTTGATGCCATGACTATAGGCACTGGGCTACATGCTTGAGTAGAAGATATTGAGGGGGCCACAGGTATAGATATTACCGTTGGTGCAAGAGACCCAGCTAGAGATACGTCAGTTGGGTTGTGTAATTCACTACTTCGGACACCTAGTACTTCATTGCCATCAGAGCTGTCGTGATGAATAGGCGAAGAACCAAGAGTAAGTATGGATTCTGGTATCCCAGCTTCAGCTCCAGCTCGAGTTGTGGTTTCAGCTGCTCCCGCATTGCCAGAATTAGATAGCCTTGAGATAATGGCCTTCACATCACCCTTGGAAGCCACCCATTTATGAAGGAAACTCACCCCAGGACCGGAACCGGCTTTTGTACTAGTAGCCACTGACTATTTCAGCCGCCCTAATGCGTCGATAACTTGGGGTTTCACGCCCCCCCCGCGGCCTTTGCTTCCTTTACCTGTTCTGACAATTTTAAGGCCTTTCGCTTTTATGCCTTTCCCTCCCACTGGGGGATTATTTTTTAAGTCTTTTAGGTTAAGGGGCTCTCCCACCTCGCCTGCGCCACTTGTCAAAGTCTTTTGCTGACTCACATGCCCTACTTGATGCTTGACCTGGGTATCTTCCACGCTTAAAGCAGAAGTAGATTGTGCCATATCTAAGGATCCCTCAACATTTAAAGCATCGTCCTCAGTCCCACCTTCCATAGAGCCAAATGCCTGCTCCATTGCCTCAGGGTCCCTACTATGGTTTCCATCCCCTGCATCTACACCTTGTATATCACTTTGTGACTGCATCAAAATATCCCCAAAAACAAGTACATCCCTATCAGGGATGTCAGGGATATCAGGATTTTAGGCAGAAGAACTATTTGCCAAGTCACTATACGTCTCCTTGTATATAGAAAAGTCTTTCTTCTTACCGATCAAGTTGTCCAAATTGTCCGTATTAATTCCCAGAAAGTTGGTCATTTGTTTGTTGAGTGAAAGGGAAGATGGCGGACTGACTCCGCGCGAGGAAGCACCACTTGCCGCTCTCCCTATGAGGCCCCGCGGGAATACTGCTGATCGCCCGCTCGCTTCCCCCTGATGAATGATTAACGAGAGGACTATCACGGACAAAACTGAGGTTTTGGTTCTGCAACTGTAACTGCTTGATAGCGGCACAATAGCGACACTTGAAGCTGATGTGCCGGACCGGGCTCCAGCAAGGCATTTATGGTGGGCGAGCGGTGCGGTGGTTTACGCTAAAGCTACCGCGGTCACTGTTTTCCTATTTTAAAAACTTTGCCTCGGCCCGGGACGATAAGCAGAGAACAGCCATACTACCTGAGGCGGAGCAGAGGGTTAGAATGGCCCCGCAGCGGGACCAGGGACCCAGAACATTGGTGGCGGCGGCGTCTTAAGATCATCAAAGATGGTCAATCACACTTTTTTTTAACGAGCAGGATGCCAAGCAAGCACTAGCGAAATGGCAACAAACCACTTGAAAATGATTGAACTCGTATTCCTGGACACCAGAGAAGAATACTTTTTGTGCTTGCTTATGGTATCAGTTTCTGTTCTGAGGTTTTTTTTTGTGATTTTTGATTTGACACTTTTGCATACTTGTGGGGGGGAAGGGGTGGGGGGTGGCGGGGCCTCGGAGCGGGGGTGGGTGGGGGTGCTTTCTTAAAGCTGTCTGGTTGGACAGCAGGGAAGGAGGTGATTCCTTTTCACAGGTACCGGGGGGGTGTAGGAAGGGAGGGTGAAAATCAGAGAGCGGTAATTGGCCGTTCATGGCCAAAAGGGTGGTGTGGTGTGAGGGGAGGGAGGCAGGGGTGGAGGGTTGTAAATAGCCACTGTTTAGTTAAAATGTTACTGATGGAGCATAAGGGAAAGCGGTATGCCTTGAGGGGGAAGACGACCGAATCGAGTATATGGAAGTTGTTTAATGCCTGACATTAAATATATGTGGCGGGACTCAATCAGGCAAATAAGCGTAGGTTAGTAATGGAGGAGCTTCGGGTATTTAAACCTCATATATTGGGTCTTACTGAGACGCATTTAGCCTATAAGGATAGAGCCTATTTAAAACAGCTTGGCTTTGACTTGCTTATTTGTACTACGCAGGCAGTCTCTATTCGGGGGTGGCTATTCTAAAATCTAGGCATTGTAGAGCCACTGTATTACGAACTGTAAGGGGGGGGCTCTTATTCGGGGTCTCACTATCAGTAAGGAGGCCAGATAGGAGTATAGTGCAGCAAGTTGTTTATTTGACAAGCGCCAATAAGGTAAAGTCCTCTGGTAGGGCTGGTGCCCGGGGTTGGTTCTCTCTCCGTAAGTTCCCCCTTGGAGCTCCTGGGTCCGATACTGTGTCCTGGCGTCGCAGCTGGTCCGCGATCTCGTCGGCGGTAGATGTCCGGGCCCAGGGAAAAATGACAAGAACACCACGTCAGGGGGATAACGGGACGCTGTTATAACAGGGGAGCGGGGAGTGAAGGAGGAGTCACCCGTGACCACCGACACCGTGAAGATTCGAGCGTGACCACCCTCGCTTTCACCGCCCTCCCCTACCTGTGCCCTGAAACCCCTGTAGTCTTGCCCGTACTTTGTAAGCCACCCTCCTCCTGGAGGGTGGCTGGGCGGAACACGATACCGTTGGCCTCCTGGCTTGACGTCTTCCGTGGCGTCCGCTGCTTCTGGCTCTGCTTCTCTCCGTCCGTTCGATTCCTCCGAGTTCCTCACCTCCGGCTCTCCTCTCGCCCGGGATTCTCCTTCCGCATACGTGCGGGAGCCGCCTCCTCTTGTTCCGTCCGATCGGTCTCCGGATTGTACGGCCGAATACAGCGTCAGTGGCCACTCCTCCGAGGTATCCTTGTTAAAGGGCTCCAGACCCGCCTGTATAGAAGGCAACAGCAGGGCGTTAACCCCTTCCTCTGGCTGGTCCGGACTCCCGATATCCTCGACCTCATGACACGAACATTGGCTGATTCTAAGGGGAGATGGGCAATTGCCCAACTTATGATTCATGGGCGCAAGATTACAATTTGTGTGGTGTATGGCCCCAATACTGATTGCCCCGAGATTTTTTTTCATCTATGCTCTGAATTACTGGAGTGGGTGGGTGAGTTGATAGTGATGGGGGATTTTAATTGTATTATGGATAAAAAAAAATTGACACCACTAGCATAGCCACTCGCGCTAGAATGGGCAGGACTAGGGCAGCTATATCTGAACTATTGCATATACACCAACTGGAAGACGCTTGGCGGAGATTGTACCCAACCGACCCAGGGTACACATTTTTCTCAAACCCACATAGGCAGTATTCCCGAATTGATATGATTTTCATTAATAGAACTATGTTGGAAAAAGCTACCATTGAGGTTTGTCCCAAAATCACATCGGATCATAATCCAGTTATGTTAACTGTGCAGGTCCAGTCTGGGAATAAAGAGTCAATAAGGGAATTTTCATTTCCTAGGCATCTTCTTAGTAATGCAGATTATGCGAACTTTATGAGAGGAACACTAAGAGAATATTTGGAGATTAATAGGGGCACGGCTTCAGCAGCAGTGGTCTGGGATTGCCTGAAGGCCTATGTAAGAAGGGCTACATTACAGTGTATTTTAGCACTGAATCGTCAGGCTTCACGGCAAGTGGAGCTGGAACATAAGCTCTATGTAGATCTTGAGCAAGAACATGCAAGAGCTATTGCTGTGAAAGATGCCTTGGAACAGTCAATTTATCAGGGGGTTGTTGAAATGAGAGCTAAGCTTAGGAGAGGGCTAAGTGATAAAGTAGCTAATAATTATCATAGGTATAAATCTAAACAATATGAATATGGGGAAAGGGTTGGCCGGTTGTTAGCCATGCAAATTGCCGATCAAAGGGCTAAGTCGTACATCAAATTAATAAAAGGGATAGATGGTCTGCCTTATACTAGATCTGTCGACATAGTGGAGCATTTTAGACTTTTCTACACTAATCTGTATGGTGAGTCAGCATCTTTTGGCCAACAGGTTGCTCTGGATTACATCCAGGAGAGTGAAATGCCTACCTTGAATCCACTGGATTCCGAGGCATTGCAAAAAGATGTGGATTTGGGGGAGGTAGAAGAAGTGATTAGCGCGTTGCCAGCAGGTAAGGCCGTCGGCGAGGACACTATCCCAATGGAATTCCATAAAATCTTCAAAGATGTTCTCGCACCTGTTTTTCTTGTACTATTTAACAAAATCTTTGAAGGGGAGGGCATCCCTTTTTCGTGGAACACTACCAACATTATAGTTTTTCCCAAGAAAGGGAAACCGATAGAAGATATGAGCTCGTATCGGCCTATATCGCTGATCAATGCCGACGCTTAAATCTTCTCTAAAATTCTCGCTTCTCGGCTTGCCTCTGTTATCCATCACCTAGTCTCGGAACAGCAACATGGTTTTGTTCCAGATAGGTATACGGCAGCTCATATTAATACGGCTATTGCTGCATTTGGCATCTCTGGCCAATTAAACCAACGTATAGGTATGCTGATGCTGGACGCCGAGAAGGACTTTGACTGAGTTGCTTGGGGAGCTCTATGGCCGACTATGTTAGCATTCGGTCTCGGCCAAAGGTTTGTCTCGGCGGTGCAGAAAATGTACAACAATTTGACTGCAGCTGTGAAACTTAATGGTCTTTCCTCCAAGCATTTTGCTGTTAATAGGGGTACGCGGCAGGGATATCCGCTATCCCCACTTCTATTTGCTCTATACATTGAGCCCTTCATAAAACACCTGCTACAAAATGCTAGGATTCCCCCTGTGATCATTAGGGGTCTGGAATTAAAATTAACCGCGTATGCGGATGACATTGCTATTTTTTCTGCTAGGCCGGCAGACGCTATAGTCGAAACCATGCAAGAGGCGCTACGGTTTGGCTCCTTCTCCGGCTATAAATTAAATCTGAATAAGACCCAGACTATTTAGAATTTTCAACCTGAGGTGGCTCCATTACCATTAGGTGTTACTGAATCAGCAACTTACCTTGGAGTCTGCCTTAGTAGCCGAGTAGACGATGTGGTTTCTTTGAACTATGAACCGCTGTTAAAAAAAGTTGTGGCAAGTCTACGCAGTATGCACCGGCTCCCTATAAGTATATACGGGAGGTGTAACGTAGTTAAAATGAATATCCTTCCTAACGTTTTGTATTTATTTCGTACAATTCCCCTAAGGGTGCCGTGGACATTCTTTAAGCGCTTAGAAAGTGCCCTAGGTAGTTTTATTTGGGGTTATAAACATGCAAGGAGAGATCTTAGGTACATAAAGCTATCATATAAACAAGGAGGTTTTAAACTTCCTGATTTTAAGTTATATTTTTGGGCTGCGTTTGTTAGTTGAATTCAAAGCTTACTTAATGGGCCTGATACTTGTGCTACGTGGTTAACTTATCAACTAGCCTGTGGACCGTTGGGGGCGTGGTCTGCCGAGCAGCGGAATGGCCGCTCTTTGAGTGCGCTCCGCCGGCTGGGTTGCAAATCCTAGCATAATCCTTGTTCACGGTGGCGTGGCGAGCCCCTGAGCGATGTCCCCAACTGACTGACCACAGCGGACCGATCGGATGTGCGATTCGTGCTCTGCGCGAGCTCTGAGGTGTGAGTAGCGGGGGTGCTGCCTACCGCCTGTGCGATCCAGGCCCGCTGTGTGTGCGGAGGGCGGCCGTCCTACATATCGAGCTCGAGGCTGCGGCGAAGATACAGGCCGAGACCCGGAGACGCGGAAGCCCTGAGACGACTAGTCTCGCAGCCGAGTTTGGGTACGTGAGCGACGCGAGGTGTGGAGGAGACTGAAATTGGTGGTGTCTGCCCCACTCGGCGCAAGTGGACGATATTTGTAAAGGAGAGGGGTGAGCTCAGCGTGAACACATCGGCCTGCCGCCGCCATTTTTGACGATTTGCGGCCGGAGGGGAGGTGGAGGAGGGCACACGCCAAGAGGACAGTCCAGCGCCATCGGCGATTCCTCCTTGCTGCCGTGCCCTGCGGGGTGTTCTGTGGAGCCGGGGCGCCGGCGGTGGAGGTCGCGACTACACCATTGCGCCTGATCCCCTTATTGCTGGGGGTGGGCCATCGCTGCGGTGGCCTTCCCGTGTTTGCTGCGGCCGGAGTGAGGCGGAGGAGGCTGTGCCCTTGATCAGACACTGTACGCCCTAGATGAATCTCCTTGCCACGGTGTATTGAAGGACGCTTTGCAGAGCAGAGGCGCTGAGGTCCAAGAGTGGCGGCTGCGCGATTGCTCCAGCACCTGATCCCCCAGCTGCTGGGAGCTGGACATTCCTGGAGCGAGCGCAGGGACACGAGATCCCCTGGCTGCTTGAATGGTACCCCGGAGCCGGACTGCCTACTGACGCTCGCTGCGGGCATCCCTGTGATGCTGCTCCTGGTGTCTGCCGAGGCTTTGGAGGGGCTCCCCCTTTGATCCCTGCGCTGTGAGGGCTTGTGCTGGCCTGCCTCCACTGTCCCACCCGGTAAGTTCTGGTGACGAAGAATCCTCCAAGGATGTGAATGTGCGCAGGTGGACCGCGACATTGGGGAATTGAGGAAAGTCTGCGCTGGGACAAGCTGCATTGTGCGCCTTGAGTCGAGATTACCGTGGGGCGGAAGTCGGCGGCTGAGGGGCCCGGAGAATTGACTGGGGCTGAGAAATCTCATCTGACCAGGTCCCTGTTACACGCCACCCGGTCGCTTCGACATGGGCAAACAGGATGCCAAACAACCGAAACTCACATTTGATAGACGCTCCACGCGCCAAACTGAGCCGCCTTTGGATACACAAATGGAGGAGCAACAGGAGCGGCATTCTGAGGACCAGGGAGAGGACTTGCGCACCCTCATGTTGGAGATGCGTTCCAGCCTGAGGAATATTGACTCCAAATTGGATACCCTGACTACGCAGCTGGACTCGGTCAAGGCCCAAGTCGTTGTCCATGAAACCCGATTAGACGTCCTGGAAAACCGACAAACCGAATTCCACGAATTCCAGGTGACAACCAAGGAGCAGTTGTTGCATATGGATAAACTTCTAGGGGTCATCCGCGCCAAGAATGATGATTTGGAGGCGAGGTCAAGGAGAAACAACTTATGTATTACTGGTATCCCGGAGACCACCGCCATTACCAAGATGGAAACCTTTGTGACGGACCTCCTGCATGCGCTATTTGATCCTCATTTGTCCCCTGTCTTCGTGGTGGAAAGAGCACATAGATCCTTTGGTCAGAAACCCCCGGTGGGGGCGCCGCCAAGACCGATATTGGCCAAATTGCTGAACTATCAGGACCGGGACAATATATTGAGAATGGCGAGGGAGAAAGGCCAATTGTCCTATCAGGGTAACAACATTTCGCTTTACCCGGATTTTACCCCAACTGTACAGGCGGCGAGACGCGAATTTCTACAGGCCAAGAGACTACTTTTACAGGCGCAGATTCCCTACTCCTTGCTCTACCCTGCCAAGTTGAAGGTTTCGTATGATGGTACCGCACATTACTTCACTGATGCAAAATCTGCCCTGAAATTCGCCAAGCACGTAGGGGGGAAGAAAAGCAAGGACCCTCGTGGGGCAGCGGGATCAACGTCTGGCCAACTCAGTGACAATGACTGACTCCTGACATCGTTCTCCTCCGATCTGAGTGCCTCTTCAACGAATTGCTGAGCTATGTGGTATTTCATATATATATGACTGTGGGCTTTTAAGCTCTATTTTCTTTAGTTAGCTGATTTGCCTGGGGATGTCGGGGAGGGCTTGTAGCGTACGCTGCAGTATTCCCAGCCACCCTGTTAACACAGGGGTGATTGCTGATGCCACTACGCCCCCATGGGAAGTTTCCTTTTATTTTCAGGAGACTGTTCTGTTCTAGTTCTTCAGGGGGGGTTATGCTGCAACCTGATTGGGGGGTTGGAGTGGGTGGTGGGTGGGCGGCGTGGATTGTTTGTTCGTTTGAAGCCAGTACGGATACTACAAATTGGTCACTGTACGCACCCTGTGATTTGCTTACTATACACACTGAGTCCCTCATCCGCGCTGAAGAGTTCCATATAGATAAGCCCACGCACAACCATTAAATTTGCTAACATGGAACATTAGAGAGTTAAACGACAGTCGAAAGTCCAGACTTGTGCATGCTTATTTATCTAGACACAACATTGACGTCTGCTTATTACAGGAGACGCATTTAAACGCTGCACCATCTCAAAGACTGCGTCATCGAAGATGGGGTCATATGTACTCCTCCATATACTCCAATTACGCTAGAGGTGTAGCTGTGCTGGTTAAGCAGGGGATAGACTGGCGCGAGCGAGAAATGCACAGAGACCCTGAGGGGAGGTTTGTCATTATCTGTGGATTGTTGGGAGGGGTTTCCCTGGTGATCGCAGCAATTTATGGTCCGAATATTGATTCCCCCGAATTCTTTCAGGATATATGGTCCAGAATCAAGGCGACAGGATATGACACCGTGTTGTGGGGTGGAGATTTCAATGCCATATTAGACGATGCCATGGACAGGAGGGGGGTAGCTCGCTCTTTACACCCGGCTGCCAGTGCCGCTTTGCATTCCATAGCTACAGATGGGGACCTAGTAGAAATTTGGCGCAAAGACATCCCTTGGTGAGGGAAGGTACATGTATATCAGACCATCACAGTGCGTGGTCCCGCCTGGACTTTTGGCTGGTCTCTAGGGACGTTGCGGCCTGGACCACTGACATCTCGCACCTACCGCGCACACTGTCGGACCACGCCCCATGCTTGTTGCGAATACTGCTCCCGGGGTCACTCCCCCGTGCATTTACCTGGCGTCTCCCACCACATGCCATTCTGGATGAGGCCTTTAAGGAAGAAATAAGGGGGGACATTACTGACTACTTTGCTAACAATCTGGGATCTGTGGATACAGAGGCATCACTTTGGGAGGCTTTTAAGGTGGTGATCAGAGGTCAATGCATTGCGCGGCAGGCGGGGGTGCTGAAGGCCATTCGGGGTACGCTTACCTCCCTGGAGACCTAGATTAAGGTACTAGAAGACACTTTTTACTCCACAAATGATCCTCTCACTGCACAAAAATTGAAATCTTTACTGTTAGATTATGCAGAGGAGGCGCAGCGCGAAACGAAATTTTTGGGTAAATATGCTGAGGCCGTCGATACGGGGAGGGGGACAGGCCGGGCGCACACTAGCAGGCATGATTAGACCATCTAAATCGGCGACATTTCTTCATGAGATACGAGCTCCGCAGGGCAACATGGTTAGAGGCCACATGGGGGTGTCTGATGAGTTCTCCGCGTTTTATTCCCGGTTGTACACGACTACTCAGGGGGCATGTGAAGAGGAGCTGCCATCGTTCCTCGATTCACTGGCACTGGTCTGGTTTAACAACACCCATCGAGAATATATGGACCTCCCATTTACAGTAGAAGATGTGGCTCAGGTTATTAAAGGCCTACCCTTAGGTAAAGCTCCTGGTCCTGATGGCCTAACTACATAATTCTATAAAACCTATGCCGAGGAACTGGCACCTAGGTTGCTAGCGGTGTATGAGGAAGCGCTGGAGATTGGCGTGCTACCTCAGTCCATGAGGGAGGCAACGATTCTCACGCTTTTAAAGCCTGGGAAACCGGAGGAGGAGCTGGACTCCTACCGTCCACTTTCTATGATTAATGTGGATGTCAAAATCCTAGCGGAGCTGATAGCTAACAGATTGCAGCCTCTCCTACCAATAATAGCGCTACCAGATCAATCGGGATTTATCCCGGGGAGATCGACGTCCCATAATCTACGAACGATCTTTTCGGTATTGCACTACTTACACCCAGACGAAAAGGCAGCAGTGGTGTTTTTAGACGCCACTAAGGCGTTTGATACGCTCGAATGGCCCTATCTTTTCTCCATTATAGGGCGCATGGGATTCAGTCCGCTTTTCATGAACCGCATTAGGCTGCTGTATTCTTCGCCCACGGCACGTGTTCAGGTGAATGGGGTGCTCTCTGATCCCTTCTAGATCTCACGCGGCACTAGACAGGGGTGTCCCTTATCCCCGCTGCTTTTTGCAATCGCAATGGAACCCCTGGCTGCCCGTATCAGGCAACACCATACTGCACGAGGTATCGGACTCAGCTCTCGTAGTTTGCTCATCTCCTTATATGCGGATGACGTCACGCTTTACGTTGTGAACCCCGCAGAGAATCTAGATCCGATGCTGAGGGAGTTCATACGTTTTGGCGGACTTTCGGGGGTATTTATAAATTGGGCTAAATCTGTGATATTCCCGTTAACGGATGGTACCCCCCCGATAACGTCGGAGTTCCCCTTGCGATGGGAAGCTGCTGAGGTTAAATATTTAGGGGTCTGGATAAGTCGAGACACACAGGAGGTGTGGCGCCTCAATTACGGCCGAACTGTTATGTGGCTGGAGGAAAAGGTAAAAGTGTGGGCTCGGCTGCCACGGTCGTTAGCCGGCAGGATAGCCCTAGCCAAAATGGTTATTTTGCCAAAACTTTTGTATTTGTTTGTTAATATACCGATTCCACTCACCAAACAATTTTTTAACACCCTCCAAGCAAACCTGACCACGCTGGCGTGGGCCGGGAAGCAGGTTAGAGCCTCATGGGATCTACTGACTCTCCCGTTGCGACAAGGCGGTTTGGGAGCCCCTGACATGTGGCTATATGCACTATGTGCTCAAGCACAATTTTTGCATTATTGGGTCCACCCGACCAAATTCCAGCCGCATGTGGCGGTTGAGACAGATGCCATGGCCCCCATCCCGCTAAAAGTGGCGCTATATCAAAAAGCACGCCGCCCTCGAGGTGACATAGACTCTGCTGGGACCCTGTGCTGGTCATGGGATGAACTGCGTAGAAGAGCGGGGATCCCGTTGTTGTATGCCCCTTCCATCCCCCTGTCTCAAAACCCGATGATGCCTTGTATACGGGACAGTCTGAGCAGGACCTTAGCTCAGAAAATGACCCTCCAGACGTTTGAGGACTTATATCCAGGAGATGAATTTCGGCCTCTCCCTGTGGCCCCCGAGGGTCATGTAGTACCGTTCTCTGAGATGTTTTTATATCATAGAATACGCACGGCGTGCCGTGCCCTCGGGAAGGACTTCCCGAGGGCGCCGCCAGCCCTGCCTGCATTGGATAACTTGCTGAAATTCCCATCTCCCCGTAAACTCATTACGCGCCTTTACACCCGCATGCAAGATACCGCCCCGATAGTGACGTCGTTTAGGCATTGGAACGACGAGCTGGAGACGCCCCTGACTGAGGCCCAGTGGGACTATTGCTGTGGTCAACTTTCGGAACTCTCCCCGAATTATAAGTTGAGATTGATCCACTTCAAGTATTTGCATAGATACTACAGAACACCAGTGAGCCTTCACCGAATGGGCATCCGGGACGACGATAACTGTTGGAGATGTGGCTATGCCGCAGCTACATTCCTCCACATTGCATGGCACTGTCCCAGGATAGCCGTCTTCTGGGGGCAGATTTTTGAGTCAGTGAACAACATCTTGGGGCTGTCACTGGCCCCGTCCTCCACGCTTGGATTACTAGGGTACGTAAAAGACACACCGCCCAAGTTGCGTAAATTTCATGCTCTCCTCCTATTGTTTGCTAAGAGACAGGTTGCAGTCCTCTGGGGCAGACGCCGAGTGCCTTCTATTAACGATTGGGTTAGAGACCTCATATATGGGCACGCACAGTTGAGCACATTTTGGGAATTGATGCCACCCTCCTCTAGAACCCGGAATATATGGGAACCATTCTTAACATGGAACGCTGGTTCACAAACAACGACTGGAGTGGTAGACACAGGAGATGCGCAGACTACACCCTAAACGTGATATCTTCACACCCCACACTCAATTCGAATGTCAGGACGCATGTATTGGTGTATATGACCAGTGGCCCAATGCATAAAAGATGTAAAGCCCCTCCGGGGCCGTTATGTGCAAAATGCTTACTCCTGGGTTAATGCTTGCTCAATTGTGTGCACTATTCTCTGCTTGCTTCTTATCATGTCTGAGATTCGTGGAGGATGGGTACGGAGTAAGCTGTTATTAGATTTGTGTACTGATGTAACTATGGCTATATGAGCTACTTTCTTGATTAGTATTGAACTGGCTTGTTGGAATGTATTGGAAATGTTTGGTTGAAAATATCAATAAAAAAATTTAAAAAAAAAAAAAAAAAACTAGCCTGTGGACCAAATACGGGGTTTTTATTGTATAAAACAGCGGACCCAAATTACTACAAAAGCGTTCGGTTCAAGATAATAAGAGATATCACCAGGATATGGCAAGATATTTGCAAGGAATATTCCTTGCCTGCGTTATATTCCTATATAAGGCTTTGGGGTAACCCAAAATTGCCTGACATATTTCATGGTCAAACTGGTAGAAGCTGGCTAAGTAAGGGCCAATCTCAGCTCGGACAGCTTTACGACAGTCAAGGGTTTCGGTCCTTCTTAGCATTGAAAGAAGAGTTTGGGTTGCAGCAGAGTACTTTTTTTAATATCTGCTAGTAAGGGACTACTTTATAAATGGTCAAAAGCTGTTAGAGGCCTTCTGAAGTATTAGCAACATTCTTTCACTTATCGGTCTTGCCTACCAGAGATTTCTTGCAGCCGTTGGCGACGACAGCGTACAGGTAGCTGCAAAACCAAGTCGGACTCTTGTGACTGATTTAACTAAGGAGGAAACACAGGACTCGGGAATAATAGATGCTGCCGTAACATCCGTCAATTTGA
Source organism: Calotriton arnoldi (assembly GCA_963921515.1). Classification (NCBI taxonomy): domain Eukaryota; kingdom Metazoa; phylum Chordata; class Amphibia; order Caudata; family Salamandridae; genus Calotriton; species Calotriton arnoldi. The sequence continues at coordinate 507,879 of CAWUFW010012318.1, read as the reverse complement.
AATTGCAGCAACATAGGACTGTATTTATGTTGTATTATACTCCTGAGCCCAAAATGTAAAAAATACGCTGCAGATCTGCGTCATATGTTCGTTACCTGTCCTAAGCTGAGTACATTTTGGTCAGATATAACTGAAGTCTTAACAACAATGGTTGGCCACGATGTTCAAATAGCTGAGAAAGAAGTAGTCTTAGGGTTAATACCCGATATTTGCACTCATATGAGATCGTTGGTATCAATTATTATTGCGTGTGCTCGTTTATGTATAGCACGAGCATGGATTCAAAATACGAGTCCAGGCATCAAAGAATTCTAGGTATTAATTCTGCAAATATACGAAATGGAATTAGACCTAACAAAAGCTAGAGGCCCACGCTCCTGGGTAAAATTCGAAAGGGTGTGGTCTAAGCTTCAATGGGACTGACAATTTACTGTTGCTTTGATTTGCTTCTTTAAAATATGGTATTACTGATGTTGTCTTTTCCCCTATTCTTGATTTTTGATTCTTGACGTTTGATTTTTTATATATATATATTTTTTGATTATTGATAATCGCATAACGCCTTAACTGATGTTTTCTTTTCCTTTGATATGTATGCTCTGTCGGTCGTTATTTACCATTGGTATTTTGGTATGTCTTATTTTCTTTTATGTGTAATGTATTATTTGCTGTGGCTCGGAAAAAGAATAAAAATTATTAAAAAATAAATAAAAATAAAAAATCTTAATATTGCTTATTTCTATTCAACTGCAACTAGCTAAATACAAAAATTGAAACTCATAACAAAATTATTAAACACAAAAATTATTCTATACATCTTACTATTCCTTCTTACTAATGTCAGAGGGACATACCTTCTTCTTATTGTTTAATTTTTTTCAGTAAAAGCTAGACCACTATTCAACCTATATGGATCCACATTTCCTCTTCACTATTCAAACAATATTGAGTGCGGGTCCTCAGCTCTATGATGTATCTTGATTCTGATTTGCATAGTGCTCTCACTCTGTCCTCACCCCTCTGAGATATGGGCACATGATCAATGCAATAAAAACTTAAAAGATTACTATTGCTCTGATGGAAGGCAGCGAAATGTCTTGCCACTGAGTAGTTATTATCTTTGCTGGTTATCGCCAGAGTATGTTACAGCACCTTCTTTTTAGCCTGATGTACCGTGCTACCCACATACATCAGGGTGCATGGACAGACCAGGCAATAAATTACAAAGTTGGTGTTACAGTTGAGCAATTTAGTGATGGATTTTCTGGTTTTCCTTCCTGGAACTGGGTAGTACCTGATTTTGACACTTCTCCTACTTGCTTTGCATCTTGTGCATGAAAAGAAGCCTGTTACTCTAGGTTTCTCTGTAGTTTTACTTGTAAAGTGACTATGGAACAGAAGGTCTTTCAGTGATGTATTCTTTCTATAAGTGACACTTGGATGTGGGGGAATTAAGTGACCGATTGCCGCATCTGATTAGAGAATATTCCAATGTTTACCATAAATATTTCTTATTTCCCTAGAATCTACTGAAAAAGGAAAAATTTATCTGGTCACAGGGTCATCATCCTCTTTCCTAGATCTCTGTGTCAATAACTGTCGCCTGTCCTGCTGTTTCACTTTCTTCAAGGCTTCCTTCAAGATCTTACTGGAGTATCCTCTTGTCTCAAATCTTAATGCTGCCTGTTCATAACTTTTAGAGGTAGAGCAATTACCCTTAAGGCGGAGTAGCTTTCTATAAGGAATGCTATTAACTAAAGTGTGTGGGTACTGGCTAGTAAAATGCAAAATGTAATTGTCTGCGCTGGGTTTGTGATATAGTTTGGTCATCAATTGTTGCTTATCGACATAGACCAGCAAATCAAAAAATACCACCTCAGTACTGCTAACATTGCTAGTAAATTGCAAATTACAATTATTGCTATTAAGAATGATAACATACTCCTCAATTTCCGTTTGTGACCCCCGCCATACAGTGAAAATATCATCAACATATCGGGCCCAAAGGGCCACCTTATTGGCCCACCGATCATTGGCTTCTGCCCAGGCCACGGTCTTCTCCTACCAACCTATGAAAAAATGTGCATAACTGGGGGCGAAGCACATGCCCATGGCAGTTCCTTGCTTCTGTAGATACAGGTGGTCTGCAAATAAAAATATATTATTATTAAGGCAGAACGATATGAGCTGTAACACAATTTCACTGTGTTCATGGAATTTTAAAGGGCTCTCTCTCAAGAATGGTTTCACTGCTTCTAGACCTTGTTGATGCTCGATACATGTGTATAAGCTTGTAATGTCAAGAGTTACAAGTAAACATTTTTCTTCCCATGCGATGTTTATAATTCTTAAGTCTGTAGTGTCCTTAATGAACGAACTCAGACTTTGCACAGATGGGTAAAGAATTGAATCCACAAATATATATATATATATATATATATCACTGAATAAAACAAAGTTTACAGAGACATTACAGTTAGGCTTACATATCATTCATACAAAACCAGAGAAATTCAGCAGTTATAGTTAGCTGAGCTAACTATAACTCGCGGCCCCGCAATGCACTGCTTATGACCTCACATATTACATCACTCATGACATGATCAGTGACATCACTCATGACATCATCCAGTGACTGAGTGTTTTTAAAAAGTTTATGAGTGTTAAATATATATACACCATGATGTATTGATGAATCAAGTGGGTGTGTGACTGTCTGTATGGATGATTCAGTGGGTGTGTGACTGACTATAAGTGAGTGATTAGGTGTCTCAGTGTAGTGACAAGGTTGTGAGAATGTCTGTATCAGTCTGTCAGTTGGTTTCTAAGTGGCTGTATGGGTTGGTGAGTGGGTATGTGAGTGGCTGTATGGGTGAGTGATTGGTTGTCTGACTACCTGTATGGGTGTATGAGTGTGCTTGTGGGTGGGTGAGAGGGTGTGTGACTGCCTGCTTGGATGAGTGAGTGGGTGAGTCAGTGGCTGTATGGGTTAGTAATTGTGTAAATGAGGGGCTGTATGGGTGACAGTGTATGGCTGTATCGGTGAGTGAATGGATGTGTCAGTGGTATATGGGTGAGTAACTGCATATGTGAAAGACAGTATAGGTGAGTGTTGGAGTATATGAGTGACTGTATGTGTGAGTGAGGGATTGTGATAGTGGCTGTATTGGTGAGTGGGTGCTTGTGTCAGGGACTGTATAGGTGAGTGAGTACGTGTTAGTATCTGTATGAATAAGTGAGTGGATGTGTGTGTATAACTGTATAGGTGAGTAATTGGCTGTGTGATTGACTCTAAAGGTGAGTGAGCCAGTGTGTGAGTAGCTCAATGAGTGACTGAGAGTGTGTGAGTGGCTGTATGGGTACCTAAGTTGATGTGTGTGTAGACCTATGAATCATTGAGTGGTTGTGTAAGTACTGGTATGGGTGTGTCAATGGCTTAGACAATGGTAGTGTGGAAGTTGGAGTGGCTGTATTTATAATTTTACCTATCCCTTCGTCTGTCGACTTCTCCCCGCCCCGCCCCAACCTCTTACCTGTGCCAGCCGCCCCCGGGTGAGCGGTCAATGCTGTAGGGCGATGGGTCAGGGTGATGAAACTTTGCATTGGCGGGCTGTGCGAGTGACATTGTTTTGGCGCCAAATTACCTGTTCATGCTCACGAAGAGCCCAAAAACTTAAATCAGACTTTCTGAGGCCACACCAATGGTCCAGAACATGAAGGGCCCCACTTGGGGGTAAGGGGTTTCCTCCAGCTGGATCTGGGTGCTGGCTTAGGTGATTGGGAGCCTATTATGTCCCTGTGGCTCTGAACAGGAGACTAGCAGACTAGTCCTTGGAGTCACTCTGGGAGTCCTGAATTCAGGTCAAAATCCCTCTGACTCAGACAGGAGGGCAGCAGTCAAGCACAGTTGCAGTCTTGCAGAGTGGCAGTCCTTTCAGCACTACAAAAGCCCACTTCACAGCAGGCACCTGGTATAAATATTAGATCTCAGACACCAACTCTTCAGTACACCTCTGGGCCTGTGGAGATCGTTTCTGCAATTACAACCTCGTTTGTTCTCAATCAGCCGATGTTCTTCTGAATGCCACTTCTTCGTGCTTAATCCTTTTCTCGCCTGCCTGCATAATCGTGTGCACTACAAGGGGGCAGTCATCACTCCTACGTTGCCCTACCTGCTTAATAATTCTGCTGATATCACCTGGACAGCCTTTTCTCCTCCGCCCTTCGATTGGGACACTTTTTCCCACCATTCAGCACTATTACAAATTCAAGTAACCCGGTCCTGATGACGACCTGAACTCAGACAGGTCGAAACGCCGTCGACCAACCAGCGTTACCTTTGGCTTCAATGTGGTCAATTTAAATAATTTAAAACGGAATACTTACATTGTATATACCTTCTTTTTGTTATTGACCACAAATTTTGTTGTATTTTTACGCCGTTCACGCTGTTTTCTCACCTCATTGTGTCACTGCGCAGTTCACTGTCACAAACATGTTCAGTGCACAACCCACTTATGGTTACTTATACACAGTAGCGGCTCGTGGTGGGAGTGCTGTGGGGTGGTGGGGCGGGGGAGGAGCAGGGTGGGGGGTAGTAAGCTACGGCATACGACCGAACAGAAGTAAGTAAACAAATAAATAAATAAAACTAATTTCGTTGCGCGCGCTGCATCGCATTTGGCAATGCAGCGCGCACAATGAAATTCGTTTTATTTATTTATTTGTTTACTTACCTCTGTTCGGCCGTATGCCGTAGTTTACTACCCCCCACCCTGATCCTCCCCCGTCCCACCCCACCATCCCGCAGCACTCCCACCACGAGCCGCTACTGCTTATACATACAATGTACTGTAGTGCTGTTATAACTACTTGCAAATAAGAACCTTTTGTTTTCCTACGACTTCTTTGGGTCTCCCTTTTTTCCATCTCTCCTTTTGATTAATTCTTTTTGTTTAAATTGCCTTGTGAAATAATTACCGGTTGAGACATTGTTTTTTGTATGCAAACTTTCTAAAAGTACTTTATAGTAGTGAAAAACTGTACATGCCAAACTTTTTAAATACACTGCACCCTCTGGGCTGGCCAGTGCCACCCCAAGTGGTGACCTATATGCATTAAGACGGAAGGTTTGGGCTTGGCAAAAGGTTTATGTGTTCAGGTTGAACTGGCAGTTTAAAACTGCGCACACAGGCTGTAATGGCCAGCACGAGGCCAGTCTGAAGGGCTACTTAAGTGGGTGGTACAATAAGTCAATCAATCAATCAGGGAATTGTAAGCGCGCTTCTCACCCGTGAGGGTCTCAAGGCGCTGAGGGGGGGGGGGATGCCCAGATCTGTTTAGCCGAAGAGCCAGGTCTTGAGGGTCATCCTGAAGGTGTTCAGGGAGGGGGCGCGTCTGATGTCTGCCGGTAACTCATTCCAGGTCTTGGCTGCAATGTGAGAGAAGGATCTTCCGCCTACTCTGGCTCTGTGGATGCTCGGGGTTTCGGGCAGTGCGAGGTTGGAAGATCGGAGGTTTCTTTTGGGTACGTGGAAGTTGATTCTGTCGTTGAGGTATTTGGGTCCGTTGTTGTGTAGGCATTTGTAGGCATGTGAGGATTTTGAAAGTGACTCTTTTCTCCACGGGGAGCCAGTGGATACTTCGTAGGTGTTGGCTGATGTGTTTGTGTCGGGGGATGCCGAGGACGAGTCTGGCGGCGGTGTTCTGTATTGTCTGGAGTTTGCGGAGTAGGGACGTGTTGATGCTGGCGTAGAGTGCGTTTCCATAGTCCAGTCTGCTGGTAATGAGTGCGTGGATGACTGTCTTCCTTGACTCAGGGGGGATCCACTTGAAGGTCTTGCGGAGGGTGTTGAAGCAGCTGGAGGTGACGGCATTGACCTGTCGGTTCATGGCGAGTGATGAGTCGAGTACGATGCCGAGGTTCTTGGCGTCGTCTGAGGGGGTAGGTGGGCTTCCGAGGGCGGTCGGCCACCAGGTGCTGTCCCATGCAGAAGGGGTGGTACCGAGGACGAGGACTTCTGTCTTCTCGGCGTTGAGCTTCAGGCAGCTGTTGGTCATCCAGACTGCGACGTCTTGCATTCCTTTCTGAAAGTTGAGTTTGGCAGTGGTGGGGTCTTTGGTGAGGGAGAGGATGAGCTGGGTGTCGTCGGCGTAGGATACGATGTTGAGGCCGTGTTGTCGGACGATGGCTGCAAGGGGGGCCATGTAGATGTTGAAGAGGGTTGGAGCTCAGTGATGATCCCTGTGGGACTCCGCAGGTGATTTTCGTGGGGTCGGAGAGGAAGGGTTGGAGTCTGATCCTTTGGCTTCTTCCGGTGAGGAATGATCGGATCCTGTCCAGGGCTGTTCCTTGTATGCCTGCGTCGTGTAGTCTGGCGACTAGTGTGCGGTGGGAGACGATGTCGAAGGCCGCTGATAGGTCGAGTAGGATGAGGGCTGCGGAGTGGCCTTGGTCCAGGAGGGTGCGGATGTCGTCTGTGGCGGCGAGTAGGGCAGTCTCTGTGCTGTGGTTGCTTCGGAATCCGGATTGGGACGGGTCGAGGACGCCGTTCTCTTCAATGAATCGTGTCAGTTTCCTGTTGACTGTTTTCTCTGCAACTTTGGCTGCAAAGGGGAGGAGCGAGATGGGCCGATAGTTCTTGAGGTCGGTGGGGTCAGCTGTGGGCTTCTTGAGCAGGGGTCTGACTTCTGCGTGCTTCCAGTCGTCTGGGAAGGTGCCTGTTTTGAAGGTGGTGTTGATGGTGCGTTGTAGTTCGGGTGCGATGGCGGCCGCGGCTCTGTGGTAGATACGAGGGGGGCAGGGGTCAGTGGGGGCCCCCGAGTGGATGCTTTTCATGGTCGAGGCGGTGTCTTCTCCCGTGATCGGTGTCCAGTTGGAGATGGTGGGTTGGCTGGTGTTTCTGGGGGGCGGGGGGCCGTCTGTGGCAACTGGTGGATGGTCGATGAAGTTGTCGTAGAGGTTTTTGATCTTGAAGTGGAAATTGGTTCCTAGCTTGTCGCAGAGGTCTTGGGATGGGGTGATGCCTGTGGCTTCGCTGCGTGGGTTGGTGAATTCTTGAATGACACTGAAAAGTTCCTTGGAGTTGGCCAGGATTTTGTTGTGGATGAAGTTCCTCTTGGTGGCTCTGATCTGGTTGTGGTAGTCTGTCATGGCGTCCTTGTAGGTGGTGTGGTTTTCGGTTGTCTTGGTGTTTCTCCAGTTCTTCTCCAGGCGTCTGCAGGTGCGTCTGGCTTCTTGGAGAGAAGTGGTGAACCAGGCGGCTTTCATGGGGCGTTGTCTGTCGGGGTTGCGTAGCGGTGCGAGCTCGTCTGCGCAGTTGGAGATCCAGGTGTGGAGTTCTGGCTGCGTCGTTTGCTTCGGGTGTCCAGGTGTGGTTGTCTCGGGTGAGGGTGGAGTTAAGTTGCTCGTCGGTAACCTTGCTCCAGTTCCTTCGAGGTGGGCGTGGGGCTGGTTTGGGTGCCTTGGGTTTGTTGATGGCGAAGTGTACGCAGTGGTGGTCGGTCCGTGGCGGCTGCGTTGTGTGGCTGAATTGGACACTGTTTCCTGCTGCGAAGATGGGGTCGAGGGTGTGTCCTGCTCTGTGGGTCGGTGTGTTGACGAGTTGTTTAAGTCCGATGCTGGCGAGGTTGTCACGAAGGATAGTGGAGTTGGGGTCGCTGGGGTTGTCGAGGTGGAAGTTCAGGTCTCCAATGAGTATGTAGTTTGTTGAGGCGATGGCGTGGGGTGCGATGAAATCGGTGATGGTGGTGGCGAAGGGTGTTCGGGGGCCGGGGGGTCTGTAGATGATGGTTCCTTGGAGTGTGGCTTTGGGGGTGGTCTGGATCTGGAAGTGCAGGTGTTCGGCGGAGGGGAAGGTTTCGCTGGAGGTGGTGAGGCGGAGGGTGCTCTTGTGGGCGATGGCGAGGCCCCCTCCTGGGTGGTTGGTGCGGTCTTTCCTCTGAATCTTGTATCCGTCTGGGATGGCGGTGCTGATGTCGGGGGCGGAGGATGCGTTGAAGAAGGCTATGTCGGGCGAGAGAGAGTCGAGTAGGTTCCAGATTTCCATGGCGTGTTTGTGTACGGAGCGTACGTTGAGGAGGATGCATTTTAGGGTGTCGCCGGTGCTGGCGTCGCCGGTGTTGGAGGCCGGGGTGGCGGTGAGGGTCTGGCGGCAGTGAAGGCAGGAGAACTGGCCGTGGTTCGTGTTCGGCGAGGCCTGTTGGCATTCTCCAAGTCTTCCAGGGTTGAGTGCAAGGAGGGTGGTGGTGTCGTAGTGATGGGTAGTGGGAGGTCCAGGGTTCCTGGCGCCTTTGGCGCGCTGGCGGCACGCCCACTGCGCATGTCCGCTGCGCGACCGCGCATCGGCTGCCATTAAGTAGGGGAGGTGGGAGGGAGGAGAGGCTGGGAGCAGGGGAATTCCGGGGGGGAGGGGCCGCAGGGGCAGCAGCGGCGAAAGGCAAAAGGAACAGGCAGGCACGAGAAAATAAAAACAGTGGTGAAATTAGAGCAAGACACAGATGGACACAATAACAGTGGCACAACAGAGAAAAATTAAGAAGAAAAAAAACAGCTGAGAAAGGTTACGGTGGTTGCAGGCAGTCTGGTCCCAGTTGGAGCGGGCAGCAGGCGCAGGAGCGGGCAGCAGCCTCGAACCTCCCAAGGAGGAGGCGGGGTCTGGAGGCAAGAGACGGCACAGCGGAGCTGCGGGGAGAGAGTGGACCTAGACCGAGGCTCACTAGTAGCATTTAATTTACAGGCCCTGGATACATATAGTACCACTTTACTAGGGAATTGCAAGTCAATTTATTGTGCCAATTGGATATAGGCCAAATCCGCTGCATTTTAGGGAGAGAGCATAAGCACCATATCACTAATTAGCAGTGGTAAAGTGTGTAGAGTCTTAAGGCCAACAAAACAAATTCAGCAAAAAAGGGGAGTAAGGCAAAAAGTTTGGGGGAACACCACCCTAAGGCTGACAGGTCTAACTCAAATATATAATTTTTTTGGTGGACTTATTCTCTAAATGGGTGAAAGTAAGGTTGTTAATAACATTGACATGAAAACTGTGATTACATGTTTGTGCAATATAATTTCGAAGGAAGGGTTTTGCTTCATTGATTGACAATGACATCCAGTTCAAATCACAAGAGATGTTTGAATGTCTTCCTTGTTCTGGAGTTAAGCATACGTTTACCTCGTTGTATCACCCTAGTGGTAATGATGTGGTGGAGAGAATGAATCACAGTATAGAAGCAACTTTATAAGGATTTGGGTTTTGAATTGAAAAAAATGTTATATGCACACAGGACAACTGTTTTGACTTCTACAGGGTTAAGTCCCTTTGTAGTTATGAGGGGGCGTATCCCTCATTCTAAAACAAATTCTGGCTGGATGAAACAAAGCTGTATGGCTTAATGGAATTTAGGGGATGTTAGGCAGTCAATTGAAGTAGCTCAAAGTAATTATAAAATGTATTATGAAGCACGCCATTGAGTAAAGAAATTCAAGTTAGAAGTTGGGCATTGGGTACGAAATATACATGAGAGAAAAGTATGCTAAGGTAAGTGCTCATTCAGCAAACCAAAAGAATTGTGAAACTCCTTAAGAATGGTGTGGTATTGTATGATGGAAGTGTGTGCCATATAAGTAATCTTACTGTGGCCAGGAATAAGGGACACATGACTGGAAAAGACAGTAGTATGATTCGTAAGAGATATTTTTGGCTGTTATTTGATGATGCTGTTGCTACCCCTACAGATGATAAAGGAATGAATGAAGGAATGAATGCAGATACTTCATCTAACCAAGAGGAAAGTAGAAATGGGAGTCCTAGAAATTGATGCCAAAGTGATTTAGTAAATTCTGTTGAGAAGTGTTCTACAATAGTGGAAATCTTGGAAAAGTATGGTTTGGGACTCTGGAAACTAGGGGAGGAACATGGCGGCCGCTAGCTAACGGCCGCGGTCACGCTCCCTCGGGTCTCCCGTCGGGGCTGATGTTGGAGCCCCAATTCGTTTCCTTGTAGCAACCCTCCTTAATTTGCCCTTACCTGCTGGCTGATATGCGGGGGGATCTCGCCTTCCTCAGAAACGGTGGACCGGCAGTCCCAGGTCTTCGCTGTAGCAGGGCGGAATCCGGAGATCAGCGCTGGAGGTGGGGAGAAGCCACGCACGAGAGGAGACGCCGGGACATCGCCCGTTTGCTGCTCCGGTTCATCAGAGGCAGAGTCAGCACCAGTTTTGGTGTACACCTGGATCCTGGGATCAGAGAATTTTGCGAGGCAGACGCCGAGCAGCTGGGGGAATTCCCCCGGGCGGGATACCAGCGACCAGCTCCCTACGGAGGTATCAGTAAGGTATCAGTAAGATTGGCTCAATTTGCTTACCTGAAGGTAAGGGGGGTTCAAAAATCTTTTCTGGGAGAGAGTGCTTTAGTGACAGCCCCCCCCCCTGCCCTGTCAAGGGAGAGTTTTTGTGATTTCTTGGCCATCTGGAAAAAGGGGAGAGGCACCTTTCTATCGTATGGAGAAAAGTGACGCAATAAAAGTGGGCATCTCTCCACCTAAATTAAGTAGGTATACCCTGCGAGCCAGAGCGGCTCATCTATCTTCCAATACAGCCATTATTCAGTCGATTTTGTCTCCGCGGGTTTCTCCCCCTATCTCTGAAGTCAGAGCATCACTTAAACAACGTAGGCAGGGTGGGGTTATAACTGACAGTGGGTCCGCCATCAAGGGGAGAGTGGTCAATAAAGGCAAAGGTAGAGGCAGGGGCAAGAAAACATCCCCTTTAAAAACGAAAATTACTCCATCTCTAAAAACATACTATCAAGTCATGTCCCTGTCCACGTCCATGGCCCCGGCTTTTTCATCTATTAAGGTATCAGCCCTATCCACCAGCGAAACTACAAGGAATGCCATTCAGGCCAGTCCAGCGGGGGGGTGAACCTGGGTTTCAGGACCCCTCAGCTGGTAGTGTAGGCGAGTCAACGGTCAAAACCTTGGGAGTTTTTGAAGCCACATCTTCTAAGTCGCGAAACAGCCCGAGGAAGCAGGAAGTATTGGTACCCTTGACTTTCTCTACGAGATTGGACGATCAAGTATTAACCCCGGCAGTGGGGGTAACCGATCCTATACTTTCATCTATGGCACCTGAAATTGAATCTCCCGTCTTGGGAACACAAGATGAGCTGGAGCAGGCACAGGAGCAGGAAACCCAGCAAAGGGTCCACAAAAGTATAAGTACTCCTGTACTCCTGTCCCCGAGGAACGTGGTGTTTCAGTTCCCACTACGCATTCATTAGTTGATATACTTATGGCTATGAAAGATGAGATGACCAGCAGGTTTATAGTATCAGAGACGAACCAAGCTGAGCTGGCTAGTAGGTTTTCTGTGTCCGGAGCAAATCAGGCTGCTATTTGATCATCGTGTGAGGTGTTGGCTCAGAAATTGGAAGAAGTTACCTTGAGGACCGACGCAATTGAGTCTGAGATTCCCAAGCTAAAAGAAGCAATTCAAACGACTTCAGCAGATTTGGTAGAGCTATCGGCTCAAAATAAGGAACTAAAGGAAGATCTCGAGCGATTGGAAAATCACTCTAGGAAAAACAACTTGAAATTCCTAAATATCCCGGAAGCTCTTTAGGGGACGGACATAAAGGGGTTTGTGATTTCCTTATTAAAAGGCACAGTTTTGAAAAACTCCTCTAGCATTGATCTTGTACATGAAATCCAAAGAGTACATCGGGACCCCTTTAAGAGAAACCCGGGAAGGCAGAAACCCAGGAAAATACTGGTGAACTTTTTGTCCTATTCTGTTAAGGAGCTGATTTTAACTGCTGCACTTAAGGAAGGTGTGATATCATCTACACCTTCTCCTTCTCTATCAGATCTGATATCTCCCACATAACTGCAACGAGACAGTGGGAGTTGGGGAAGAGGTTAGCAGAATTAAATAGTTTGGGGGCGAAGGTTCAATTGAGGTTTCCTGCCACGCTACGCGTGATGTGAAACAATCATATGCATCTGAACTGTACAACTGAGGAGGTGGACGTCCTTATTGTAAAAATCCAAAAGGAAAGGGAGGGCAATGAAGGACGGAGTAGAGGTTAAGGGTGCTCTCAGCTTCAAGTCCCGAGTCCCTAGAGTTAAGCATTAGTTCATAAGTGTTACCCGGGGGAGGGGCGACCGAATTGGCTTAGCCTATTGGAAGGGAGGGTTCCTCAGGGTGAAGGGGGTCACAGGGGGGGGGGGGAGGTGGGGTTGGTGGGGTTCACTGGGTGGGGAGCAGCGGGTAAAAAGATAAAAATATATTCCTCATCTCTTTTGTATTTTAAGAAATGTTGTGTTGCTGGAGAAAGGGGTTCACTAGTCGATGGCAGGTAATTTTAAAAAGGATAGTAAAATCAGCTTTATTTCTTGGAACGTGAACGGTCTAAGGTGCCCACGTAGGCAAAGGTTGCTATTTTAGTATCTAGAACTCTCCTCAGCCCAGGTCTTTCTTTTACAAGAAACCCATTTGACCTCTGCAGAATCTCGTTCAATTTTTTCCAAAATCCCATGGATAAATTGTTTCTGTTTTTCGCAACAATCAATTAACAGTAGAGGTGTTGCAATTGTGGGAAGAGGGGGACCCCCTGTGTAATTAAATCTGTTCAGACGGATCAAACAGGGAGATGGATAGTGGCCCAGATGGACTTTGGGGGATTAGAACTAGCTTGTTCTTCCTACTATGGCCCTAATGTGGATGACCCCTCATATATCTGTAAGTTGCAAGCCAAACTGACGATGGCGACCCCCCCTCTGCTTATAGGAGGCGATTTTAATGTCCTCCTAGACCCATTTAAAGATAGGTCTAATACGAGCTGTGTCATAGGGGCCCTGAGATCTCGTCGGGCCATGAAAAATCTGCTGTATGATATGAACCTGGCTGATGTCTGGAGGGCTAAGAGGGGAGATCTCCAGGGGTTTACATTCTATAGCAAAAAATATCGTCATTCATCAAGAATAGATTATATCTTAGTTAGTAGGGATGTGTTAGATAATTTACTCGAGATATCTGTATTACCTAGCCACCTCTCCGACCATGCTCCAGTTTCATTTTCATATTCCAGGAAAGGTAATATTCCACAAACTAGATGGACGCTGAATAGATCAATGTTATTAGATCCCGGAATCATTCAGTCCATTAAATCATCCTCTTCAGAATATTTTTTATTAAACATGGGCTCCACGACCATGGATTACGTATGGGACGCTTATAAAGCTAGCCTGAGAGGCATGTTGCATGGTCTAATTTGTTTTAAAAACCGGGTTAAGGCCCAGGAGCTACATTCCATGGAGGAAAGGATTGTGGAATTAGAAGCCGAGAGAAATTGCCTCAATCAGGAGAGTTTAGATAGACTGGTTCAAGTTCAGAAAGATCTGGAGGAGGCTAGGCAGGGGCTCAGGAGCATGTTGGATCAGAAGTGTAGGGCACAATTGCTTGCTAAAAATATGCAAAACCTTGAATATGGGGAAAAGGCTGGTGCTCTATTAGCTTGGAAAGCCAGAGTGGATCGATCAATAAACATCAACGAATTGGTAATCAATAGTAATGGAGATAAATCTAGCAAAGCAGAGGATATGCAAATGTGTCTCCTTTCTCTTTTTACGGATTTGTATAAGGAGAACCTGGCCCCTCCCCAAGACAAAATACAATCTTGGCTACGGGGCAAATCCCTGCCCATTTTAACTGAAGCCAGTCGGGCCTTTCTTGATGCCCCTATCACTGCAGAAGAGATTGGGAATCAAAGAAGTCTAAAAATAATAAAGCTTCTGGACTGGATGCTCTTCCGAACGAGGTTTATAAACTTCTGTCGGATGAATTGACTCTGGTACTGGGCACCTTATTTAACTCAGTTTATAGGTCAACAGGTAGGGTTCCCAGTTCCTGGAAGGAAGCTACTATTGTTTTGATATTGAAGCCGGGAAAGGACCCACTAAAGGCCGACTCCTATCGCCTGATCTCCTTGCTGAACGCCAATTATAAGATCTTTATGGGCGTTCTGGCAGGGAGATTGGCCAAATTGGTTCCTAGCCTGGTTAATATCGATCAGAAGGGCTTCAGAAATGGGTCCTCCTCCTCACCCTGCCACACGTATTCGAAATTTAGGAGTGAGATGGGAGGCGGATCTCTCTTTCTCAACTCAAATACAGCAGGTCTCTGCTACCTGCTTCAGCAAACTAAAAAATCTCCGGAAAGTCTTACACTTTTTACCGGAAGACTGTCGTAAAACTGTAGTCCATGCCACAGTTACATCCAGGCTGGACTACGCTAATAGTCTATATCTAGGCCTCCCCAAGTATGCCATCCACCGACTTCAGATGATTCAGAATGCGGCTGCGAGGCTGGTCTGTCGGATACCGTTTCGACAGCATGTCTCTCCTTACCTACAAAAGCTCCACTGGCTTCCAGTTGAGAAACGAATTAAGTTTAAGGCTATGACGCTGGCCTACCGGGCCCTTAATGGCAAATGCCCTAGGTATTTGAAGGATAGATTGTGTTCTTATAAGCAAATTCGCACTTTGCGATCCAATTCTCACAATTCGCTGTGTACCCCACGATTTGTGAAATCACGTTTGGGTGGCAGAGCTTTTACAGTCAGAACGGCGTCACTATGGAATGCTTTGCCAGGGCCCCTGCGACAGATCAAGTCCGAAGCCTGTTTTAAAAGGGCCCTGAAGACATGGCTCTTTATGGCTGACTAGAGAGGGTTCGCTGGTACTGGTGCTCGCTCGGGGCGCATTTATCTGTTGTTTCAGCGCCGGGACACCCCTATCAGGGGTAGCTGTCGCGCTTTATAAGCTTCAGTATTATTATTATTAAGGGCTTCATAGTAGGGAGGCACATCCAGGAACTGACACAATTGTTGATTGGGAACATTGATCTGGCCGTGGTAAGATCGGATCCCTTGGCAGTGGTGGCCTTGGATGCGGCCAAGGCATTTGATAGGGTCTGTTGGAGGTATCTCTGGGAGGTCCTTGAGGGAATGGGCTTCGGCCCTGTTTTTGTTCAAACCTTGAGGAAATGCTCCCAGGGAGCCTCCGCAAAGATCCTGTTGAATGGCACGCTGACCCCCTAGTTTTGACATCCAGAGGGGAACCAGGCAGGGGTGCCCCTTATCCCCCCTGTTATTCAACATCTATATCGAGCCTCTGGCACAAGCTATTAGATTAGGTGACTTAATCTAACCTTTTAAATCGCAAACCTATCATTGCAAGTTAGCTATTGTATGCCGACGATATTATTATATATACTAGCGATCCAGGGGTAGCTATTCCACGGCTCGAAGCCCTTTTGGAGGAATTTGGCTCTATTTCTGGTTATCTAGCTAATTCTTCCAAAACGGAAGTGATGTGTTGGAACATCGACCATTGGGGAGGCTCTACCAGTAATGAGTTTAAGTATTTGGGTATTAAAATTGTCAAAGATTTGGACAAAATTCCCCTGATTAACCTAGAGAAAATCATAAAGGAAATCGATCACCTCTTCGCCAGATGGAGGAATCTTCCCTTGACAATTTATGGGAAGGTCAACCTGGTGAAGATGGTTATTCTCCCTAAGTTGACCTTCTTGCTTTAATGCAGTTCCCCTGGCCTTTCCGAGTAAGAGCATTAGGAAGATCCAGGGTAAAATTGGGAGTTTTATCTGGGGAGATAAATGCGCAAGGATGTCTTGGAAAAAGCGGAGGAGGAGGCTTACTAAAGGTGGGTTGGCCCTCCCTGACATCAGATGGTACTTAATCGCCTTTCAATTTAAGGGTATTAGGATGCTGCTTTCTAAACCGGATGGGACATCGTGGGGTAGGCTCCTGGGTGAGATGGCCATGGTCGAGGGGGGGAGTGGAGGAGAAGGCTTTCTATATAAGTTCGGGGCCCCAAGATACTTCAAACGTGTGCGTCTTAAGGTCCTTAAGGCTGCCCTGGAAACATGGTATAAAGTGAGACGCAGATGGGGTATTGGATATTTCTCCGATTTTGCTCCTATATGGGACTCCCCTGGAACACCACTCTGCCTTAGAGATAGCCTGGCGGTACCAATTAAGAGAGCGGGTGTGGCTATGTGGTCTGACTTGATGGATACAGAAGGAATTCTTCCATGGGAGGTATTAAGAGCAAAGATAGGCCCTGCTCTGTCTAAGTTTGAGTATCTACAACTTAAATCATGGTATGAGGCAGAAGCTGGCGAAGTAAGGGGGGACTGGGAATTAGAGCGGTTATTGCAAAACGTTCAGCCAAAAAAGAAAGAGATATCCATGTGGTACACGAGGTTCCTCGAAGCAGAGGATACGGACCTTCCACCCCAATCATCAGTCTGGAACCAATCTCCCCTCGAGCCCAACACTGAAGATCTTTTTGAGCCTTCCTTAAAATTACTCTACAAATACATCAAACCAGCCAGCTTAAAAAAGAATCACTTCTTCGTTGTCAACCGATTATACTACACCCCGGCCAGGATAGCCAAGTTTGCCCTGCTCCCCCCCCCCCTAAATGTCCAAGGTGCAGACTACCTAATGCCGACGATATCCATATCTTTTTTGAGTGCCCGGAGCTAAGATCCTACTGGGAAGATGTGGGAGACTCGCTATCGGGCATCTTTGAAGTTAACATCGAGGTTAACCTCCCGTTGGTGTTCTTCGGGGGCAATGGCTCATCTAACTTGGCTTTATCACAGCCCCATAGGGGGCTGCTGTTATACCTGATATTGCTTGCTCGGAGGGCGCTATGTATAAAGTGGAAAGATCCCATTCCCCCGAACAGAGAAGATTGGCTTAAAGCCTCTTTTGCTATGGCACGACTAGAGCAAGAGGGGAATCGGGAAACACCAACTAATATTTGGCAGCCGCTACTGAGCTGGGGTCGGGATCTGCGACTAGTTTTCCTTTTTTGAGAGTAATTGAAAATGTGTTGGTCTTCCCTCCGGGTCCTATGATTACACCATGCCCCTACTACCCGGGGCTGGTCGGGCTGACCTAGGCAAATGCAGTTAGCCGTGGGGTGCCCAGCTGGAACGTTTAACGGCTTTTCAAATCTGCAGAAGCCTATGAGGACAAAAAGAAAAGTCTGGTTTGAATGCTGGGACCAACCATTGTAGTTTTTCCTCACACACACAAGCTCATCAAATTTGGTAGAATTAGTAAAACACTTTTTAAATTCAGTGATTACCTTATGCATGAATAATGTAACTTTTTTTTTTCATTCAAGCACCAGCTAAATTTTATTTGTAACCTATGTGTCAAAAATGTAACATTTTATTTAATGTATGGGACCCTGGACATAAAATGTGTTTTGTTTTTTTAATTAATTAATTTGTATTATTGTTACTGAAAATTTTCTTCTCCACATCATTGTTAAAAAAAAGTGAGGGTTGTATCTAGTGTTGTGATTAGAGTATTGGTCTTGTGCATTCTCGTGCAGGGATTCTCATGTTCTCGTGTTTCAGAAGCTCTGTGTTGGTACATTTGGAGAACGTTGGAAGTAGGGAATAGGAGGCGGAGGTGCCAAGTGGAGGGGCCGAATAAGCTGTCCGTGAATAAAAGTATCTAAATGTATCCTGTGTCTAAGAGCCCATCATTACAGAGGATCACCAGGAGAGGGGCTTTGGCTCCGCCCACAGGTTGGGAGCCAGGAGTAAATGTTTTGGTTGGGCAGAGGTTGGATTCTTCCACAAAAGTGTGCTTACCCGTCACACAGCTGTGATCATTTTATTTATTTATCCAGCTGCCAGAGCTTGAAATTTCGGGGGCACAAATATGAAATTGTAATACTGTTAAAGTGTCATAGATAACTAGATAATTTATGGTGATTTTCCTCTAGCAGCAGCACAGATGGGAGGAGGGCAGTCATTAACCTACATGTATTTTCAGGTATGACTTGACAGTGCAACTGTCACCTGATCTTTTAGCCTACACCAACATTATTCTAGATTTTTTTGCTTCCACACTATAACATGTCCATTCCCATGGTATCTACATGTAATTCTTCACATTACCCAACAGCATTCCTTTAAAGTCAGACCTAGTGGCATTGCCAGTGCTTCTTAGTTGATGTTACTTCAGCTTTGGCTAAAACATTGCATTTTAAATGCAAGATGGGTACTTTGTCACCGAATTATTTTATTTCCAAAGGAGATACTTTTCCCCCCAAACATATTTTTGCTCTATCAGCGCTCAATATGCTGTTTATTCTCTCATAGGGGATTTCCATTTCTAGTCATAAGCACTGAATAGTCCCACCATGTACTACCTCAACAAGCAGGGGGGGACGAGGTCCAGTGCTTTGTCACTAGAGGCCCAGGAGATTTGGAAATGGCTGTTCGCCAGGAACCTGCAAATCAAGGCAGCTCACCTCCCAGGTGTCCAAAAGGTTCAGGCAGACTCTTTCAGCTGAGTTCTCGATGAAAACCACAGATGCGTCTTGCACAACGAGGTCGTACAAAATATCTTCCAAATGTGGGGCACCCCAACCATTAACTTGTTCGCCAGCGCAGACAACTGAAAAATGCTGTGGCTTTGCCTCCAGGTACTACCATCCAGGGACACTGGGGAATGCCCTATGGATCGACTGGTCCAACAAATTTCTCTACGCCTTTCCACTGATTCCCCTGATCCCAGCAGTTCTAATCAAGCAGCCCCACTTCAGATCCAAGATGATCCTCATAGCTCCAGAGTGGCCACGTCAATGGGGGTTCACAGACCTGCTTCACTGGTCAGTGCGTCCACATCTGAAGCTGCCATGCAGACCAGACCTACTAACAAAATTCGGAGGCCAAATGGTTTACCCCAATCTCTCCTCCTTGAATTTGGCTGCATGGCTCCTGAGCTAGTGCAATACGGACATTTAAACCTGCCACAAGACTGCATGGAGATCCTCTAGGAGGCTAAGCGTCCTTTCACCCATTCTGCATATTCCTTCAAGTGGAAGAGATTTTAAATTTGGTGTTCCTTCAAAAACGTGGGCATTTTAAATTTGGTGTTCCTCTAATAACTTGGGCCCTACTATGTGGCAATAAGATGTCATTCTTCCATACCTTCTATACTGGGCTAAATCTGGCTTGCAATTATCTTCTATAAAGGTTTGCCTGGCTGCCCTTACTGCCTACAGAAAATATCCTTCACAAACCTCTTTTTTCAAAATCCCAGTGATAAAGGATTTTTTTATAAGGGTTGAAGAAGGTGTTCCATCCCATTAGGCTTCACTCACCTCCCTGGGAACTTAACATAGTGTTTCACACCTTATGCAATATCCATTCAGCCTTTTCACAAAGCCTCCCTGCAACACCTTTCTTGGAAGACAGCTTTCCTTGTAGCGATAACATCAGTGTTAGACCTGGCTTTGTCAGCGGGTTTATCCCCAGACTTTTTGCTTTTTGCCCTCCTGCTGTTGACCCTGTTTTTGTTGGTTTTAGGACTCTGGGCACTTTACCACTGCTGCTCAGTGCTAAAGTGCATATGGCTCTGTGCAATTTGTGTTTATGGATTGGCGTTTCCATGATTGGCTTGTTTGGTTTAATACTAAGTCCCTAGTACAGTGCACTGTGTGTGCCCAGGGCCTGTAAGTCAAATGCTGCTAGTGGGCCTGCAGCACTGATTGTGACACCCACACGAGCAGCCTTTCAAAGGGTTCTCAGACCTGCCACTGCAGTGTCTGTGCGCAGTTTGTACTGCCATGTCGACCTGGCAGGTACACCCACTTGCCACACTCTAACCTTCCCTTTTATTACATCTGAGTCACTCCTAAGGTAGGTCCAAGGTACCCCTGTGGGCATGGTGCAGTGTATGTGAAAGGTAGGACATGTACTGATGTGTGTAACATGTCCTGATAGTGAAATACAGTGTATTTTGTTTTACACTATTGAAAGGCTATCTCTCCCATAGGATAGATTGGGAGTTTATTTATAACATCTTATAAGTATAAACTCCCATTGGGACAAGATAGAAAGATGGAATTTAGTATGCCTGAACTCAGAATATAAAAATGCATCTTTTAGTAAAGATGATTTTTATATTGTGTGTTTCAAAATACCACTTTTAGAAAGTGGGTATTTTCTTGCTTAGCCATCCTGTGTGCCTCTACTGGTTTGTGGATTGACTGTCTGGCTTTTGAGTGACAGGGGCTGGGAATGTGCATTCTCTCAGACAGCCACTGGGGAGGTTGATGTGTGTACTGCCATTCCTGAAAGAGTCAGGGCTGGGCTGATAGACGTGGGCTGCATTTAGAGTAGTGGGAAGAGATTTCCCTGCACCTGAATGGGCCTGGTCTGCCTTACATAATGCTGTCTCCAACTCCTGCCGGGAAGCTGGAACAGAGAGGACAGAACTGGTTTAGACTGAGCACAGGGCCTCTCTGCCACAAGAGAACAAAGGAAAATGCTGTATAAATATTAGGGCCCAGACCCCAGAACTTTAGATTACTTCTGGAATTCAAGAGTAACCTTTGCCAAGGAGAAGAGCTGGAGAAACTGAAGGAGAAGTACTGCCCCTTTTTTGTGTGCTGTTTGGGGTTGGCTTGCAGTGGCTGTTTTTACCAAGGAGAGGATAAAGACTTTGCTGTGTGCGGTGTCTCCTGCTTGAGGAAGATCTCCAAGGGCTTGAAGTAGAGCTTGCCTCCTGTTTTGAGGTCTCAGGGATACAAAGACTTCACCACCAGCTCCTCTGAACTTCCTTGCTTGGGAGTTCTGACCTGCCAGGAGGTGCCTGTTGCTGAATTGTGCCTCTGGAGGTTGTTCCTGCTGTTGGGAGCTGGAAGAGACTCAACTACGAGAAGCCCAACGCATCCACACCTGTTTCCAACGTATCGCTGAAGAAACCGACGCAGCGCCTGCCCGCAGCCGTAGAAATCGCTGCACGCCACATCGAGTGCACCAATCTACAAAGTCCGAGATCACGGCACCGATTTCGATGCGGGCCCTGCTGTGCGGCTGCAAGAACCAACGCATCATCGGACCGCGGCTGGAGAGACCAACGCAGCGCCGTTGCCGGCGCTGCATCGAGAACCGCCGCATCCCCGATTCCCGTGCATCGCACCGGGGTGCCAAGTCTACTAGGACACTGGGGCTGCAGTAAGAAACCCACGCATCACCTCCCCACATAGTAAGGAACCGATGCATCACTTCCACGCACAGTAAGGAACTAACGCATCACCTCCCCTGCGTGGCAGTAAGGAACAGACGCATCACCTCCCCCTGGAGTACAGAACCAAGGCCTCACCTTCCCTGCGCGTAAGGAACCGATGCATCACCTTCTCTGCGGCTGTTTTTGTTTATGATTTTGATGCATCCAAGGTAGTTTGTGTTGAAAGTGTTGCAACTATAGTTTGCTATGGACAGAAGTGTTTTTACCTTCTAAGAAGTACATTTTGATTACTGTATTGTGGATTTTTGTCATTTTGGTCTTGTTTGGTTTAGATAAAGACTACTTATTTTTCTAAACTGGTGTGGTGTCCATTTGTAGTGTTTTCTCTGTATTACTGTATGTGTGCACAAATACTTTACACACTGCCTCTGATATAAGCCTGTCTGCTCGTGCCAAGCTACCAAGGGGGTGAACAGGGGTTATTTTAGAAGTGTATCCCCTTACCCTGACTAGGAAGAAGGGTTCCTACTTGGACAAAGGTGCAAACCATTGCCAACTAGAGACCCCCCCATTTCTAACAATCAGCTTGTAGGGTTAGCGAGATCCAAGCACTATGTTGTCATGAACCATGCAGTCTTCCACTCCAACAAAGTGGTCATTCCTACCCAAGGTGATTTCGGACTTCCATGACAACCAGACCATCTCATTACCTACAATCTTTCAGAATCTCTCTACTCCAGCAGAAAGAACTCTTCATTTCCTGGATGTGAGGAGAGTTTTAAGATTCTAGCTTGATAAAACACGGGACATCGCAGATTGAACCAATTGTTTATCAACTATGGTCCGGTCCGTACAAGTTTAGCCACTTCCAAACAATCCATTTCCAGATGGATAGTTTACTGTATCTGGTTGTGCTATCAAAATGCTAACAAAACACTGTCAGCTTAACCTAAAGCACACTCCACTAGAGGTAAAGCGGCTACTGCTGCCTTAATGAGGAATATCCCTATAGTCGATATTTCCAAAGCAGCCATGGGGAGATCGGTTCACACATTCACCAAACACTATTGCCTAGACTGTGATGCTTGAGCAGAAGCTCAAGTAAGGCAGGCTTCCCTCAGAAATCTATTTGCGTAAAGGCTACCTTAGTTGATCCTCTGTCTTCTCCACCACTCTTAATGGCATTGAATAGAGTAGCAAGTCCATCTCCACTAGAAGCGGTGGAGAAGACAAAACTAAGGTAGCCTTTGCGCAAATGAAGAGCTACCTCTTTTGATTCTCATGCTGACCACTCTACCAGGATTCATAGGTGAGCAGCGCTGTATTATTGAATCAAATTCAGGGGTGCTAGGCATCACTTTGCTAACAGGGCCCTTTCACCTTTCCACTCATTTTTAATTTTGTGCTGTTGTAGTACCCCACTATTTTAAGTCTTCTGGTAATTGACCAGAAAATAACACAAGGCACCTTTTATTGCTGGAGATTTTGACAACGTTGCGGTGCGTTACTGTTGCAGGACCATTGCCTAGGTGGATAGTATCCACTAATACGTGTATTAACAGACTGTTTTGGTACACGTTGCACATCTCTGTCTTTGCGGTTATTATACCGGATCACCATGGGACTAAGAAGAAGCCGCCCATGGTTTTAATATGGACATATCAAAGTGTATTGGTACTTGAACTGGTCGAGAAGAATTATTCACAGAGGATTCTTGGTTACTTTGTATTGGACGGTCTCTTTCGTTTGTACTTGCATTACGAAAAGTGCAATTGCCCTGAAGAAGTCCTAGTAGATTAGGACGAAACGCGTTGGCTGATGGCTTTCGATTGAAAATAAAGAAATTATAAACCAACTGTTGGGACAATTAACTTCTCTCGCACTAATTGGTTCAATTGGACATTATGGTCATTTAAGATTTCTTGCATATATGTCAAGAAAGGTGGTGCAGTTCTGATTTATTGTTTGTTTTATTGTTCCTGTTTAAAGGTAGCACCCTTGGGCAGGGGGTGCTTTCGGAATCTGCACACATTGGTTATACTTGTACAATTTTTGTAAAAAATATCGGTAAAACAATCTAAACTGGTGCTGCACCGGTGCTTTATGGTCCACTGTTCACTTTTGTGTTATTTGCTGATGAGATGTTGTTTGAAAATCTGAAGCAGGAGAGGGCACAGGTAGTACAGTTCTAAGATCTTGATGTTGGCATAGGAACTCTGCAAGGAGTCAAGAGCACATGGCATTTCAGTGGTTAATGGAGGCCAATACAGCTGCAAGGACCAAGGCAATATTGTGTGGAATCATGAGAAAAGGAATGATCCCCAGTCTTGTATAACGGAAGACAGTTTTGTAGATTACATTTGCTTGGAGTATGAAAGTGAAGTCATCCTCGAACAGTGCTGTAAGCCTGTACACCTTCTGTTAATGTTAATGTGTGAGGGCGCCAATGAAACATCCAATAAGGAGCTGATCTTATGCCATGCAACTTATGCCACTGCCTTTGCTAAGCACAGAGAAGGCAATTAGTAATTTGAGATGCATTTGGGTGCCATTTACATATACATGGATGCCAGAGTTTTCTGGCAGAGGCTGCTCCCAAAGGGGTCATTGGGGCCGGTGCAATCACAGCTGCCTGGTACACGGAAATTACCAGTTTAGCCCGCCTTAGCGTCGAACAACGGGCGGCGTCCTGCTCCCCCCAAGGGGGAAGAAAAAGCGCACCAAGGTTGGCGTGAAAACAGTAGGTCAATAAGAGCCCAGGCAGTGCCAGGTAATGGTTTGAACTCTCTTATTGGGGGGGGGGGGGGGGGGTATAGGGCCCCACTGCACCCCAGCTGGGGCAAGGGCCAGCTCGCAGGACATCGAGATTCAAATTCAAGATCTGGATGACTGGGATTCTCAAGCAACGCGCTGCCATCAGCGAGAACTACCGATCAAGTACAACACTGCTACAAGTCACCGCCCTGGTGGAGGAGCAGAAGAACCCCGGGGTGACCAGCAGTCCAGGCGGAGGGCTGCTGCAATGTTAGCGGCAACGCGCCTCAACTGAGATGAGAACCTTGTTACCGTCGCCAGCTAAAGAAACAGGTTAAGGCGTGGAACGGTTTGGAGCAGAGATGCCTGCCGATATCCCCTGGGGAGGTACCCACCATTGAGGACCGCCACAGTAATCAGGCCTGCCAAGTATCACGCATCAGGCGTGACGCAAACGCATTTCAGTGTGGTGTTCCCTCATCACCGCACTGAAATGCATTGTCACGAATTTTTGCCACTGACCCCACTCTGCTGACAGCGCTGAAACTGGCTGCCTACTACGCCAGGAGCTAGCGCGCGCCGGCGCCACCTGTGTGCCCCGGGCCGCTGCAGACTTCACTTGCCAGCAGCAGCTCAACAGTTAAATATATGCTCTTAGACTCTAGTGCTACAATGTTTCAATATCTCTGCCCTGCTGCCTGCGAAATTCCCGCCCGCTGCGCCTGCTGCGCAGCTAGTGTCAGTCACATTGAGCCACTCTGCCGGTGGTAGGTGCTGCAGTGGCAATGAGCACTGCTGCTTGCAATTATATTTTTAAAAAATGTGATCCGGATCGATCGACGACATCCACAGTCACGAGGGTCACCGCCGTGCTAGCTCACAGTTAATTTTTCCCCTCAAATGCAGCCGATTCGGAGCGAGACAGGTGACCCGGGGATTTCATTTAATTTCAACTCACGTGGAGTCAGGACTGACAGTCGCAGTCGGATCAGGCAGGGCGGCAAACGGTCCTGGTGGAATAGAGGCCTCGCCTGAACTCAGCCACCTGCCTGCAATGCCGCAGCCAGCCCTTGCAGGCCAGAGAGAGTCGCGGCCGCAATAGTCCTCGGACACACACCGAATCATTTGCGGCCGGGTCGCAGCCCAAGTAGGTAAATTTGCCTCCTCTGACACCCTGTTATTAATATTGCCCCCTCCACGGGTTTCTGCTCGGTCGTCCTTGGTTTGTTTTTTGATGCCTCGAGGGGGATGGGGGGGGTCAAAAGAGTAATCTTAGTTAATGTAATTGCTTGTATTTCATTTATAGCGCCTTGTTTATACCTGCTGATAGCCGGGTTTGTTTTAAAATGTACCCAAGCCCCTCCACAAACAACCACCAATCGGAGGCAGCCGTGCAAATCGCATGCGTTATTTCATGGCAGGCAAAATAGTTCTCTGATTTGGGAATTCCGAATCGAAAATAATTCAGCGTGGAAAGGATTCGAGTTGTAGCTGAGTGACAGCTGTGTTGCCAGCGTAGAGCTGTGGCTTCTTGCATAATAGGTATAATTGTTTTCGGTGCGGCGTGATTTCAGATTTAACAGCTGAGCTATAAGTGTGCGGAGTCTAATTTAACTAGCCCTCATGCATTTTATTAATGAAAGCTAAAACACACAATCTAAATTGCCTCCTGCACGGTTTTATTTTGTATGGGTATGAATCTATTCAGGGGGGAGGGTGGAAGGGGCAGCCACAATTCTTGCATGGAAATTGCAGGCCTTGAGAAACGGAGTCCGAGTGCATTCTTTTTATGGAAAGACACAGTGTACCTTCCTCGAGCAGAACTGCTTTCAGATTAGATCTGACCAGCTCTGATCTTTCTATAACGCACTGCAGGTGCAGGGCGAAATGCTCCTGCCTGGCACCATAAGTGCAGAGGGTTAACATGCCTGCACTAAAGAAGATGTACTTTGACATCACCAAACTGTATTTTATTTAGCTAGCTCAGTGGGTTAATGCTTATGCCACAGAGATCCTTTTGTTACTTGTGGTTCAGCCGCACCTGTGGCTGAGCTGAGGAGAGGGCTGTGCTTAGACATAATATGGGTGTAAAAGCTCCTGCTGGAGAGTTACTTCTTCTAGTAGCAGTTTTGACTCACCAAAAAGTAGCACAGAGGGTTACAATGCATTTTGCAAATATCAGCTGCTTTGCACCTGTTTCAAGATCTTCTTAGAGTTTCTCGTTGCTCAAGTGAGTGTAATTTCTGATATTTATGTTTCCCTCTTCTTCATTGCGTGAATTTGCTCGAGAAAGTGTCACTCATAGTTGTTGAAATGTCACTCATGATTACACTGAAATTATGAAAATGTCACTCATAGCAATCTGAAACCTTGGCAGCTATGGTACATGGCGACGCAACTCTGTCTGGCCAATGGTCCCCGTTTGTTTCTTTTCACCCACTTTACCTCCCCCCCCAATCTGGGTGGAGAGCGAGCCCTGGTCGGAGACTCGTCACTGGGGCTTTAGAGGTTGCTTGAATTAACAGAAGTTCTTTCCTTTCGTACCTGCGTCTGTCGATGAAGCCTCAACGCTACCCTAACCAAAATCCCTGGCAGTCCTATGGGTGCAATATCAGTGCTGCACCCTGGTCTTGCTCGGTGCCTGAGTTGCAGCGCAGCAGAAGAGGACCACTGCATTGAGCGGCGAGGTGCATGGTGTGCACCAGCACCCAGAGGCCTTTGATGAGCTCACGACGAGTGGCATCGGAGGGTTCGGGGAGTGGCGTTGATCTTTTTAGGTGAGCTCGGGAATCGAAGTGGGAAGGCTCCTGTTAACCACAAAACAGATCAGGTAGTGAGGGAGCAATGTATAGGCCAGTGCAACAGGGCTGTGTTTATAGAGCATTGGATTTACAAGGCATTTAAATGTGTAAAGGGGTGCTCAGAATCACCCTGCAAAGGCTTTGTTATCGGAGGGTATTTCTGGTCGGCACTGACTGTAGTTTACTCAGATATGCCCAATAATATTCTACCCTGCTCCACTTCTGCAAGGCAGTGCAGTGGAGATGGCAATAAACAGAAGAAAAATCGATTTAACAGACACATAGCTGCAAAGGTTTCAGATTACTTGTGTGACATTTTCAGAATTTCAATGTAATTATGAGTGACATTCAGTGACTATGAGTGACACTTTCTCGTGAGCAAAATCAAGCAACGGAGACAAGTGAAACACTAAATAACAGAAATTACACCCATTTGAGCAATGAGAAACTTTAAGATTATCTTAAACCTGCTGCAAAGTACCAGAAATGGAAGGGCAGTCCTCCTCAACAGGAGCCAAAAGCAATACCACATCCTTCTTGGCTTTCTCCCATACACATACTCCTTTAAAACACCAACTCTCTTCTTCAAAAACTCTCATACACTTGCATAATCTCCTCTCATCCTACACTTTTCACCTGCGTGCACCGCAGTACCACAGATAATTGACACCGCGCTCTCCATTGTAAAATTGCCATTCCATGCTACAAAACCTATGCAGAGTGATCATTAAATCCAAACTTCTTCCTGTAAACTATTGCTTTAACTGGGCAGGTGGTGTCCGGTACTGAGTACCTGCACTACCTTAGTTTAAAAGGGAGAGCATCTGTACTTCTCAGCACTGCTGTAATACATTTAATGGGAGAACAACAGCACTTCGGAGGAGCGAAGAAGTGCTGTAGATAATAAGTACCAGGACTTTTTCTATGTTTCCATTTAAAGTACTGCCTATAACATTTCATAGGTATACGTCACCCCTTGAACCGCATACATCACTCTATCAGCACTGATTGCTTGCCCCTTCTGGATAGGCCACTTACCAGCTTTCTGGACTACAGGGTTCTGCTAAATTGCCAATCGCCTGAACTAGTGCTGGTGCTCTCTTGATTTCGGGGGCTCAGTGCTGCATTAAAGAGTTGACAGTCTGCAGAATCCTCAGTGACAGCTGCCAGTTCAGGTAATCAACAAGTTAGAGGCTTTGGCCTGTGGCTTTTCAAGAAAGTACAGCACAGAGCTCGTCTGGATGGACACAAGTGCCCCACCATTCCCGCAACACACATGGAGCCAGGGCTGGTGAAGAATGATTTACATCAAAGACCCGCCCAGACGGAATCTCTGCTTAGGGGCCAGGGCTGGTGAAACAGCAGGGGGCACAGGAGGGCTTAAAAACACTCCTGCCTGATGTCCGTGTGAGCGCATCCCCTCCCCTTCACAGCAAACTAGCACTGAGAGGTCGCGCATGGACCTGGAGGCCCTTAGTTAGGGGCCAAAATGGTATTCAAAATCTATCCAGTGCTTTAAATCAATCAAGAGACAGCTGAATGGAGCCTAACCTGCCGCTGCACCACCGTCAGCCTGTAGAGCAGTGAGCAGAGGTACAGGCTTGGTGTTTGTCAGGCTGTTAGTTTTAAAACTATTAATACCTCAGTGAGCCACGCGGCAGCCTCTCCGTGATGACAGTCTGTACTGCGACCGCTCTTCTCCGTCCAGGTCCCGTCACAGAGCAGCAGCATGATGAGGCACCGTGACCAATTCGGCACAGGCAGTGGTTGCCGCTCAAACTAAAGAAACAATTCATAACTGCCGCCCGCTCGCACCGTGGCCCCGCCCGCCTCAGGAGTAGCTTAACTTCCTGTCTCCCCCTTTCGGAAATGGACACAATGTTGCAGTCCTGATGCCATGTCACGTGAACGCAGCCGCCGCAGTAGTGAATCCAACAGCCTGCTAACACTCAGCAGCCAGCGGTGGCTGCTTCCCGATGGCATTAGTGGGGCGGGGGGATTAAAAACAAAAAAAAAGAAACACTTACCTGCCGGCTGGCCTGCTGGCTGGCTGCTGCCTCTCCTCGGTCCTCTGCGTCCTCTCTTCCTTCCTTCTGTTTAACAGGAGGCAGGATCAGGAAGCACCCACCCAGGCTCCCTTGTCCAATGCAGCGTTTGATTGGTCTGAGCGCCGTTTTTCGGAGAACATGCAAAGTGCACATGAGTGTTTGGCTGGCCCCAGAGGGCCAGCCAAACATTTATGCTCACTTGGAGTGGGCAAACCACTCCTCCCCTGCCCTGCTCTGTGAGCATGGCAGCACTGCCCTGCCCACAAAATAAAATGTTAATAACATTGCGTTATCTTTTTATTTTTCCTTTTTTTGCAGTGCTGCAGAAAGTGGGGCGACACTTCTCCGCCTTAGCAGAGGAGCCGCCACTGTCAGCAGCGCATGCCTGCATAATGACTTAAACAGGACAGCACTGCGCAGTGTGCCGAGTAGTACAGTGTCAGTCCATAGTCTCTCCAGTGCTTAATTTGAGCTGGCTCTGCCACAGCAGCGCCAACCTGGCCAGCACGTGGTCTGCGCTCCCGCTACTTGCTCAAATGACTGCTACTTTAACTTAATGTACTATAGCTCAGCGCTCAAGAGGAAGAAGGGGCAGCGCTGTAAGGCGTGACTTTGCATTTCAGTGCGGTGATACGGATCACCTCACTAAAATGCGTAAGTCTAACCCCTGGTGCGTGGTACTTGGCAGGACTGCAGGCATAGGGGTTACTTCGGCTCAGCCGCCCTACTAGCTAGGGTCGGGAAACACCAACCAAGTCCCGTACGGTTATGGTGCAGGGCTGATTTTTCGCTTGCCACGCATCTGCACTAGCCATTGCCAAGCCACAATAGGTGCCTTTCTAAAGGGCAAATTATGGGCCAACATTATGGCACAGAGTTAAAAAGGCAAATTAGCAATTTGGAATAGAACACTTTCGTGTCTAGGCGGCAGCTCATCATACTGTGATCCTGGGCAAATCTCATAGTCTTCCTGTGCCTAAAACACAGACAAACACAGACAACAGAATTCCCATTAAAAGCATCAGACAACAACATATTCTGAAACACAGGTGGCTGGCTTCTGCCAGAAAGAGCAGCAAAATAAATGATAGATGCCAGAGCGTAGACACAAGTCTATCCCATGCACAAGGAAGCAAATTAAAACAAACGCCAGAAACGATCACATGGCTGTCCTGTATAGGAACCCCCCAAACTGTAGGGTATGTCCCACCACAGACAACAACACAACCCCATATAGGAGTCAACATACTACACTAGGAATCAAAACGCAGGCATCCCTAAATCAAAATAAACAACAAGTTGGCAGTTTCAGTGCTGTTATTTGTAACTGAAACACAGACCCAAATCCAAAATAAAAATAAAATAAAAAGACATCGGCGCGCAATCACGAAGTCCGCATCATAAAACAAATAGTGTTTTCATACTTCCCATTGACTGATTGTTCTTCCACAAGCCTCCTGATGAATAATTTCAGTTGAACTGCTTATAGGCCAGACCGACCCTGAGAGGTGGGTTTCAAGTGGGGGTATTTTAATTTTCTACTCTCCCTGGGCTGCCTCATACTTCGAAATATATCCTTTTCCACCCCAACCGACACATGCCCTGACATCATGCGCACTTGCCTTCAAAGAAAAATCATATTGTGAGCGCACGTGATGTTAGGGGATTGACATTTACTTGCGTCAGAGTCTATGTGTTTCGGGACCACCAGCATGCACAATATTCAGGAGGAGGCTTACCTCACCTGCCTAACGTAAAAGCTTGCGTAGTTAAAGTTACCCAAACCTAGAGATGGATGAGGGAGGGATTTTAGTTGGTTAGGGATGGGTGAATTAATGCATGGATATATAAATGGATTGATGCTAGCAGTCTGCACTGAATTATTCCTCTTTTGAAATTCTTGCACACCAGGAAGCAAAGTTCCGTTTGTGGCATTCCTGGTTATTGGATGTTCGTCACTGAGCAAGTTGTGATCAATGCCACCGGGACACAGCCTGGGGTTGTGAAGCATAGCTAGGGCCTAATTGCTGAGCTGAAGACTGAAGGAAGTTTGTAATAAAAGCCCATTACATAGCAGGCCTTACGACCACTGAAGCGCAGATGCCACCGAATTGTGTTTGAGAAAGTGGAAGAGGTGTGGCGCAGCGGCCAGAGCGGCCTACTCCCGTGCTCGGGGCTCTCGGTTCCATCGCTGGCGGCAGTTCAGCTCAGCACCATGTGACTCTGGGCAATATAGCTCACTAAGGAGCACATGCATAAAAGGTAGGAATTGCGAGACCTTAATAGCGATTATTAAGGAATCGCCATTAAGGAGTCGCAATTACCTATGCATGTAGGTTTCGCCCAAAAATTTGCGATTCCTTAATAGCGAATTGCAAATTGTGATTCGCTATTAAGGAATGGCGTCCCGTTCATTCCTATGGGCCAATAGGCCCATAGGAATGAATGGGATTGCATTCGCATTTTGCGAGTACCAAATAGGTACTCGCAAATTGCGCATGCAATTTCAAGGGTGCAAGGGGGCCAAAAGGCCACCCTGATGCACTTCCAAAAAAGGTAAGTATGCACATGTGGTGCACACACATGCCCTAAGGGCATGTGTATGCACCACAATGCACTTTGAAAAATGCAAAAAAGTGCATTTTTGTAAGGATTTGCAATTTACCACTAACTTGAAGTTGGTGGTAAATTGCGATTCCTTAATGCAGGGTCGCAATTTTTTCCTGCTTCCTGCATTGCATTTAGGGAATCGCAAATTGCGATTCCCTTAATGCATTCGCAAAATAGGTAATCGCAAAAATTGCGATTCCCTATTTTACGATTTGCTTTGGGTTTGATACATCCCAAATGGCAAAATACCGGTCACAAAGGGGCCGATTCTGCGAATCGGCCCGTTTACGACAGGTATTTTGCTTGATGCATGTGCCCCAAAATCCCAACGGTCCCCAGCGCCTTGAAGCCTTAAGGGATGATATGTTTGCGCTTTACAAAGATGGATTATTACTTGTCAACAGCTGCTTGGCAGGAAAACTGAATTTAATGTAGGACATTACATGATTCTAATGTGTTACTTCAGCATTATAGTACAGAGTAACCGTTGCGATAAAAAGATTGGAGTTTATAAAATAAAGTTGCCTCTTTGCTCACATAAAACATGAGCCCCATGAAGTGAGGCCTGGTGACGGCTATACAAATGGAAGCCAGCAGAGGAGGTTGGGAGCCACACAATGGCAGCTACCCAGCTTTCTCGGTATAAATAAATAGCCAGTGTTAAATATGGGGAGGCGAAGGGTTGAAGTGCACATTCACATGTCGCTGGAATGCTGATTACAATAATTTATATTTTGAGTAGTTTAAATGGGTTTCCTTCCAGTAGTGCCTTTGGCGATCAGGCACACTACATCAGGGTGTGTACATCATACTGGGAGAATGTGGCCCTATTTTTATAATAAAAGCACCCATACATTTTTGAGTGGTAACGAGACACAGGACATCACCCTGACATATTATGGCAGTAGTTCAGTTGGTATTTCATTTTTTGACACCAGCATTTTGATGGATGGGCTGTGAACTGGGATATTGACGGTGCCAGCTCTATGTATCCTTAGTTGGTATTTAATACTGCTGCTCTGGGTTGATAGTTGGCATGCTGTATAAGATTTGCAGTGATAATCTGGCTGAGACAGTATTTTAAGGTTACATTTTGCCCTACAGTTCCACAGCGAGGAAACAGCTGCTGGAGAGCATATGAGCACCCAGACAGAGAATTATGGCTCTATTGTGGAATGGGTGGTGCTGTGCTTCCAATATCAGGTTTAACAGCAGTCCTGATTATTGCAGTATGATAGTTTCCCATATAAAGCTGTGTTTTACTGGGCATCTCCAGGTATATCTAAGTACATTAAATAGGATAACTAATCCAGTGGTCTTAGAAGTAACATGTAACATTTTAAGGTAATTCACAAGTAGGCAAGGTATACTTTCAGCCACACCATCCTCTGCAGCAGATCATCTGCATCTACGCATACACGGGCACATGTCCACAAGCCAACCTAGAGAAGTAACGAGAAACAAACATGTGTATTGACTTGGGTGATGGAGCCTTTATGAGGGGGAGCGCACTCTTGGAGGAAGCCGGCCTGCACAAAATGCGGTGAATTAAGTATGTCCCCACTGTCCCGTTTGCTTGCAGCCCATTGTCTGGGTTTTCTAGCAAAGCCGTTTATTGGTGTAGGTTAAGCAGATTAGTTTTTGTTTGGTCACGGGGTGCTGCTTCACTCCTCCAAAATAGATATATGACTGTCTTCCTTTTCTTTCATTTATGACATCTACGAGTGGAGACGTGATACTGAGAGGCTGAATAAGATCCGATCGTTCCCGCACAGGACAGAACTGAGCATGTCCGTGCATTTGGGGAAGATCATCTCGCACTTCACCCTCCCAGAGCCACGGCTAGTATTGCTATTCCAGCACTCAATGTATTTTATACTTTTTCCCGGTAACTGGTGAGTACCTGCTGACAACTCAGTGGGGCTCTATCTTTCGATGTCAAAGTGATACTCATAATATGGTAATCTGGGCACATTTGGAAACTCTGTCGAAATGGATTAGGGAAATCCCATGTCTGGGTCCTCTCGTTTTCAGGCACCATAAATGGTGTGCAAATTGTTTGGACGTCTTTGACTCAAAATACGGTAGCACAGAGGGTTAACCTGCCTGATGCGAAGTTCATGAGTCACTACCTAATATAGCAGAGTGAGCTATGAGCTGGCATGTAAGGGCTGCATGCAAACTGCAGGGTACATGTTAGAACTTTATGGCTTTCCCCAGCCTCTAATTATCCTAATGTTGCAAAAAGGTTTGTTGGGGTAGAAATACATTCTTATTGGTAAAGCCAACTCCAACCATTGTGTTACTTTTAAATCTTGAGATTGCTTCTCATGGTATTCCAACCCACTAATAATACACCTGGGTAGTGGGGAAATGTTGTTGAAAAAACTAGACTCTGCACCATCTGCTCCAAATGAACTACTGGAATGTAGCTACAATGATTGTCAGTCTACCGTGAGGCCTTGTAGAGGTAAAACGATTGGGGAGGGGGACAGATCTCTCCAGTGCAGGAACTACTGAGTCATTGGGGCTTTAAGAGGCATAGGAGCGGGGCAAACTAGACTTATAGAAGTAACTGAGAGGAAGTACCTTAACACAGCCATTTCCGCTAGCTGACCATTAGGACTCAACTTGTGAGAGGAAACAAGGAAATGAGGACTAATGAGGACAACTACCGATGGATACCTCCTCCCTCGTGTGCGGGGTATGACACTGGGTGACCAATGTAAGGGCCCCTGGCACATCATTGTTGGTGTACTCCCACCTTTTGACAAGCCTTGGTTGTATTAAGCCTCGGGCTCATGTTTCAATAAATCAGGGGAATTGTAAGCGCGCTACTCACCCGTGAGGGTCTCAAGGTGCTGGGGGGGTATGCAGCTTCGTTCAGTCGTAGAGCCAGGTCTTGAGCGTCTTCCTGAAGATGTTCAGGAAGGGCCTGATGTCAATCGGGAGCTCGTTTCAGGTCTTGGCCACGATGTGGGAGAAGGTTCCTCCGCCTGTCCTGGCTCTGCGGATGCGAGGGGTTTCGGCGAGGACGAGGGAGGCGGATTGGAGGTTTCTCTTGGGTATGTGGAATGAGATTCTCTCGTTGAGGTATTGGGGCCTGGTGTTGTGGAGGCATTTGTAGGCGTGGGTGAGTATCTTGAAAATAACTCACTTCTCAACGGGGAGCCAGTGTAGGTTCTGCAGGTGGTGGGTGAAGGGTTCGTGTCGAGGGATGCCGAGGACGAGTCTGGCTGCGGTGTTCTGTATGGTCTGGAGCTTGTGGAGCAGAGACTTGTTGATCCCGGCGTAGAGGGCGTTTCCGTAGTCTAGTCTGCTGGTTATGAGTGCGTGTTTAGGCGTCTTAGCCAGGCACGTAGGGGGCTGCTGCTGAGCAAGTACCAGGCACCAGACATAATAGAGCAGTCTTTCTTGAGGCCGGGACAAGGTACCCCAGTCCCAAAGATCCAGGAGGAATAAGAGCAACCAAGTCCATGATCCAGTTGATAATTAGAGCACCAGGGACGGATGGCTAAGTTAATCTGGGCTGAATATATGAGTACGGCAACACAAGAGAAGGCCGCCATCCAGAAACCACCAGCAGAGTGGTGGAGACAGAACCTTTAAATTGCTTCTTTAAAGCATAAAGGCAGCTGGAAGGCTGTCAGAAGGAAATGTGTTACCATAACAGTGATCCTTGGGAGGCCTAATGGTCGGGACACTGAGCGGCACTGTCGAGAGCCATAGGTGGGCTGCACCGAAAGGGAGTAAGAAGGAGCAAACCTCAAAAGGCGAAAAGGAGGAGCCATCTGAAGACATGAGCCCCACAGGTGGCGTGATGGTGAAATGGGTATGTTGGTTAGTAAAGGAGGTACGCTGGAGGGCGGTGTGCCGGATGAAGGCCAAGTGGGATGCCTTATGGCAGGGTAAGTAGGCCTACGGGGGAGTAAGCGGAGCACAGCACTCGCAGCCCAGAATGGACAGACAAGGTAGCGAGTTGGGCTTAAAAGCAGTAAGAGGCTACCACCCCCTTCCAATCAGAAGAAAAACCAACAAAAATCTTATGACCCAAAAGCGGCATGGATGATGGCCTCAACAACAAAAACTTGTCAGAACTATGGCAAGCAAATGACAAGGACTTGATTGTTATATGGCAGCGATCATTTAGGACCTTTTATCCGTTGATGATGATTTATGACATGTTAACTGTTGATTTATGACCTGTCTCATAATTATGATTTATGATCCTGTCAGAATGATTTGTGACGCTCAGAATGAGTTATGACACTGTAATAATAATGATTTATGGCTTTGTCATCTTGAATTATGACTGACCACTGATTTACAAGGTCAATGATGTAACGTAAAGACCATGCATGTAATAAAAACTTTGGCCAAGTATTCCCACAGAAAATGCAACTACTCGACTGGTGTAAGTTATTCATAAATGTATATGTAGGATGTGTACTAATTGGAGTGGGCCAAGTGCGGAGGTTATGGTAGAGGCCACCACTGAAGGGGCATTAGGGGCCGGTGCAACAACAGCCGACAGGGACTGAGAAATTACCAGTTTAGGCCGCCTTAGTGGTGAACAACGGGGGGGCGTCCTGCTCCCCCTCAGGAGAAGAAAAAGCTCGCCATGTTTGGTGTGAAAACACTGGGCCAATAAGAGACCAGGCAGTCCCAGGCAATGGTTTGAACTCCCCTATGGGGGACACAACCACACCCTTAGCTGGGGCGCGGGGGTTGAAAGGACTGCGTTGCCCCTGCAGAATGTACATTCATAGGGCAGGGGCAGCACGCAGGACATAGAGACCCACCCACACACACCAGAGCAGCAGCACTGTCGCAGGGCTGAGAGGGCAGGTGAGCGAAAAAAAGGGCTACATTGGCTGGTAAACGAGGCACACTGGTGGGCGGTGTGCCGGAAGAAGGCCACTTACTTTGGAATGCCTTACGGCCGGGTAAGTAGGCCGGCGGGGGAGTAAGCGGGGCACAGCACTCTCAGCCCAGATCTGCCGGTTGGCAGGACGCAAAATGGACAGACAAGGTAGCGAGTTGGGCTTAACTGCAGTAAGATGCTCCCCCCTCACAATCAGAAAAAGAACCAACAAAAACTGTATGACCCCCAAAAGCAGCATGGATGATGACCTCCACAAAAAGGTGGCAGAACTATGACAAGCAAATGACAAGGACTTTATTGATATATGGCAGTGATGATTTATGACCTTTCAACCGTAGATGATGATTTATGACCTGTTAACCGTTGATTTATGACGTGTCTCATAATTATAATTTATGATCCCGTCATTTATGCCGTCATTGATGTAACGTAAAGACCATGATTGTAATAAAAACTGCGGCCAAGTGTTCCCACAGAAAATGCAAATGCACGACTTGTGTAAGTTATTCATGTATATGTGGGCCAAATGTGGGGTTTATTGAAAGTCATAAACCTGATTACAGGTAAAAATGCATGGTTTGCAGCAGAATTATATCTTGCAATTACTAAACAAGTAGCAGTTTGAAAATATAACATTTTAGCAGACACTCAATTGACCTCATCAAAGCTAATAAAGTGGTGGCTTCTCATACACCCTCTTATACAATCGCTGTTAAAAATTAGTAAGATAACAAAGAACCTGCTCGTTAAATTGGCAGCCAGTAGTCCATCCGTCAGGGTGGTGGAGGATATATCCACCACCATCCTCATGTACTACCGTCCATCAAATTTAGAGATGACTGCCGACCCATCTGTCATCTCTGTACATTGAAAGGAACCGCCTTCAAAGCAAATACCAAAAGCAGCCCTGGTTAAAATATTCAGTCCCCTTCCTTCCTCTCTCTTTCCATTCATTCTCTCTCTCTATCGCTGCCTCTCTTGTCATTCCCATGCTTACTGACATAAATCACAGGGTACTGAAAAGAATTACCCAGGCAGCAGTCATCCACCTTCAGCAAGCATTGGCAAAGCCAACAGGTCTCACCTATGTGAAATCTGTTGACTTTGTCAGTGTTTTTTTAGCCATGTTGTATAACAGCACAGATGAAAGTAAAAAAGTGGTATGACACAGCCAGCGCTGACCGCATTATAGCATTTTTTTAAAACATTTTTTTTTTTGGTTTAAAATCTCTTTATTAAAGTTTTCACATAGAACAAAAGAACATTAGCATATTAAGATACACATTCTGGTGTCCCCTGAGTCGGGAAAGCCATAGGAGCTTGCTAAATACCTCTAAAACTACCCCCCGCCCTGGGACCCTCCCCACCTCCACCCCGCCCTTCCCCACCACCCTCCCTTAAGCATATCTTACCCCGGCTACTTCGTGTTTTGAGAGTCCACTTGCACCGGCTCAGCAAGGCGTAACTGCCTCAGGTATCTGGGGCAAGTAATCTCATTAAATTCAGTGGACAGTAGCGCTAGAAAGGGACCCCACATGTCTGGAAATGTCGCTCCTTTACCGGCCAATGAGAGGGATATCCTTTCCATGCCCAGGATGTACCACATGCGGTGCAACCAGCCCGTGTACGAGGGTATGCGGTTGGATCCCCAGTGTGTGAGAATGTTTTGCAAGGACGCCCCCAGTGCCAGTGCAATTTGACGGCCCCTTCGCGACTTAAGGGGAAATGTAAGAGCGTTTGGCAAACCCAGTAAGATGTAAGCCAGAAACCGAGGTAAATCTTCTGTGTCAAAGTGTGAATTGATGTCACGTAGGACCTGGTCCCAGTAGAATTGCAGCTTAGGGCAATCCCATAAGACGTGGGTGAGTGTGCCTAGGATGCCGCATCCACGCCAGCAGAGAGGGCTCTTAAGTGGGCTGTATTTGTGAAGACGCGCTGGAGTATAGTACCAATACATAGCAATTTTAGTTGCTGTCTCAATACTAGACACATTGTGCGCCGTATGTTTGGCCCTGTAGTATATGTTCTGCC
The DNA here is from genome assembly GCA_963921515.1 of Calotriton arnoldi. Taxonomy (NCBI): domain Eukaryota; kingdom Metazoa; phylum Chordata; class Amphibia; order Caudata; family Salamandridae; genus Calotriton; species Calotriton arnoldi. Next base: position 469,656 of record CAWUFW010012318.1, on the reverse strand, counting down.
ATTCCCGTGGGGAGAGAGTGCGTTTTAACTCCGTTTCCCATCTCTTCTGGCTAGGGGACTTCTGGGATGGGATGGGCTGTCTGATTAGGCCATAGAGCTGTGTTATCAGGTGGGCGTCGTCTGACTTCGAGATAAAAGCCATCTTTCATAGGTGGTAAGGTGGCGATGGGCTTGCTGGCGAATCTCGGGGTGCATGACCCAGTGTCGTATCTGGTGATAGCGAAAGCATTCCGACTCTGGGAGCCCAGCCTCGAGGCGAAGATCCGTGAAAGAAAGCAGGCCCTCCACATCAAAAAGAGGGCCAATTGATCTGCGACCCTCCTCTGTCCAGCGCGCGTAGGCTTTGACGTCTAGTCCCGGGGAGAAGGAGGGATTAGCGACAATTGGGGTCAGAGGGGACGGAAAAATACTAAGATTCCTTTTAGTAGCTATTTTGTCCCATCCCACAAGGGGAGTTCTCGTTACGAACGACAAGTATACATTTTTGGGTCTAGCCGCTTTGGGAAGGAAGGGTATCTGCCAAAGTGATCTACCGGCCAACGTTCTGTCTATGAAAAGCCAATGCTTCTCGGACTCTGAGCTTGACCATTCCACGAAAGTTCTAAGCTGGGTCGCCAGGAAGTAATCCTGTAGGTTGGGGACTCCCAATCCTCCCTCCTCTGAAGGTCTGTAGCTCAGATCTCGCTGCATTCGAGGCTTTCTGCCACCCCATATAAAAGATTCTATCTCTTGTTGAATAGTGTTCAGTATACCTTGAGGCGGCTCAAGTGGGAGAGTCTGGAAGAAGAACAGGACTTTGGGCAGTATAGACATCTTAACAGATGCTATCCGGCCTAGCCAGGACAGCGCATGCGGCCTCCATCTTTGTATATCATCTCTGACCTGTCTGAGGAGAGTGGCATAGTTGAGCTTCACCGTGTCCGACACCGACGCTGCCAGCTGTATCCCCAAGTAGGGAATTGCCTCTGATGCCCACTGCACAGGGAGTGATTGCTGCAGGGAGTTGAGCGTCTGCGGCTGCAAGGTAAGATTTAAGGCCTGCGACTTAGGGACGTTGATTTTAAAGCCGTAGACCAGAGAAAAGCGTTCCAGCTCCGACAAAACTGCCGGGACAGAGGTCAGAGGGTTCTTCAACGACATAATGACATCATCTGCGTGCATGCTAAGTGTATGCAGATCCCCCCCAAAGCGAATGCCCGAGATCAGCTGATTATCCCGAATGCGTTGGGCCATTGGCTCCATGCATAGAGCAAAAAGTAGGGGGGAGATGGGACACTCCTGCCGGGTCCCCCTCTGTATGGGAAACGAGGCGGAAGTGAAACCATTGACCCGGACTGTGGCAACTAGTTCGGTGTAGCCGCTAAAGACCCAGGCTATGAACCGCTCTGGGAGTCCAAAGTGTTGGAGCGTTGCTTTCATATATGCCCAGTTAACTCTGTCGAACGCTTTCTCAGCGTCTAAGGACAGGAGTAAGCGTTCGGTGTCGAAGTTTTGCGACTTGTCAATGATATGAATTATACGCTTTGTGTTGTCTTCACACTGACGACCTGGTACGAAGCCCGATTGGTCCGGGTCAATCAGACCAGGCAGCAGCAGCGACAACCGGGACGCGAGAACGCCAGTTAAAAACTTGAAGTCGACGTTGAGCAAGGATATTGGCCGGTATGAAGCGCAAAGACGCTTATCTTTTCCAGCCTTCGGAATGACGATCACCGACGCCTCTAGCATTGACCTGGGAAGAGCAGATGTAACTCCAACAGTGTTATACACTCTAGTGCGGATAGGAGCCAGTATGGCTTTATAAAAAGCGGCAGAAAAGCCGTCTGGTCCTGGAGACTTCAGCGGTTTGAGCCGGGCGATGGCCGCCACCACCTCGTCCACTCTAATTGGTGCGGCTAATTCCTCCGCCTGCTCCTTGGTGACTGTGGATGTTGGGACTCCCCGCAGGTATTGAGTCTGGGCTAAGGGAGATAGGTTCTGTGCAGTGTAAAGATCTGCGTAGAAGTGGCGGAAAGCATCAGCAATCTGCCGGTCAGCGGCCACCTCCTCCCCGTCGGGGGCCAAGACTACCTCCACCGCCGATACCTGTCTCTGCAACCTGAGCCTGTGCGCCAGCAGCCGCCCGCTCCGTCCCCCCCAGTATAAAAATTGTGACGGAGTCGCAGCGCAACGTATTCCGCCCGGTCTAAATCAAGCTCAGCAAGCTGAGAGCGCATCGCCTCGAGCTATCTCCAGACTCTCGGGGCTCCCGTCCGCTGGTGGATGCGCTCCAGCTCTTGCGTCTGTTGGGTCAGGAGCTCTCTCTTGTCTCTACGCCGCCTGTTATCTAGGGCCGTAATCGCAATGAATTCTCCCCTCATTACCGCCTTAAGCGCGTCCCAGAGGGTAGAAATGTTTATGTCAGGGGTATCGTTCACCGCAAGGTAGTCCCTCAGAGCCTTAGAGACCTGCTGGACCACCTCCGGCCTGTGTAGCAGTGTGTCCCTAAGTTGCCATGTGCGCGGCGCGCTCCGCAGGCAGCAGGAGGGTTTGCGCGACTGCTCAGTGGTCGGACAGGGCGCGGGGAAGTATATCTACGCTAGTGACCAAGGGCGACAAACTCGAAGAGCCAAGGAAGTTATCAATCCGGGTGTATGTTTTGTGGGAGTGTGAATAAAATGAATATTCCTGCGACGTGGGATGCTGTTCGCGCCACATGTCAGACAGCCCTGCGCTTATGAGCAGTTGCTTCCCTTTGTTGGAGAGTGCCCCTGTTTGCCCCTGTCTCCGGGCTGACCTGTCCAGGGTACCGTCAAAGACTATATTTAGGTCCCCTCCCAAGAGAATCATGCGGTCAGGGCATGTACCTAGATCTTGCACCACCGACTGTAAGAAGTGCTCCTGGCCCTCATTCGGTGTGTATGTTGACCCTATGGTAATTGTCTGCAGGCCCAGTGTGAAGGAGTAGGCGAGAAGTCTGCCTTTCTGTTCCGCGCACTTAGACCCTATTTTCCCTGGGAACTTGCTAGAGATCAGAATGGCCACCTCTGCTTTCTTCGCGGATAGTGAGGAGAAAAATTGGTGCGTGAATGAGCGGGAGCGCAGCCTATAGGTATCCCCGGGGAGAAGGTGCGTTTCTTGCAGCAGACATATATGGGCATCTGAGTGCTCCAAGTACGACAGTATGGCTCGGAGCTTAACTGGATTGTTTAACCCCTTTACATTCAGGGTCAGGATTTTAAGAGGGCGGGTCATGGGACTACTGCCGGTTAGGCGGTTGTGGTGCTGCGGGACCGGTCTCTACGTAGAGGGTCGTGGTCCTAGAGGAAACTTCACCTAAGTGCAATTCGCATCCAGGCGATAGGGCTAGGGGATATAGGCTACAGAGGGTCCGAGATCTGAAACCCCCCCCCCTCCCCACCAAAGAACCCAGGAACAGAACGCAACACAAGAAAAATGAAATATCTTGGCAATGCATTCCCACGAGATGGGGGTGGAAGAGGTCCAGTTCGCCATGACGCTCCGGTCCCCCGGGCCCCAGACTCATGCGTTAGCCGGCTACGCCCAGCCATTCACATATGCCCGGGACAAAGATCTGTGGTCGCTACATTGTGCAGTGTCCTCAGCCTGTGCCAGATGCATCGTCCCCCAATAAAGCCAGCACTGCCTGTCTCTCTCTGGCTATTGTGTCGGGGTCCGGGCGTGAATTCAATGTCTTAGCTCCTTCCACCCTCCAGCCTCCCGGTCGCTGACTCTTCCCGGGCCTGGGCGGCGAGGACGAGCCGCCATCGTCCGCCTCTGATATGTTGAGCAATTGACAGGCCTCTCTGACGGATCGCATTTGCTGAGTTTTCCCATTGTGGCGGAAGATTAGGCGAAAAGGGTGCCCCCAGGAATATTGGATGTTATGTTCACGGAGGTGCGCCATGACAGGCCGGAAGGCTCTCCTCTTCTGGAGGGTGGAGGCTGCCAAGTCCTGGAACAGGAGGGGCCGATGCCCCTGGAATTGCAAGGAATCGCAGGCTCTTGCTTTTTGGAGGATGCGCTCTTTCAGTTGAAAATCATGCACACATGTGAGAATATCCGGGGGGGAGCCAGGGAAGGCCTCCCCAGGCCCACTTGGTGTGTACGGTCCAGCTTGATTTCCACGTCGTTCCGGGCGTCAAGGATCGACCTGAAGAGTCCCTCCACAAAAGTTGCGATGATCTGGCCTTCCGCCCAGCACGGAATATTGCGAATACGTATGTTGTTGCGTCTGGAGCGGTTCTCCAGCTACTCCGCGTGGGCCTGCAGATCTAGATGCTGATCCTTCAGTCGCAGCACTTCCTGTTGTAGGAGCTCGATCTCTTCATCCCTGCTCGAGCTTTGAGTTTCGAGGGTGTCAACCCTATCTCCCCGGGAATCCACATCTTTACGCACCTCCCTGATGTCCTGCGCAATTTCGGCCTTCATCTGTTTGAAGTCATCCCGGAGTGACGCAAAGAGGGTTTCGATGAACGCACGGGTAAGGGGCGCGTCTGCTTCTCCAGAGTCCGCCGAATCGGCGCCGTCCGCCCCACCAGTAGCCTGCGCCTTGAGCAGTAGGTCCTTAACAGACCTGTCCTACTTTCCCACTCTGGGGGTCGCCATGTTCGGCGTCTCCAACAATGGCTCTGCCCGGGGCCCCCTCCCCTCGGTCTCCGGTCACTGGCGTTGGGGGTCGGGACTCCGAGAGCGAAGCTCCCTGGCCAACTTGATGCTTGATCTGCGCGGATAAAAGCCGGCGTCCCTTAGGCTCCCCTTGTGTGCTGCCCAAGCTGGAAGGGTGGGCGCCACTCCACCGTCTTCTTTGGAGCTTACCCTACTCTTTAGCGTCTCCCTGCTGGGCTCACCGACACCCCTCTCTGATCTGCCCAGGCCGCTTCTTCTGGCGACTTGGTCTCTCAAGGGTTCAGCTTAGGCCAGTGCCGGCGTGGGGGTGCACCTGTCCAGCTCACGTCCGCCTCAAGGGCAGTCCGTGACCCAAGGCCCCCGCTGCTGCTCGCTGGTCCCTGGTCGTTTCCTCTCCGGGCGATGCAGACCCCCCCCCCCGGGTAGCCTGCCACCAGTGTTGGGGGGCCTCCTGACTGTGCCGCCCATGCCGCCCGCTCAATGCCCACGGGCCGAGCTCTGCTGCAGACGCTTTCCAAACGTTCAGGGGGGGCCCCACAAGAACCATGCACTAAGTGCCTCGCCACCCGGCACAAACTCGTGCCTCTTCCTCAAACCATCCCTCACTGTTTAGGGCTGCCAGGGCTAGCACTCCCACTCGGTGCTAGGGGGAGGAGGGAGGGACACCCGCAGCACGCCTCTCTTCTCCGGGTTTACAGGTGCTGTAGTCAACGCTGGGGGTGCCTCCTAACAGTGCCACCAACGCCGCCCGCTCGACGCCCGCGGGCCGAGCTCTACAGCATACGCTCTCCAAACGTCCAGGGGGCCACCGTAGGAACAGCGCACTGAGAGCCCTGCCTCCCGGTGCCAGCTCGCGCCTTCTCCTAGGCGACCCTCACTGCTTGAGGCAGCCGGGGCGAGCAATATCTACACGGGTGCGGGGGGGAGGACACTCACAGCGCGTCTCTCCGCTCCCGCCTTACAGAAGGGGCCCCCTTCCAGCGTCAGTCCCCTCGCTCTCAGGCCCTGCTCGTACCTCCTTCCGCACCAGTCGTGTCCCTCGGCAGCACACAGCACCTCCTCAGCGTGCCGGGGGCGGAGCGGCAGCCCCGTCCTCCGCCAGTTCGCCGCCCAGGTCCGCACTCATCCACGGTCCTCCTGGCTGCTCTGCTTTGGGGTGAGGGGATAGACTCCGCTCTCTCGTCAGTCAACGAGAGGCCCTGCTAGGCCGCGCCACGAAGGCGACTCGCGGCCTGCGGCGCCGGCGGCTCCCACAGCCTCGCGCCACTGTCCGGCGCTCTTCTCACGGCACCAACTCCAGCTCCCAGGGGGCAGAAACAGGTGAGCAGGCTAGCGGGCTGTCTCTGCTGGCCAGGAATGCGATATTGGAGCCGGGGCCCGGGTTCTGGTCCGGAGCGACGAGCAGGCACGTCCTACTCAGTCGCCATCTTGGCCACACCCCCCTTAAAACCTTTTTGGGGCTTTCAGCCATGCTGCACAGACTAAATAGTGAGCAGACTTCAATGCATTACTGCCATACTTGCATGACAGACTCTATATTAAAACAGCACATCATAAACAGTGTGTTACCACATGCAGGTATGATAACATCAGTATAAAACAGCATGTCTTAAATGGTGTGCTGACATCAGTGTGTTGTCCCCATACGTGAATGACAATCTCAGTATAAAACAACACGTCTTACACTGTGTGTTCATATCAGCGTGTTATAGCAAGCCGTGTATGAAATGCTTGGTTTAAAACAGTGCGTCTTAATTGGGGTTGAAATTATCCTGCTCTTCTCCTCTTTCACGCTTGATAATGGCACTGGCTTTACATTCAACTCCCCTGCATTCCCTCACATGCAGACACCCCTGCTTGTGATTCTGCTGTAATTGCACTTATATGATGAGTTTGATGGTGTTCCAGGTGCCAGGCACAGGGTTGTAAACGTGACTCTCAAGATGCTCTCAAAGACATACCAAGCTCCCTGTTCTGAAGCGGAGGAGACAATTGTTGCTGGTGTCAGTGTGAGACTGCAGGGTAACAGATAGACTTCACTGATGGAGCCACCTCACGCCCGACAGTACTTCTAAAACTGCATTCATCTATGGTTTAGGAAATCACCTAAAGAATGAGTCCATTAGACACTTTCTTAGCTATACTAGGATGGTTTCTATATTTTAACTTTGTCACTGTAATAAATGGCTCACAGCAAGAAATATGTATGAGAACATTCTGATTCAGATGTCAATTGAGTCAAAAAATCGAGAAAATTGATTATATATTATTCAGTTTGCCGGGACATGGAATACATCATCCATTTTATTAACTGACAACCATTTTGATAGTGGTGATGATTATAGCTGTTTTACCTGTTACTAATTAAGTTGTTCACATTTTTGAGCAACTGTCCCATCTGACTTTCATCTGAATGAGCTGATAATTCTGAAGACCTTCTTTAGAAATCCAAGCAAAGCAGCAAAAAGAGCTCTCCACATCTTGGATTTCAGGGCATGCCTACTATTGTAAATTAAGAGAGCTAAAACTTTAGAACATCTGATCAACTCCTCTTAGCCTTTGCGCCTTCAAGAAAGGGACATGCTCTTTCAAGAAGCAGTATATACCGTTGGGTCTCAGCTTTCATAGTTTTCTTTCATGAACTGGCTGGACGTCCCTTGACCTCAGTGGTTCAAACGCACTCCACAAGAAGAGGTGTGGCGCAGCGGCCAGGGTGCCTGACTCCAGACCACGGGGTTCACGGTTCGATCCCCGACGCCGGCGGCAGGTTAGCCCAGCACCATGTGACTCTGGGCAATAGCTCGCTTAATCTTCCCAAGGGCCCCCAGCGCCGGGACACCTCTCCGGAGGTAGCTGTGCGCTTTACAAATGCTGGTATTATTATTATTATTATTATAAGAAGTATAGACACATCTAATGCCCTGTTTTCCAGAGTATCATTACCTGATATATGCAGGGCTGCCACATGGAGCAACCGGCATATGTTTACAGGACATTACTGCCTGAATACTACACCAAAAGATGGCGAAACAGTGGGCTAAACAATCCTCCAGCATTTATTTCAATAGAGTGAGCTCTCTTTATATCATTGTTTTACCTACAGTATTAGCTTCCCACCCCCACATTATAGTCTTATTTTGTCAAGTTTGTTACTGCTTGTTATTTAGATTCAAGCATGTAAATTGATGAACGATTAAATAATGGAGAAATGAGATTTCGCAAGCAGACGAAGCCTGAAAACAGGTTTTAAGGCTTCCATCACGGGAAAAAGTTGGAACATCGCGGTCTTAACCACGCATGTTACGACTATGCAAGCTCAACCTCCCTTGCTTTAACCACGCATATGCCTTTACCACGCATATGCGTGGAAAAGGCAGTGCTCAGTCTAGCTGTTGGCTGCTGCTGTTGTGGTGAAGGCGGAAGCAGGAAGACGCCAGGAAGAGATGTGGGGTAGTTTTCAGGGACGGGGGGCTGGTGGATGTTGGGGTAGTGTTATGGACAGCGCAGGAGTGGGAGGGGTGTTGGGATAGTTATGTAAAGTGTGGGTTTTAGGGGTTAGGGCAGGGGGAGCGGAATGGGTAGTCGGGGTAGTTTTTAGGGCTGGGGGTCGGGGTAGGTCTCAGGGCAGTGGGAAGGGAATGGGTAGTTTTAGGAACAGCGTCAGGTCGGGGGGGTCGGAGTTGTGTATTTAAAGGGGCAGGGTTTTAGGCCTTAGGGGAGGGGAATGGGTAGTCAGTGTTGTTTTTAGGCCTGGGGCGGTCGGGGTAGGTCTCAGGGCAGTGGGAGGGGTTGGTGTAGTTTAAGGGACAGCATGGGGTTGGGGGGCGTTGTAGTGTAAGTAAAAGGGCAGGGTTTTAGGCCTTAGGGCAGGGGGAGGGGAATTGGTAGCTGGGATAGTTTTAGGGACAGTGCAGGGGGTGGAGGGGTTGGGTAGTGTTTGTAAAGGGGCAGGGATTTAGAGACAGCGCGAGGGTGAGGGGCCGGGGTAGTGGCGCCCTTAGCCACACATACCCCTTTACCATTCATGCCTATACTTCGAAATTACGTGATAAAGGCATGCGTGGTAAAGGAATGTGTGGTTAAGACGCATTCGTGATTTGGGCTGCGTCATAGAGGCAAGAGTGATTTAACAATGCATGCCTCTATCATATAACCCTCCCTCTCTGTTGTTTGATAGCCGTAATTCACTGGTATTATGCGATTCCTGTGTATTATGAAAAGTAACTATTGATAATAGCATTCTATTAAATAGTGGGTTTTAAACCACTGCAATTCATGCAATAAAAATAGCTATCGATGTTATATTGTTGAATATTATTCATATATATATATATACGCACAGTACTACACATTCCAAAAATGTATCTTGCCCCTTAAATAATTGGATGCTCTTGTTATCAGTGACACCATTCTGAAGCCATTGTTGCCTTCTATTTCAATGAGATAACTAGTGAGCAGTCAAATAATATGGGAAGAGGACAAACCACTGAAAAGGAACCACAGGGATGCATTTAAACTATGTGAAAAATCTATTTTTAACAAAGCTGCTGTTTATAAAAAAGGTTTTGCTTCGAACTCAATGATGCCGGCGAGAACTGTTTTGGATAAAAAACGCATTGCTCCAGTATAAACAGGTTATCGCACTGTATCGCTTGGTGGATCCATTCATGCTGTAATACTGCACAATATTTTTGTGTCAACCACCTGCGCACCACAGTACCAACCATTGTTGAGGTAATCTGACCAGTGCTGTGTAAACAATTAGGACTAGCCCTGTGCTGCCTACACTTTGTCTTCCTGGGGCGATAGTGGTTGTGGTGAGACAGTTTGGTGAAAATAATTGGTTCACGCCATGGCTGTCTGGATAGAGCTCGTCAGCAATGTCCCTAATGTTCATTTAAACACTGACACTGTGCCTCGGCCTGCCCTTTAACATCAATGACACAGCAGGGATTGAAGGAAAGGGACTGCAGAGGCATGCACTCAGAGTGCATGTCGAAAGGTTTAGCAAGTACCAGAAGGCAGGGTTAAAACTGAGACTTAATGTCCCATGTGGGACAGCTCGAGCTCTCCACAGCAGCCATGCACGCATCCCCGAGCATCGCCCTTTTCCTCAAAAACCCTCACCTGGTGCTTTTTCTTACCTCTCGAAGACGTATCTGACGATCATGAAGAGCAGTGTGCCAAGCATTGTGATATAAAAGTGTGAGGCCTTGGGCAACACCATCTCGTCATCATCTTCTAAGTCGGCCCAGGTGTAGTTAGCGGGCAGCCAAAGTAGATCCCACCAGATCCAGTCCTGGACCGTCAATCAATCAATCACGGCATTTATAGAGCGCGCTACTCACCCGGGAGGGTCTCAAGGCGCTGGGGGAGGGGGTAAGTTACTGCTCGAACAGCCAGGTCTTGAGCTGCTTCCTGAAGGCGAGATGGTCCTGGGTTCGCCGAAGGTGAGTGGGGAGGGAGTTCCAGGTCTTGGCCGCCAGGTAGGAGAAGGATCTTCCTCCGGCGGTGGTTCTGCGGATGCGTGGTACGGTGGCGAGGGCGTGGCTGGTTGATCGTAGCTGGCGTGTGGGCGTGTAGAAGGACATGCGGTCGTTGAGGTACTTTGGGCCCAGGTCGTGGAGGGCCTTGTGTGCGTGGGTGAGGAGTCTGAACGTGATTCTCTTGCTGACGGGGAGCCAGTGCAGGTCTTTCAGGTGTACGGTGATGTGGCTGTGTCGGGGGATGTCCAGGATGAGTCGTGCGGAGGCGTTCTGGATGCGCTGGAGTCTCTTTTGAAGTTTGGCTGTGGTTCCGGCGTAGAGGGTGTTCCCATAGTCCAGTCGGCTGGTGACGAGTGCCTGGGTGACGGTCTTCCTGGTTTCAGTGGGGATCCATCTGAAGATCTTGCGGAGCATGCGCAGGGTGTTGAAGCATGAAGATGAGACGGCGTTGACTTGTTTGGTCATTGATAGGGAGGAGTCCAGGATGAAGCCCAGGTTGCGTGCGTGGTCCGTTGGCTTGGGTGCGGTGCCCAGGGCCGGGGGCCACCAGGAGTCGTCCCAGGCGGAGGGTGATGAGCCCAGGATGAGGACTTCCGTCTTGTCTGAGTTCAGTTTAAGGCGGCTGTTCCTCATCCAGTCGGCGACGTCTCTCATCCCGTCGTGCAGGTTGGCTCTGGCGGTAGTGGGGTCGTTGGTGAGGGAGAGGATCAGCTGGGTGTCGTCGGCGTAGGAGATGATGTTGAGGTTGTGTCGGCGTGCGATGGCTGCGAGGGGGCTCATGTAGACGTTGAAGAGGGTCGGGCTGAGTGAGGATCCTTGTGGAACGCCGCAGATGACTTCGGTGGCTTCGGATCTGAACGGGGAGAGGCGGACTCTCTGGGTTCTTCCGGCGAGGAACGAGATGATCCATTCCAGTGCTTTCTCTCGGATTCCGATGTTGCTGAGGCGCTTCACTAGGGTGCGGTGGCAGACGGTGTCGAACGCCGCGGAGAGGTCCAGGAGGATGAGGGCAGCTGTTTCCCCGTTGTCGGTTAGGGTTCTGATGTCGTCGGTGGCTGCGATAAGGGCGGTCTCGGTGCTGTGGTTGGCCCGAAACCCGGACTGCGAGGGGTCGAGGGATCCATTCGTCTCGAGGAAGGCGGCAAGCTGTCTGTTGACGGTCTTCTCGATGACTTTGGCCGGAAACGGAAGGAGCGAGATGGGGCGGTAGTTCTTGAGGTCGGTGGGGTCCGCCGTTGGTTTCTTCAGGAGGGCGGTAAGCTCGGCGTGCTTCCAGCTCTCCGGGAAGGTGGCGGTGCGGAAGGAGGAGTTGATGATGTCCCGGAGATGGGGTGCGATGGTGGCGTCGGCTTTGTTGAAGACGTGGTGTGGGCAGGGGTCGGTTGGTGATCCGGAGTGGATGGAGTTCATCGTGCGGGTGGTGTCTTCGGTGTTGATCGGGGTCCAGTTGCAGAGGGTGGTGGTGGCGGGCATTGGTTCGGCGGTAGGGTGCGTTGTTTGTGCGTTGAAGCTGTTGTGTATGTCGGTGATCTTGCGGTGGAAGAACGCGGAGAGTGAGTTGCAGAGGTCTTGCGAGGGGGTGATGTCGTTGTTTCCGGCGCTGGGGTTGGAGAACTCTTTGACGATGCTGAAAAGTTCCTTGCTGTCATGGGCGTCTGCAGCATCTTGGCTAGCGAGGGAACAGCCAGACCCCGATAGGAAAGGAGCCGTCCGCTCGACAGGCAGCTCGAAACAAGATGATAAGAATCTGTGGGAGGAGCAGCAGGGGAGGTCAAGCTGGTGCACCTGGGTACGAGGTCCAGGGGAGGACTGGACAAGCAGGGGTGCTGCAAGGCACGGGATCGGGAAAGCTACAACATGCAACACAAAGGAGTGACAAGCACGAATGAAATGTGTGCTGCCATGGGGACATAAGGCAAAAGGCATCGGACAAACATTTGAAAACCAAGGAGCCGACAAGCATGCTTGAAATGCATGCTGCCATAGGGAGAGTAGGTAAAGGGTGGAGGACAAACAAAACAAGAATCACACTAGTGCTTTCCAGGCACAAGCTAAAAAAAAGCTCCACAAAAGCGGATGAAGAGGAGTACTTGGACCATGGGACACTGATAAGAAGAACACATTAAGCACAACAGGAAATAGTATGCTACAACCTATAGAAACGGAGGAAAAGAAAGTGGCAAACACACAAACAAATGAAAAGTAAGGGTGGGATGTAAGCCCCTTTTAAGATTTATATTAGATAGAATAGATTTCACAAGTACTATATGTATTGCCTCATTTATATTATCTTTACACTCGTACTGGGAAATATAGGGTATGGTGGTCCCTGAAGAGAAGAGTGCTTCAGGAGCTGTTCCCTCAGTGCCTGGAGTTTGGATATTATTACAATGATGTGAATTTATTAAAAATGGCTCTTACCTGGGTTCTGCTATACAAAGCTTTACTCTACACTACTTATTATAATTACCGTGGAGATTCAAGCATGTGAATCTATGAAAGATATTAGTATTGGAGAACTGTATGTTACAGGTAAGTAGCTTGTGTTTTTTTAGCAGAGGCCTGCATTAATTCTAGAACATTACTAATTCACACATGCAAACTACTTCTGTGAACAAAATACCTCTATGTTCATGATTTTCAGTGCCTGTGACACATGTGACGTTAGTAAACATATTAGAAAAGCATGCTCATGTATGATAAAGGAGCGGGGGGTCACTAAGACTAACATATTTGTCTTTTACATACTTGGATGCTACACATTTCAAAGCCTTTGGCTCAGACTGTCAATCCAAGGGTGGTGCCTGGCCTGTTGGATATTGGTGATCTGAGTTTTCTCTCCTTATCTTGCTTACATGTTTCACTCTATGTAGTGCAGTGCTTATGAGGTCATATATAGACTGAGCTTATCCAGACCAGCTCTGTTGCTTTTGACAGTCCCAGAACAAATAGATTAGGTCATTAGTGGCAGTTTTGTACTTCAGTACCATTAGGTCAAAAGTCATAGTTCTACCTGTTAGGTCGCTGACTCTTCCTTGTGTTGTCTGATTAAAGTGGTTACATCAGAGGGGAGGTTTCCTAATTCCCAGGATTTAATGTACATGTTCATACACATACTCCTCAGAGACCCCAAACTCCAGCTCAGTGAAGTGTAAGTGTCTCCTGGCCTTTCCTAATAAGGTAGATTAAACAACATGGTAAATTGTAGCAGCAACTTGCTAGTTGTCTTTAATTGTCTTAAAAGCAGCAGCGTGTCATACTGCACACAGCAGGTGGGAAGTGACGGAGAAGCTGCTAATGAGATACACAATACACACTGAATTAGCAGACCCATAGAATGGGGAGACCGGGCTCCTTCACCACAGGGACTGTGGGGCTGATGTTACTTCCTTGCTGCATGCAAAGCTTCATGTCGTGACACAAAGACACAAATAATCTTATAGATTTTCTGTTCCACACTGTCCCACAGACTTTTGTAGGCAGCAGAAAACAATAAAAATGGTAGACAGCTGCTGTCTGGCAGAGCCTGTGACATGAGCCCTATGGTGGTACGCTGGAGCAGGAGTGTGCACCACTACACACCTTACCCATGCCTAGTGTCAGTCCTGGCCATTTTGGTGGTGTGTTGGTTATCTTCACCTTGTTGTGTTGGATCTCATGTTTTCTATGGCAGCATCTGAACGTGTGTGAATTTGGATGCTCTCAGACAGGAATGAGACAAAGGGAAAGTTGCTGTGAGGAACAGCAGTGGCGTTCCTCTCCCAATTCCCCAAAGAGAAAGTGGGGCTTGTCATTGTGATTCACCAGGCTTCCACTCCCTTGGTATAGGGTATTTGGTACTGTGACCCATAGGATGCCACTGATGTTGCTGACCCTCCTCAGAGAGTCTATTATGCAGGAGGATCAGGCAAAGTCTCCAGCTTCACAATTTTCCCCTTGCAGAATAGCAGCTCCATAGATAGCCAGTATCTGAGGGGGTCATAGTTGTGTTTAAAGTTCCACATTTTTTAACAGTTTGTTTCTGGTCTCATATGCGGACTCTGTAACCTCTATATCTGGGAAATATTAATTTGTTGGTAAAGAAGAAAAAAACAAATACGTAATTACTGACACATTCAACCAGTGAATGAAGGGCTGATGAACATGGACTAAGTAACATAGGAATGAAAGAGCAATCATTGTCTGAGGGGAGGCTGACCTATTTCCCATCTGTGAAAATCAGCTAAATGAAAAACCTTTAAAGTAGAATTGAAGGGGAAATAAAAATGGTTACTAGAGTAGTAGATCAAAAGGAGAGCCAAACCACACCCTGTGAAAAGTGCACTTGAGTGCATATCCCCAACGCATATAGCGGGACATGCATTGAATTGGATTTTCACCAAACGTTCGGCTTTGATTGTGGGAGATATTCTCCCTTTAAGTTGGGCTGATCATATAGCGGTGACTTTTAAACATTTTTGCAGAAGGGAGTAGGACAGGTGCAGGGTAAATCTATATCCTATAGGAGTTGGAGCAAAATCTCCTCCAAAGATATGGAATCTGCGCTTAGCGAGGCCTTAAGGAAGAATAATTATTCACAGAAACCTACTGCAGATGATTTAAATGATTGGGTGATGGCTGCTATCGACCTGGTCACTCCGGTTAAATCGAAGATCTGCACCAGACCTAAAGCATCTGCACCCTGGTTTTTGAAAGAACTGAAAGACCTCAGACGGCAGTGTCAGGGGCAGGAGCGAAATGGAGCGCTAATTCCACTCTGGAGGAGAAAGGCAAACATAAAGAATTGCTACTCATGTAAAAGCATGGTATTGTGGCTGCCAAATCTTCTCATTACATTAACAAAATCAGGTCTGCCACTAATACCCTTAAAGATATCTTCAAGGTTGTTATGGAGCTCTCTACACCTCTGGCCCAGCAGTCCTTTGAGAGTTCACAAAGTTCTCCAGTATTGGATCTTTCATAGATTCACATAAATCACAAAAAAGAAGGATGAAGAAGAGTCACTGCCTGCTGAGAACTGCAGCAGAACTTTGGATTTTAGTGTGAAACCCGCCGTCCTCAGCCCTGTCTCGACCTGCGAGCTGGGGAGCTGCCAAAGCCTTGGGTAGCCTGCCAGCACTTCAACAAACACTGAAAGTCTCCCTTGGAGTAATGGAGCTACTCCTTTTTAGTCCACAGGCACTGACAAGCAGAGTCCAGTCCATTGCCTTGCAGCTTCGAGGCCTGGCCGATGCCGCTGATGACAAGGAGAAGGTACTCATGCTCCGGAAGGTCAGATCTTTCTCCCCAAAGAGTCTGAAGACACCAAAACCAATCGGAACCGTGCATCACCAAACCCAGGGGTACCTGACACCCTGCACCAAACACCAGCAATGAGTGTCCAGTCCGGACTCTCACTACGCCAAGACCAATTTGCCATTGAGGGATGTCAGCATCATTGAGTCCCACTTCGAGAGTGGCCCACCTGCCTTGATTTTGCCCTTACCAGCTGTTTGTCCCTGACTGCGAGGTGTATCTTTGCACACCCAGCCCAGCCTACCAAACCCCTCCGCTCCCGATCCCCCCCAGCCCGGGTCCCGATCATCCGGCTGTGCCCACATGCTCCAAGGCACCTTGTGACTTGAGCCCGTTTGGGAACCCTGGGACTTACCCTCAAGTCACCCTGTGCAGCCTCTTTTCAAGTGCCCCCCATCTCCATAGCACCAGCTACCAGCCTCACCAGCACCCTGTAGAGCCCGGGCGGTTCCCGAAGAACTGCTGGTAGTACTTTGAACCTTGGCCCACTACTATTCTGATCCCAGAAGGTGAACCCTTGAAACGGACTGTACCTACTTTATGCATCTTTGACTTTTCCTCCCATAGAAATGCATTGCACGTTAAAGGGCACAGGTTCAAGTTTTATTTACCTGTGAATATTTCTATCGAAAACTGTACTTACCTTAAAACGAAGTTCTTGAGTTTAAAATATATATAAAAAGAAGTGTTATTTTTCTAAATTGGGCTCCGATTTATACTTTGAGTGTGTACCTCATCTATTGCCTCTGTGAGTACAACAAATGCTTAGCACTACCCTCTGATAAGCCTACCTTCTTGCCTACATTACCACAAAAGAGAGGGTTAGTATTATCTACTTTAGCCTCCTCTGTAAACCAATTGGGGACCCACTGGACTCTCTGCACCGTGTTCTCAGGGGCGTAAAACAGGCCCCCGCGGTGCGGGGGCCCCTCAGCTGCAGGGGGCCCCCTCAGCACAGTACTCAGGTCTGAGCGCTCCAGATAAAATCCGGAGCGGGGGCCCCTCCGTGTACATTGCAGGGGGGCCCCTTAAACTTCCATCACGCCAATGCGTTTACTTCTTTTTACACTATATAGAGAACCAGCTTCTTACAATTATAGAAAGAGATTTCCCGACCCTCCACAGGAGTAGCCAATAGCACCACCTCCGCCTACCTCTCCTGCTACATCAAGGCATATTCCTCCACCTATAACGCTCAGGATGACATCTGCCTCTAACATAGCAGTGCCACCAAGAGAGGACCAAATATCTTCAGAAGATGAAAGGGAGGAAGGCGAAATCCCTTAATCCCAACCCCCACGAGATGAGTGAGATGACTACCTTGTCCTTACTCCATTGCCTCCACCACTACACTCTTCAGATAGTCCCCCAGAGGACATCGGGGACTTTCATAACCTAATAGACCGGGTTGCAACATGATTTCATCTTCCAAACACCATTAAACAGTCAGACTGTTTTCTATATGACTCCAAGCAGCAAGCAAGGAAGTGGGTAAGGACCATCCCCCTCATTGACTATATCTGGGACAAGGGGATTTAGATAATAAAAGCCCCGACTACAGTAGTGGCAGTACCACATCACATTGACAAAAGTTGCGAAGCCACTGAGGATTTCCCCGCTTGCATCACAGGCCATCTCAAACCAGATTCTGTGATCTCACAAGGTGCACAAATGCACTAAAAAAAACCTTCTGCTCCCATCTCAGTGCCACCAGGTAAAGAAGGCAGACGCTTGGACAGCATAGGAGAAGAGGTTCCCCCTCATGTCTGCCATCACCGTTTGAGCGGCCAACTCGTTATCGATTCTGGGTTATTATGACTGATAGATATGGTCCGATGTCAGCAGCTTAGTCGACTTAGTGCCTGAGGACAAAAAGGCAGAAGCAAGAAAGATCCTCCAGGAGGGTGAGCGCACCTCCTTGGATATTATAGATTGCGCAATGGACATCGCCTCCACAGGCTTCCGCCAATTAGCCGGAGCAGCGTTCTTGAGATACCAGGGATGGCTTAAACCCACGTCCTTTAGGCCGAAGTTACAATAAAAGATCTTGGACATGGGTCTGACGGAGAAACATTGTTTGGGAAGCACATAGATGATGCCCTATTGGCGATAAAGACGGACACTGACACCATTAGGTCCCTTTAGTTTAAGAAGTTTCCCTTTCGGGGGTCTAGAAGAAGAGGTTTCTCTACCTGCAGAGGCGGTCATAAGTGATCTCAACAACATTTTCAATCACAATATTAACCCACCTACCAACCAATAACAAACAAGGCCCATGCTGGAAGCAACCTCCTCAGGGTCAAGATGCAAGTCATAAACAGTGACCTAGACCATGTACCAGATACAGTCACTCCTTCCCTTCAAGTGGGTATGAATATTTCCAAGTATCTCCCTCAATGGAAAGAGACAACATCAGACAAATGAGTATTAGATCTTGTAAACTACGGACACACCCTGGAGTTTGTGCAGAGACCACCAAACAACCCTCCAAAGGAGAGGCACCCACGTCGTCTTCACTTATTGAAGAGATAAGCCCTAATAATGCTGGACAAGGGTGCAATAGAAAAGGTCCCTTGTTCTCAGAAGGGCATGGGATTCTGCTCCCGTTTTGTCCTTATACGGAAGAAAACAGGGGAATGGAGACCCATCCTTGATCTGAGGAAACTAAAACAAATTTCTACGCAAACAATCCTTCTGAATGATTACTGTCTCCGACTTCCTGCACCTGCTGAAGAGCGGAGACTAGATGACATCTTTAGATTTGCAAGATGTGTATTTCCACATTGCCATACATCCCAAGAATCGCAAATATCTCTGCTTCGCCCTAGCCGGTACCCGTTACCAGTTCTGAGTCCTCCCATTCGACCTCAAGTCATGTCCTCGCATATTCACCAAATGTCTCGCCTCTGTAGCAGCCATGCCCAGAAGACAAGGTCATCAGGTATCCCCCTACTTAGACAACTGGCTGCTAAAAGTCTCAACACCGCAGCAAACCTCCAAAGCTACCAATGCTTACCTCTCACTGTTTCACAGACTGGGCCTCACTGGGAATTTTCCAAAATCCTCAACTATCCCAAGTCAAATGATAATGTTTCTGGGAGCAAACCTTGATACAAACCAAAACAAAGCTTTTCTATCGCAAGACAGGCGGCAAAGGTCGATAAACTTAGCCCTAAAGATTTCCAAAAGAAAGTCAGTTTTAGTGCGGCTGTACGAGTCTCTACTGGGCATGATCTCTTCCACAATCAACCTCGTCCCGTTGGCACCACTGAAGATCCAGATCCTGGCGATATCCTGCGACAGATTTACCATCCGAACATCACCCAGAGTCCCTGCGCAAAGGGGAGACAAAGGGCTGACCCCACAAGATGTGCAGGGACACCTGGAACATGGTGCTGGTCCCGTTACGTGTGGAGGAGCAGTGGCGGGCCACCTCAACTAATATGGCAGCGAGGAGAGACCTTCCCTAGGTGCTGCCGACACTGCAGGTGGCCTGGGGCAGCATCGACAGACCATGAAGAACCAGAGAGCAGCGGAGATGGAGGGGCGCACCTCCCACACCGCAGTCTGAATCCAGGAGGTGGGGGTACCTCTTTTTGAGCCACGGCTCACCCTGGTGCCAGTGACTCAGCAACTGCCCGCGAGGTAGAACTGCCTCGGAGGCCAAGCTCAGCAACGCAAGGCCTCTGGGCCCGAATCGGACTAAGGTGAACGGCACTGTGGGGTTCCAAGTGAGGAAGCAGTGCTTGTTCTAATATGCCCCCTGAGAAGTGGGGGCAGCCGCAGAGTGATCCTGAGGTAGAGAGGACTGGTGCAGGCCAAAGAGAAGAGGAGGCCTCGAAAGGAGGGGGCCTCCCCAGTGTGATCCTTCAGCAGCAAGGCTTGTACCAGCCAACTTCGGGCTGCCCGATCCCTCCCCCCATTTCCCGGCTCAGGCACTCTCCATCCAATAAGATACACTGTAAGGGGTGCGAGAGGGGCCCATGACCTGACTGATGCCCCAGAGCCCAGGTAGATAGCTCTTTCACCCACACACAGGCGCCGTGATCCCACTGGCCACCTGACATTGCCCTCTGGCTACACCAAAATACTGCCTCTGTAAATTGCGGCTGCATGGTGGTCTTTGCGTCATTGTGAATGTTTTCTGTATTTCAAATAATGGCAGCAGTGGTGAGAGGAGTGGCCTGTTTTCATGCTTGAGAACAGGAAGCCCAAGGATCACTAACTTGGAGGAGGCGGCTGACCTCCGAGTCTGTCGGAGAGCGGTGCTGCTACATGGTGCAGGTTGCCAGTGCAGCTCTGCCCTACAGCAAACCCATGCTGGGTGTGACGGAGACTGAAGCCATGAAGAGGGATCCCTGCTGGGGCTTTGCAAAAAAGGGGCATGGACGACATGAGGCCTAGGTGATTTGTGGACAGACAGTGGGAGGCCGCACCCTGAGGTATTTGGAGTGGTGTTTGGGGGGTGCCTTTCTGCAGAAACTTGTGGACACCAGGTACAGCGGTCTGACTTCCTGTGCCTCATATTAAGCAATACCACACCTCCCTTGCGGGCCTTTCCCCCTCTACCAGTAAAACAAACAAAGGTTGCTTTGGAAGGGGAATTGTAGAGATACCACCCTGGGCTCTTCTCCCCTGGCCGACTATGTGGGCAGAGAACAACAGGCGGACACATGGTTGCCATTGGGTCGCTTGAGCTAATTGTCCCTGAGGGCTGCGCTGTCCTTCCCACTCTGGACAATGGCAAAAGATAAAGAGCCCAAGATGGCTAAACAAGGCAAGATGCACCGCTATACTAAGGTGGTACCCCCGCAGACTGAGATGGAAAGTGAAGCCCCCAGTATGCCAGATAATGACGCACTTCTGCAAGCCATTCACTCCTCTAGAGAGGCGTTGGAGAGTAGAATAGGCGAGGTTTGCTCTGAAGTCACCTTGCTCAGTCAAGACTTGTTTCTGAAAGGGTCAAGGTGGCAGAAACAAGAACATCAGAAATGGAAGACTCAGCCGCACCCTCAGTAGTCAAGTTACTGAACTTAATGCCACGATGAGGGAAATGGCATAGAGAGTGGATGATGAGGAAAATCACGCAAGACGAAATAATCTACGCTTTGTGGGCTTCCCTGAAGGGGTTGAGGGTCCGAACATGGGGGCCTTCCTGGAGTCCTGGCTGAAAGCTACCCTCCCCCTGACCACTTCTCTTCCAGCTTCATAATAGAACATGCACAATAAGCACTGAATTCAAAACCTCCTCTAGGGGTCTGCCCGAGACCAGTAATTGCCCGTTTTCTAAATTTTAAAGACAGGGATATGATCCTGGGTCAAGTGTGGTGAATGGGGGAGATCCGCCACGAGAGCTCGAAGATAATGGTGTTCCGTGATAACTCTGTGAGGTGCAAAGATTCACTTTCTACTCAGTCAAACAAAAACTACAGGGCCTACACCTCCAGAATATGTTAATGTTCCTGGCAAAACTCAAAGTCATGTACAAAGAGAAAACAGTCTTCTTTCAAACACCAGAAGAGGCATAGAGCTGGCTTGAGGAGACGGGGGCACCGAACCACAGCTGCATTGGAAGAGCCAAAACCAAAAAGTCAGAGCTCCCTGAGAAGACGGAGGGGAGGCCCTTATGGCAAGTGTCGTAATGGCACCTCACTGCCTGCCCGGAGAACACGCTCCAGATCCAGCCTGTCATCGGACACTGAATGCCACCTGGCTAGAACTTCAAAACCGAATAAACAAAGTGAACCACTCAGAGTTGCCACGCCTGAACTTTCGGAGCGAGTCTGCTCAAATTACGGACAACCTCTAATGCAACAAATTGTGAATATGGAACAATATGTAATGGTCCGAGACTCCCCGGAGCTCAGAAGGAAACCACAGACCACGGACCAAGGCAACTGAAGATATGGAGTCTGGCAGGGGATGGCTCGAGGACTTCAGGGGTAAAGAGTTACCCCTCCTGCACTCTGTTGACTCTTACCTTTCCTCTTAGTTGTATATCCTTTTTATTTTCTCTTTCTCTATCACTCTTAGGATTGTATGTAAGTTATTAACTTAAGTTTTCTACAGTTATTCAGGGGTTGTGATTTGCAATGAACAATGGGCTATAGACCTCTCATATTCTCCTCTTGCTCCAGTTGGTAATGGTTGTGAGCTATGTTCCCTGTAAGGAGCGCGCGTGGGCGCACCCGACTGTTTGAAGGCACACAGCGTCTCTGCTGGAGCGCGCATCAAGAGAAAGACTTCCCGAGCTTTTTAAATCATTAACGCTGAAGGAAGCTTTCTCTTGGTGCGCGCTGTCATAGGAGTAGTACGCCTGCTCTTACTCATGTAAAACGTGCCAATTCCTTGCCCTGAATAAAAACAGCAGAAAAATGCACAACGCAGTAACATCAAAGCATTAGCATAAGAGTAAAGACAAATAGATGCACATTTAGTGGCTGATTTGAACAAAGAAAAACCTGCTAAAATCATAGCTTCACTGCTTAACTTGTGCGATCTTAGGCAAATATTTTATTTCACCAAAACTCCTTTTTCTTCGTTGTTGCATATAAAATCACTTTCAAATATGTGAGTTCAGAATACCAGTTGTACAAAAACCTATTGATTGTGATTTATTAGACTATAATGTTGCTCTTTAACAATCTAGGCCACCTACAGGGTTTTACATCACAACTGTCTTGCCTATTAGTTCATTAGTGGTTCGTGTTTAAAAGCTATGGGCCTCATTTGCAATATTTTGACGCACAGCAGCGCAGCAAGCCTTCCTGCTGCGCTGCCATGCGGCAAAAAAAAAGGGCACAAATGTACTGTATCGACAAGACATGGCGCATTTCTGTCCTTTTCCCTTCCGCTGTCGCACAATGGGCTGCATGCGCCAACGCAGGCACCATTGTGCCAAGGTGTCTGCATTGTAGGGGTGATTTTTTTTGCAGGAAGGGGCCCCTTCCTGCACAAAAACAATCGCGAGAGGTGTTTTCTTCTTTCTATGTGTGCAGAAATACAGCCCATATCAAAAATGAAAAACGAGGAGAAATAAAGGTATTTCTCCTTGTTGAGCCTACCTTACGCCTCCCCTGGGGAGGCGTAGTAATCTGACACATTCCCAGGTTTACAAAACCTTGTAAATGTGGGAATGCGTGGGGTTTCATGGATGTTGCATGGGAACAACCACAGCAACACCCATGGAACACCCCTTTCACGCAGAGTAATGTGTTCTAGGGCCTATCCAAGGTGCCCAATATAGAACCATACCACATGCAAATAATGATGTTTCTTTTTACAGTTTGGTATCCTCTAGTGCAGTGGTCTACAAACTTTTTAGTGCCGAGCCCTCCCCAGTGGAAAAAATAATCATCAGGACCCCCCCCTCAAAAATGATTACAATTCTATTAAACTGGCAATGTTTACGTATGTCTAGACTTATTTAAACATTGCAGTTAAGTTCTGTTACCATTTTAAAAATGCAATCAAATACAGGATTGCCAAACATGCTAATCTGGTCAGGCAAGCTTTACTTACCTGTGTAAAAGTATCCACAGTGTGATTATTAGAAATGGAGGCAGGGGTTTTAAAGAATATTTGGAGTCCCTTCCTTTTTGACACCTTCTCCCAGCCAGGATATAAATGACAAATGTTGTTAGTGATGGCCCAATAAGGGGTGGCTTACTGCGCTCAGTTTTTTTCAACTGAGAACAAAGCACTGTTATCAGCATAATGCTGCTTTTGGCCAGAGCCTGGGATCACTTGAAGCCCCCCTAGGGGGTACGCCCCCCAGTTTGAAGACCCCTGCACTAGTGCATGGTATGTCAAACGTCTACTCTGTGCCTAAAACCCTCCCTGAAACTTTTGACCTTGATTTGCAACTTAAAACTTCCAATTGTCACCTCTCCTTTTTTTCTTTGAATGGCCCTGTCCTTGCTGTCCATCCTCTGCATGCCTTCCCTCTGAGTCATGTGCATGTTTGCCTCAATCTCTGCTATTGTATTTGTGCAAATTGCCCAAACCTCATCTCAAAGCTTGTAACCGGTCCTTCTTCGTAAAACAGACTGTGCAACCTAGCAATACCTAATGTGCTCTAGCTCATCTACTGACTGCACCGACCATCTGCATGAACTCCTATACCCACCCTCACTAAGGATCATACCTAACTAATACTAATTTTAATCCACTTCAAATACACTTGAGTGGACATGGAGCTATTACATGATCTCCTTGACAGAATTAGACTGAAACTTTTACAAAAATAACCTCTGGATTAACCAATTACCTTGGCTCCCTAGCAAAGTGCTGATTGGCATTAAGCACTTCAGCACCTTGTTAGGACTAATTAGCGCTATATAAATGCAATTGCAATACAATACTCAATAAACGATCTGTTAACTTTCCGTAGTGTCCACTCCTGGTCCTTCCATCCCCTATCGACTTATCAATAGATGTTAGCTGTAGGGCTAAAGTCCGACAAGGAGTCAGCCCTGAGGTGTCATCTTAGATTAAAGGGTGAGTGATCTCACTTCTGACAAATACCACTGATTCTGGTAGCGCACTCACTTGGACGCACAGGGCCTTGACTGCAGTGCACAGAGACCATTCACTGCCGCACACAGGAAAAATAAAATTAGAGGGAACATTGGTTTTGAGGTGCAGAGTAAGAGGGAGATACAAGTGGTGGGGAGGGTGGATACGTTAGAGGAACGGGAGGGTTTTTCATCTAGTTTATGTTTTGACATTCCACTTTGCACTGCCGAGAGAGAACGACAACGGACACAGATTCCACACTACAGCCACAGGGGCATCCACATGGCCTTATTCATTTCACACAACCTTAGATGCCCCACAGACACAACTAGAACG
Organism: Calotriton arnoldi; assembly: GCA_963921515.1. Taxonomy (NCBI): domain Eukaryota; kingdom Metazoa; phylum Chordata; class Amphibia; order Caudata; family Salamandridae; genus Calotriton; species Calotriton arnoldi. The sequence goes on along the minus strand of CAWUFW010012318.1, from coordinate 445,393 downwards.
TCACCTTCTGTAGGAAGCTGGCTCTGTATATGTTATATCAAAGTAAGGTATAGTGTGCACAGAGTCCAGTGGATCCCCAGAGGCTTAAGTAGATAATACTAAATGCTCTATTTTAGGTAGTGTGGTCAAGCAGTTAGGCTTATCTGAGGGCTGTGATAAACATTTGTTGTACACATTCAGGCAAAGAATGATTACAAAGACTGAATCCAGACCAATTATTTTGTATAAAGAGTTATTGCTTTGGCATTTTATTTTTAGATCCAAGAACTCAGTTGCAGGTAAGTAACAGTTTTCAAGACTAGCAATACTTTTCAAATACAGTATGTATTGTGTTGCAAAAGCAATAGAATTACTGTACAGGAGTATGGAAATACTTTCAGGATGTCAATCAACAATAGCAAACGTTACATTGGTAAGGTAGACATTCAGTGCAATAGGATGAGAATACAATGCAGTCCTATGGGAAGAAAACAGTTATATGCATTAACAGGTAAGTACACGACTTGCTCTTCCAATCTTCGGGGGTTTTAGACCAACATTGGGCAAGGTTCAGTTTACGGTAGGTACTGCACCACCAGCGGCACTGGGGTGGCCGGGTGCAAAGGTCACTGGGCCCAATGTTAGTCAACGGTCCTAGGGGGCACTCAGAAGAGGTGCTGGTTGCAGGTAGGTACCCGTGGTTTCACGGCACAGGACCCAGGGGTTAAGGTGAACACAGGTGGGAGGGGCTCAAATCAACACCAAAGCTACACCACCAGACACACAGGGGCGTTCGGGTGCAGGGTGCAAATCAGCATCGGGTGCCCAATGCCTTTCAATGGAATCTCGGTCGCACAAAGAGGCTTCTGGCTTGGACCAGGAGGCTGGATGAAGGTGTCCACTAGCTGGACAGGTGAGTTGGGGTGTGGAGGGAGGTCTGGGCACCATTTGTTGGGCTCCCCAAGGCCGGGGGGCTAAGAATGCAAGGGTACCTTTTGGTGTCTAATCTTCTTTGCTGGAGCCGGTCACGGTCAGGGGGGCTCTTCGTGTAGAGGCTGCAGGCAACTTCGTGGAGTCCAGAAGAGGTCAGCCACCGTTAGAGTTGAGATCTAGATCACTGGGGAGACTTCACTGGACAGGTGAGCCACTCAGACTCAGGCCGTGGGCGTAGGGGGCAGAGTTGGCAGAGGTCACGGATCCGCCTGGATCCGAAGTCCTTGAAATTGTAGTTTTCTGGACAGGGCCGCTGTCTTCTGGCGATCTGGTCTTTGTTGAAGAGTCGTAGTCTTCCTGGGACTCTTGGAAGTTGCTGACCACAACACAGACGTCGTCTTCTTCGCAGGCTCTTCAAGCTGGAGACAGGTCGGCAGTCATCGTCTTCAAGCTTTGCTGCACGGCCTTCTCTCATCCTTCTTATTCATAGGTTGCAGGAATCTGAGGCTCAAGGTTCAGGGGTGCCCCTAAATACTGAATTTAGGGGCATTAAAGGTACTGACAGCGGGTAGCCAATGGGTGACTACACCCTTTGTATGTTCCCTCCCTTTGTGGAGGGGGCATCCCCTAAACTGATTGGGTAGAATCCTTCCATGCAAGATGGATTATTTCCTAAGGAGGGGGTCACCTCAGTCCAGGGCACCTTAGGGATGGACCTGGCGGAGAGGGGACACACATCTCCTGACTACTAATTTTTCCACCGACCTTGCAGCCAAAAGTGGGGCTTGGTCTGGGGGGAGGGCATTTCCACTAGTTGGAGAGGCCTGGTCAGCATAACAAAGGGCAGGAAGCCTTTGAGGCTCACCACCCTGAATACTGTTTCTGCTTGGGGGTAGGTGAGAAGCACCTCCACCCCAAGCAGGCTTTGCTTCTGACCCACGCGAGCACAAGGACACCCACCTCAGGGAGTCAGAACCGTGTCTGTGTGTAGCAGTCTGGTGCAGACCAGTCAACTGGACACGAGGGAGTTGGTCATTTTCAGGGGGCATCTTTAAGATCTGAGTGCATTTTGTAATACATCCAATACTGGCATAAGTGTGGGTGTATCATGCTGAGAAGTTTGATACCAAACTTCTTAGCATTCAGTAAAGCCGTCATGGAGCTGTGGAGTTCGTAATGACAAACTCCCAGCCCATGTACTCAATATAGCTCCACTGCACTTACAATGTCTTTGTCTTTGAATGGGCACAGACACTGTAGCAGCATATTGCTCATGCAGCTATGTCCTCACCTGTGGTATAGTGCACCCTGCCTTATGACTGTGAGGCCTGCTAGAGGGGTGACTTACCTATGCCGCAGGCAGTGGAGTGGGCATGGCCCACAGGGATGTGTGCCATGTCAACTCTTAAGTTTTGTCTGCACCAAAACACACAGTCTGCAATGGCAGTGTCCATGTGTTTGGTGAGTGGTCCCTGAGGTTGCATAATACATGCTGCAGCGCTTCGGGACCCTCTCTGGCCACAAGGCCCGTGGTACCAGTGGTACCAAGGGACTTACATGTGGGCCTGAGGTGTGCCAGTTGTGAAAACAAGGGTACAGTTTTGGGAAATAACACTGGCACTGGGAACCTGATTGGCAGGGACCCAGTGCACACTCAGTCAATGCATCAGATATCAGGCAAAAAGTGGGGGGTAACCATGCAAAAAAAGAGGCACTTTACTGCCCCTTTTCACTGTGCTTTCCTAGAATGTCAATTGCCTTGTCAACAAAGTTAAGAGAGATTTAGTGGTACAATACATCAGACGAATCCAACCAGACGTGGTGCTCCTACAGGTGACTCACCTGCAAGAGACGCACTGTAAATTTTTGGGGAGAGGAGTATGCATAACACTGGTGCATGCTGGATTCACCAGTGGAGCCTGCAGAGTGGCTATATTAATGAGGAACCCCCCACCCCCTTTATGATATCGAAAACCTGGATAGATCCCTTAGGGCGATATGTTGGGGTACAGGGTTGCCGTGGCAGGATAGCCATGACATTGCTGAATGTTGATGATCCACCCTGACTGCAGGCACCCACTCTGGGCAAGGTGACAGACATCCTGTTAGAATCTACCTCTACGCCAGTGCTCTACCTGCCCGCACTCCCACAGTTCGCTAGATAACTGGGCCTCTTAGATCTTTGGCGCCAGGAACATCCCACTACCAGGGCTGCTCATACTTTTCAGGTGCACACAAGGTCTACTCCGGACTGGACTATGTCTTTGTGCCCGGAGGGGAGGTAGGCGATGTGTCCCAGGCCAAATATCTGGCGAGGGGTCTCTCTGATCACATATCTGTCTGGGGTGCCTGCGGGATGGGCCCACCACAGGAAGGAAACTTAATGTGTGGAAGTTAAAGCACAGAGAGGTAGCAAAGGGTCTTGGAGTCAATTTCAAAGAAAACAAACACTCAGTGGGTTCTAAGATAATATTATGGGAAGCCTTTAAAACTGCTTAGGACAGAGCCCAGAACTTGGTTGCCCAGAAAAGAAGGAGAGAAAGAGCTGACTAGAGACACTGGAGGGTAAGATTTTACAGCTTGAGAGGTTGTCGAGTTCACTCACAGATCCCCTGACTATAAGGCAGATTGCAGCATACCAGACTGAATACAGGGATTTGGAGCAAGAGAAGGTCAAACAACAAATGATGGCATCCCTACACCGATTGTACAAAACTGGCGATAAGGCAGGCAAATTATTAGCGTGGCTGGCTTGGCGAGAACGGGATGCCCCAATGGGTGCAGATATTAATGAGCCAGTCAGGGGACCGCCTTCAAACTGACACCTTGAAAGTTGCTGAATTTGTGCTGTATTTTAAACAGTTTCTGCAGCTAGGCTGCCTCACGCCTCCAAGACTATTGCCTCATACTTGACCCAGGTCACTGTGCCAGCTCTGGATGCAGAGGAACGTGAGTCCCTGGAGGCAGAACTTACCTTGGGCAAGGTGCAGGATGCTGTGGCAAAGCTGCGGACCGGAAAAATACCGGGTCCCAATGGCATACCAAGAGAGTTTTATAAAAGAAATGCAAACTTACTAGGGCCACATTTTCTGAACCTGTTACGAGAGGGGAAAGAGAATGGAGAGCTACCACTGGACCTCCAAAGTTCAACAATAGTGGTCATTCCCAAAGAGTGTAAACCCAAGGTAGGTGCGAATCATACCACCCAATCTCCCTATTAAACGTAGAGACCAAAATACTGGCTACCATCGTAGCAACGTGCCTGACCCAGTTCATTACCCCATCAATACATAGCAACCAATTGGGATTCATGCCCAGTAGGTCTATTCACCACAATTTGCGACGCAAACACGTCTGGATGACAGTGGTACAGGCCCAACAGTCTCCTCATGTACTCTTGTCATTAGAACCTGAGAAAGCGTTTGACACTGTCCATTGTCCCTTCCTGGAGCAGTTGCTCTTGAAGTTCGGCCTTGGTCCACAATTTCGGAAATGGGTTGCGCTATTATACAAAACCCTGGTGGCCTCCGGCAGGGTCAAGGGGAAAAAAATCTGTGGATTTTCCTATAGAAAGAGGGACCAGACAGGGAGCCCCCTCTCCCTGTTATTATTTGCCCTTACACTGGAATCTCTAGCTTGCATAGTTACGCAGCACCCCGAGATACATGGGTTCTGTATTTTGCCCTGTGATGCCACAGAGGAAAAGCTGTCTCTTTATGCATATGACATGCTCCTCTATATGACAGAACCCGATATTACCATCCTAACTCTTTTCTATGTAGTGGAAACATATGGGGCGCACTCAGGGTATAGTATCAACTGGAGTAGATCAGTGCTATATGTTCCACAGGCACATGTACCATTACTGCCTCTACCGCAGGGTCTCTGACTCTCCACAGAGGGTTTTCTCTATTTAGGGATTTTTATGACAACTCACAGGGAACTCTGCACCCAACACAATATTGGAAGAGTCATCACAAACTTCCAGATGGATGTAGACAGGTCGAGGAGACGCCCACTTACACTAATGGGGTGAGCAGCCTTGTTTAAAATGATCACCTTGCCAAAACTGCTCTATGCACTTCAAAATATCTACTATCCGGTAGCGCAATTAGTATTCACTAGGGTCAATGGAGGATTGCATACACTATTTTGGGATGGTGGTCACCCCAGAATATCCCTTTGCATCCTGCAAAGGTCTCAATATAATGGTGGCTTAGCGCTCCCAGATGTTGAGGGCTACTATTGGGCGGCTCATTGAATTGCTATCAATGACTGGCTATATTCCCCGACATTTTGATTGGAACCTGCCGGATTGGAGAAACGCACGGGCAATGGCGCACATACTCTTGCATCGACAACGCAAGTGTTCTTGCAGGCATGGCACAAGGCTACAAAAACGTTGGGATGGGCTCACAAGAAGTCTCTGGGCTACGGTTCTTTGAGGCTTGGGACACCATAGGAATCTCCAAAATAGGACATATACTCGAGAATGGGGCGCTCATGTCATTCCCTTCGATGAGGCGGGAATACCAATTGCAACATACACAATTTTTTAAATATGCACAAATACGACATGCTTGGCAGGGTTTGGATGAGGTCGACATCCTGGAATTTGCCCCCTCGAGGGGCGTATCTTGATGGAGAGACTGGGCAGAGGTGTAGTATCATAGACATACTGGAACATAAACAACGACATACCTGACTCATTGGGGCACTTGAGGGAGAGATGGACACGGGATCTGGCTGTAATGGAGGGCATTGATTGGGAGTCTGCATTCATGCATCCCAGGGAGTTGGTGATCAAGGCTCGTCTACGTCTTATCCAGTTTGAGGTCCTACACAGGGTCTACTATGGCCGCCAAAAACTACATACCATGGGCAAGACTCCCACTCCCGCGTGTCTGGATTCACAGGGAAATAGGCTTCTTTTTGCGTACTATATGGGATTTCCCTCTCATACAGAAATACTGAAAAGGGACTATCCAAGAGCTGTCACACATACTCGAGGAACATTTCCCCTTTGACCCTAAATACATTATACTGGGGATATCTAACGAAATAGGCCTACCTCTTGCCAAACCTCTGTTTAGTGTATTGGGCCTAGTGGTTGCCAAAAGAGATATTGCGAGGTACTGCGGTGTCCCGGAGACTCCCTCCCTGCAGGAGGGGCGACATGGTATGGACTGCTACATGGCTGCTGAGAAGGTGACATATCACAGTAAGGGTTGCCCCCGTAGATTTCTTAAGATCTGGGGATGATGGAGGGCATACTATGGAATGGACATAGTGAGTCACTTTGACCCAGTGGCCTAGGCGTGAGTGGGTTGGTTATTCACAATCGCATTTGATGTGTCTTCACGTGGTGGCAATGTATACCTCGATGTCTAGTGAACTGTTCGGTGCAATACACAATTGCTCTTGTATATCTTTGGTGCTTATTTGTGGTACTGGGCTCCAGTTGTGCAAAAATGTCAAATGTTCCTTTTTTTGATGTTTCCTGCATGAAAATAGTGAAAATACATTTAAAAAAAAGGCATTATCACAGTGATGCTAGAAATGTTAGCATGGTGGTCTCAAATATCTCATCTGTCAAAGGCCTCACATTCTTGACTTCAGTACCTGACTTCGTCATCACAACCAATGCCTCCTTGGATGATTGGGGTGGCCACTTGCAGGATCTGCAAGTCCAAGGGAAGTGGTCAACACTTAAAAAAACAATGCCCATTAATCGTCTGGATCTGAAAGCGATATCTCTCACCCTAAACCTTTTCTTCTACGAATAGCAGGAGCTTCCGTGCTGGTACGTACAGACAATACGATCAGCATGTATCACATCAACAAGCAAGGGGGTACAGGGTCACTAACTCTATCTCAAGAAGCCCAAGACCTTTGAAATGGGTTACAGCTCACAAAATATCTCTGAAAGCCGATCACGCGTCGTGAACAACACCTTAGTCGACACTCTTAGCAGAACCAGAGACAGTTGCCACAAGTGGGAACTGGACTAGTCAGAGCTGGGCAAAACATTCTCACAGAGGGGCAAATCAGCATTGGATCGCTTTGTGACAGACAAGAACTCCAAATGCCAGTTCTACGCCAGTCAATACCTGCTCCCTGGGTCATGGAGGAATGCCCTTAATGAGAAGGTCCGGGATTTATGCATACACTTCCCTCTTCTTCCCTCTCAGACTGAGGATTCTCAACAAAATTAAAATGGAGCACTGTCAACTCATTCTAATAGCTCCCAAATGGCCTGGGCAGCGTTGGTTTACGGAGCTCCTACTTCTGTCGGAGTCCAATCCCATCTGCCTACCGACAACTCAAACACTCTTGTCGAGGAACAGCAGCCAGATTCTACGCCCGGAACCAGTCTCTCCAATTGCATGCATGGCTCCTAAATTCAAGAGTTCCAAGAATCAAACATCCCTAAGGACTGTATGGAGATTTTATCCAAGGCAAGCTGAAGCTACAAACAAGACGTAGAAATTAAAATGGAATTGATTCTGTTCATGGTGTCAAAAATCTAACCTACATTCATTGAAAGCATCACCTGAACAGATTCTGCCTTACCTCTTGTCGCTAGCTAGATCAGGATTGGTACTTGCGTCTGTGAAGGTTCACCTGGCTGTAATTTCAAGGTACAGATGCTCTGAGAATAGTCAAACAATTCATGAAGGGGTTGTTCAGGGCTTTTTCCCCAGTAAGACCTCCTCTCCCAGAATGGCTTCTCAACATGGTTTTCTCGCAGCTTTTGAAGCTTCCATTCGAGCCCATTCACAAGGTAGATCTGAAATTTCTCATGTGGAAGGTCACTTTGCTGTTGGTTCTGACTTCATCTAGAAGATTCAGTAAAATTCAGGCTTTCACAACACAGGAACCCTTCTTGTGTTTCACTGATGATTATGTGCTTCTCAGAACAAATTCGAGATTTATCTCCAAGGTTCAATGCAAGTTCACCCCAAAGGCATATCATACTTTACATTTTTTCAGAAATCCGGCATTGCCAGCAGAAAGGTCCCTCCACACCTTGCACATTAAACAATGTCTTAAATTCTATTTCCACTGTACCAAACAACTCTGGAAAACTGATCAGTTGCTGGTCTCTTACAGACTTTCTCGTACAGGTACGCAGTCACGAAAGCAACCATCGCAAGATGAATTTCTGCTACCATTCAGTTTTGCCACACCAAAGCTGCTAAGCCACTCTCAGCAAGGGCAAAGGCGCACTCAACAAGTGCAGTGTCTACCTCGACCGCTCTGTTCACAGGCGTCTTACTGGAGAAGATATGTTGTGCTGTGACGTGGAAGAACACCCGCATGTTCACGCAGAAGTACTGCCTAGAATCGGCACAGAAAAGGGATGCAGCCATTGTACAGGCAGTTTTGTCATCTGTTTCAATACGGTGAGCCTCTGTAAATGTAGGTGACATTAATATGTCTTTAATAATGTATATGATAGAGTTGTATACTACATTATTGTCTTTTCATATATATGGACTATTTAAGCAAAGTTATGCATACATGGATATATAGATGTGTTAGACTGTTACCCACCATCCTCAGTTACCAACAAAAACTGCTTGCTATTCTGATTCAAGCATGTGAATCTATGAAAGATCCAATACTGCAAAAGAAAATAAGTTACTTACCTGTAACTGCAGTTCTCTAGTATTGGTACCTTTCATAGATTCACATGCGACCCCAACAAGGCTCCCCTCTTATCTCGGGATTATTTATTCCCATTTGTGCTCGAAAATTTGAAGGACACAACCTCTGTTGGGAGTGTTCTAGAGGGTACTATCACCTGATTGGTTATAGTTCAAGTTTCGTCCTTATTTTAAATGGTTAGGCTATTAAACTTACTTGTCATTCCCATTATAGCCTATGATACTGATACATACTGCTTTACTATGGTACCGTGGGACTCCCACTTCGATGACGGGGAATGATTCAAGGATGTGAATCTATGAAGGATACCAATACTGGAGAACTGCAGCTACAGGTAACTTATTTTCTTTCTGCAACAATGTTGCAGTTTACTTTAGAGATAAGATCTTGAAGATCTATTCCGACTTTAGTATAAATGAGGCTTGGCCTCCCCTCACATTGTTTGCGAAGGATTCTATTGATCAACATTCCTCTGCAGTTGTGTCTGCTTTCCCTCCCATCTCCCCTCTGAAAGTAAAAAATCTCCTTATGAACATGAACTCAGTTATAACTCTCCCCAGATTGGTTTGAGACCTTTTGGTTAAGGTCTTCAATCAGATACTGACAACTGGAGTGTTCCCCTGACATTGGAAGGAGGCAATAGTTATTCCCCTTCAAGAGAAACCCAATGGGGATCCAAAGGATCTCGAAAGCCTGCGCCTGATTTCTCTTCTGCCTGCACCAGCAAACATTCTTGAAAAACATGTCAACCAGGAACTAGCTGAATTTATTATTGAATGGGTTGACTCACGCACTCCGGGGGCAAACAGAAGTTTAAGCATGCAGTAATCCAGTTAATCAATTCTGGGCATGCAAGAAGGAATCACTTTCTGATCAAAACTTGTTATTTCAGTCTTTTCCAATATGGCCGCTAAATCATCACTTGACTTACATGCATTGTGGGTATCCATTACTTGAACCAGTCCCCTCAATCTACAGAGACGTGGTGATCCACCCTCTTTGATCCAATTTTGCTTTCTATCAGTCTAATTTTCCTATCTTTTAATTATCTCTAGAGACTCATCATATTGTTTTATTTCCCATATGTGTCAACTAAACCTTTCGTGTAATTTTCAGATACTAAAAGATTTCCACATTATGACCTCACATTTCTATATTGGTGTTAACTTCAGATTTTTCCGTTTTTTATCCATCATTCTCACTCGTCTCAGTTAATGGCTTGTTCCTACCATTCATTTCCTTACTTGGGTTTCCTTTCAAACACGTCCGCCATACCATCACTTGGCTCACATGCATAAAACGGATCTGTTGTTTGTGATTATGTTTAGGTCGAGCTTTTAGCGGCAGCACACGTCTGCTGCTTGCTTTGCGAGACATGCAGTAATGGAGTATGGAGTGGAAGCTCCGTGGAAGCTCCGCCCATGTTTTTAATTGGCTCGTGTCATTGTATTTCGTAAATGCTGCCGTCTGATTGATTATGAGGCTTGTTAGTCCCTCCTTATTATGGCCATGTCATCATTTGTGCCCTCCCAAAGCTACTGGCCCCTTTACTTCGAGTGTTACACAGTACGGTACATGTTATTTAGACTGTGAGCACTACTTTGTCCGTGCCTTCTCGCCCCTTCTCCCCCCTCCCCCGCCCGCACTTCCGTTGTCTGTGCTCCCCTCCTCCCGTTGTCAGTGATGCAGTGCAATAGGTCTAGCGTAAATGCGAGTCCTATTGCATTGCAAATGCTTGTTAAATTGTAGCCTGCTAATGGCGGGTGTTTGTCCCACCTTTTTCCACAAGTCCACTCCCCATTGCCGCGGGGGCGAGCAGAGGGGCGCGCACAGTGGCTGCTGCGGAGGACGCACACTTTGCTTGAATAGCTAAGCTCCCGCGCCATTACTTCCACCCCCCACACCCCCGCCTCTCTCCTGCCCCTCACTTTCTGCCCTCCTCGCTCTACCTTTCCTATCTTTTGTTTTTTTCAGGCTGCTCTACCACTAAGAAATGTAACTTGTGTTGGGTGTGCCTGTTTTCAATAACAAAAAGGAGCACCAGGGGGTAAGTAGTCAGGTCGCCCCCCACTCAACAATATATTTCACAATAAGACCTGACCAACTAAGAACAGTATTTTACAATTTTATGGACTAAGGGTCTAAATTCCCCTTATACGGCAGTGCAATTTTTACTTGCCTGTATGTCCTACTGTTCATCTTTAATATTCAATCACGTCATGTGCCACACTTTCCACCAAGCAACAATAAAAAGGTTTTTATATTTTCACCACATTACGTTGTGTAGAAAATATAAGTGAAAGAATGGGAAGTACCTCACGGTAGTAACACCAAGGGGGCTGCTGGCATATAATTTACCAGTATGCCCACACTTATCATCACCGGTAACTTTCCAAGTGGAAAACAAAGATGAAAGTAAAGAGATTCCTCTAAGCTGAGAAATCTATGACAAAATGAGTGAAAAAGAATAGGTGCATAAAGATGACACGTTCAGCGTGAAAAATCACTGCGTGCCTACCATGTCCCACACACAAAAGAGGAGATGCAATCCTCAATTAAAACGAGGTACCGCTTACTTACAACAATGATTTATTCAATGTAGCAAGCGTCCTCACTTAAAAACGGCATCTAATTGGCCATTTATCACTATATAAGCCAACATGTTTCGTTGCCTACTGTAATTCCGGCAATTTCATCAGGGCAAGTGTGGGACCGCTTAACACCTTGCTTGTGGATCACTCATACCTGTGGTTACATGACGAAAAGGAATATGTAAAACACAATGTGCAACAAATGCCAATAAAAACACAACCAAATCTCTAGACAGTGAAATCCAAAGACCTCACTCGTAAATTGTATATATACACTTTAATATACATTTACCAAGGAGCTGCTGTAGTCCGTCGTATCTGCACGCCACCTTCTGGGATATTGCGCTATAAAGTCGCAATTCCACTTATGCCTGCTAGTGTCAGTATCACCTACAATCACAATGGATCATATTGTTAAAACCGGGGATTCTTTATTCGCAGGTCTCCTACTTTTGTCAAAAAAGACCGCGACAACTCAATTTAAATACAGCGCCATAGACAAATCCGATCTGCAGCTCTCAGACTCTCTGCCCCGCCATTGCCGGGTAGTCTTGTCCCAACTAACCTTTTATGCCAGCTGCATCATCCATTTCAACCGTGTCAACATGGATACTCTCACCTTCCATTCACAGCCAGTCAAAAAATGGTATCCTCTGATCCCCTTACCGCGTTCGCGGTATTCTGTTCTGCTTGGTGCTCCGTCCCGCTCCACAATAATCGGGACGTGAACCTGCGTATAATAAATATCCAGGGAAGACGGACAACCCGGAAATGGAAGGCCCGGAAATAGAATACCGGCAAAACTCTCCAGAGGCACCTGAGCACAAAAGCGGCCATCTTTAAAGTACCGCTCGCGCTCAGCAGCTCACAGTCAACAACACTTCTCCCTTTGTGTTAGCAGCCCACTTATGTTTCAATTGGGTATTTTTAATTTACTTGGGTTTAGATTCAGTTATACCCAAAACCCACACTGAGCAGTCGCACCTCACCCCCAACAGTGAGCAAATACATGTACCTTAACTACTTCTAATTTACATGATCAAGATGGCACTACATTAAAAAGGAAGTGCGAGCATTTAGCCATCACATTGTCTTCATAATGGACATTCCAAAAGAAGCTCACGAACAATGCATAACCCAGTGCATCATGGAGCATAAACCAGTTTGGAATGAAAAAGTGTATCTTATAATCTTAAAAAGGGACAATACACACAGTGCACAGAGAGTCCAATGATATTAATGCTCACCATCCCCTCCATTAGCAGAATCACAATAGCTCAGTTCATATTTCATCAATGCTTCTTCACAATAAAATAGTAGAAGAACACTATCTGCTCACTTTATTCCATTCAATGGAGTCGTTTAACCCATGGCCATCAACTTTCTCTGAAAAAATCCATCGTGCTTCTTTTCTTGCCAAGATTTCATCAATGCTACTTGCATTGCCAACCACCCTCTCAAGGACAGTCCATTTTAAGTCCCGAAAATGATGGCCCTGTTCCCGGAAATGTTGAACCAAGCGAGTGGTAAGTTTGCCTGCTTTCAAGGTGCTAAGATGTTCCTGCACACGAACCTTAACTTTTTGTGACGTTAGTCCAATATAGTGTAAACCACACTGACATGTAAGCCTGTAAATTACATGGGTCGTATTACAATTGGTGAACTTGTTGAGATACCAGACAATACCATTTGTCAACAAAACACTTTTGGCTGGCTCGGTAAGTTCACACACCGAACAACAACCACAAGGATAATGGCCTGCAGGCAATGTTGAATCTTTCTTCTTGTTGGTGACTAGACGTGTGTGGACCAACTTATCTTTTAAATTTTGCGCCCTGCGAAAAGCGAACCTAGGGGGAGGCATCTTCATTTCTCCTACATCTAATAAAGGCCAATGTTTTCTGATAATCGGTCTCAACTTAGTGGACAGAGGGTCAAATGTGGTCACAACCGGTATACACTTTTCTTTCTGTTTGGTATTTCGCTCCAACAAAACTTCTCGAGGTGTATTCAATGCTCGCTTACGAGCCCATTTCACCACCTTCTTTGGATACTCCCTATTACTTAGTTTAGTGACCAATTCTTCAGATTGTTCCATAAAATCAGCTGTGGAGGAACAGTTCCTGCGATATCTCAGGAACTGCCCCACTGGAAGATTGTCACGAAGTGCTCTAGGATGGAACAAGCGATAATGTAATAGGGAGTTCCTATCGGTGGCCTTCTGATGCACTGTCGTGGATAGACCACTCTCCTTGGCTCTTATGTCCACATCTAGATACACTGCAGAATCTCTGCTGATGGACCAAGTGAACCGCAGACTTTCATCTGCTCCATTCAGCCATATTAAAAAGGTCTGGAGTAGTTCCTCTGATCCTGTCCAGATACAGAGGACATCATCAATAAATCTCCTCCAGAGAGAAATATTCTCCCTGAAGGGATTGGAGGCATGCTGGATGACACTCTCCTCAAACTGGCCCACATAAATGCAGGCCAGACTTGGCGCGAATGTAGCCCCCATAGATGTCCCCGACACCTGGAGGTAGAGCTGATCTTTATACTCAAAATAATTCCTGGTTAATGCCAGTTCAATGCATTGCAGGACAAAAGTCTGTGGAGTGTCATAAAACCATTCGCAAGCCCCAAGAGCACGTGCTGCTGCCACCAGCGTAGCATCTTGGGGTATGCTGGTATACAACGACTCTATGTCAATTGTTACCAGGAACTGTTTTTCAGAATCATATACCACTGTGTTCAGAATATTCAGAACATCAGCGGTGTCCTGCACAAAGGAAGCCTGATTGATTACTGCTTCTCTTAGAAAAAAATCCGCAAATTGCGATAAAGGCTCCAATACTGATTGAATGCCAGAAACGATCGGGTGACCAGGTGGCGGACGCTGGGCCTTATGGATCTTTGGTAAAATATAAAACGCGGGGACCCTTGGTTTGTTATTAACAAGGAAATCAGCCTCCTTATATGTGATCCATTTTTTCTCCCTAGCGTCCGCCACCATGGTTTTGATTGTTTCCTGCAGCTCAGGCGTGGGGTCACACATCAAAGGCTGGTAATTTGTGCGAACCCCCAGAAGTCTCAATACTTCTGCTTCATAATCTTTTGTATTGAGCACCACAACAGCACCACCCTTATCAGCTGACTTAATAGTCAGTAATTCATTGTTCTGTAATGATTTCACAGCTGCCCAATCGCAACTAGTCATGTTATGGACCCCGGACTGGCTTTGAGTTTGTTCCAATTTCTTAATATCATAAAGTACCCGTTGTTCGAATACAGCGACCTCAGAGCCCATTGATGTACTAGGAGGACAGAACCCTGAGGGGCGACGTAAGTCAGTAGAGAATATAGACGGTGATTCCACTTCTTTGTTTTCAAAAAACTTATGAATTTTAATCTTCCTCATTAATTCATGGAGCTCAATTCGACACTTAAAAGTGTCGTGCTTCGGTGTCGGGACAAATCCCAACCCTTTGTTAAGTACCCGTGATTCATCAGGGGATAGTACATGATCGGAGAGATTGACTACAATGTCCCTATCTCTACATGTCACTTGACTATCACTAATCTTCAGAGTGGTGTCCTGCCTCTGCTGCGAGTAATGCGGGGTGAGTAGATTTGCCATGTGGGCTGTTGATTTGCCCTGCCTCTTCCTCGTTGTGTCCCTCCGCCCCTGTTGCCCTGGCCTAAAAAAGACCTTAACAAGGCACCCAAATCCTCGTTGCTTCTATTCTCTGTGGCGAATCTCACTTTACTAGAAGTAGAGGGTTGATCTGCACTCGCCTCCTCCTCACTACTAGTGTTGTCAAATGTCCAATGATATGGTGTCCTTTTCAACTGCCTGCGCCCACCCCTCTGCTGGCCTTGGAAGTGCGGCTGCTCAGTGCCCTGTTGATAATGTTTATCCTCAACATAAGGGAATGACCACTCGTGCGTGAAACGTTCTAAATTACGCCTAAGGCCTTTGATTTTCTGGTTGACCATATATGTTTTGTAATCCGAAAGGTCACTCTGGATGCGCGCTAATTGTTCGTTCGCATCCGTAATGGTGGTGTCAATCTTAATGGCCTCCTCCAGATCAAAGATTTCTTTCAGCAACTCCTCACTTAATCTCTTAGCTGTATTTATGATTAGTTTTAACCAATCCCGAGTACATTTATTGGCAATGAAACTCCAATCAACTCGGAATTGTTTATCTTCCAAAAAGATTTTAGGTTCTATGCGAACAATCAAACTCGGTGGAGCTGCACCTGCACGAAGATATTCGGTCATTAAAGCCCCATGGGGGCTACACGAATCTGACGTTTTTTAGAATTCGTTAGCTTCTCCCATTCCTCCCTGGCTGTAATACCACTAGTCAGTGCTGTTTCTGGTAAAAGGGAAGGGCAGGCTAAAATTAAAGCTATTTGTTCATCAGAGAAAGCGAGGCAATTCCTGTACATATCAACAATGACAATAGGGCGGAATCACACTCGTATCTCCTATTAAAAATATAGAAGCAGTTGTGATGGTTATGTTTTTTTTAAAAACTGTATCTTTTTTTATTTTTATTGACACTTGCCACAGTCTTAGGCCACACTTATTTGTAGCAAAGAACAGATTTGAGAAAATGCTCTCACGGCTGAGCCGCATAACATCCAATAACAAAAAGGAGCACCAGGGGGTAAGTAGTCAGGTCGCCCCCCACTCAACAATATATTTCACAATAAGACCTGACCAACTAAGAACAGTATTTTGCAATTTTATGGACTAAGGGTCTAAATTCCCCTTATACGGCAGTGCAAGTTTTACTTGCCTGTATGTCCTACTGTTCATCCTTAATATTCAATCACGTCATGTGCCACACTTTCCACCAAGCAACAATAAAAAAGGTTTTTATATTTTCACCACATTACGTTGTGTAGAAAATATAAGTGAAAGAATGGGAAGTACCTCACGGTAGTAACACCAAGGGGGGCTGCTGGCATATAATTTACCAGTATGCCCACACTTATCATCACCGGTAACTTTCCAAGTGGAAAACAAAGATGAAAGTAAAGAGATTCCTCTAAGCTGAGAAATCTATGACAAAATGAGTGAAAAAAAATAGGTGCATAAAGATGACACGTTCAGCGTGAAAAATCACTGCGTGCCTACCATGTCCCACACACAAAAGAGGAGATGCAATCCTCAATTAAAACGAGGTACCGCTTACTTACAACAATGATTTATTCAATGTAGCAAACGTCCTCACTTAAAAACGGCATCTAATTGGCCATTTATCACTATATAAGCCAACATGTTTCGTTGCCTACTGTAATTCCGGCAACTTCATCAGGGCAAGTGTGGGACCGCTTAACACCTTGCTTGTGGATCACTCATACCTGTGGTTACATGACGAAAAGGAATATGTAAAACACAACTGTGCAACAAATGCCAATAAAAACACAACCAAATCTCTAGACAGTGAAATCCAAAGACCTCACTCGTAAATTGTATATATACACTTTAATATACATTTACCAAGGGGCTGCTGTAGTCCATTGTACCTGCACGCCACCTTCTGGGATATTGCGCTATAAAGTCGCAATTCCACTTATGCCTGCTAGCGTCAGTATCACCTACAATTACAATGGATCATATTGTTAAAACCGGGGATTCTTTATTCGCAGGTCTCCTACTTTTGTCAAAAAAGACCGCGACAACTCAATTTAAATACAGCGCCATAGACAAATCCGATCTGCAGCTCTCAGACTCTCTGCCCCGCCATTGCCGGGTAGTCTTGTCCCAACTAACCTTTTATGTCAGCTGCAACATCCATTTCAACCTTATCAACATGGATACTCTCACCTTCCATTCACAGCCAGTCAAAAAATGGTATCCTCTGATCCCCTTACCGCGTCCGCGGTGTTCTGTTCTGCTTGGTGCTCCGTCCCGCTCCACAATAATCGGGACGTGAACCTGCCTATAATAAGTATCCTGTTTTCAAACAACCGAACTCGGGCTTGTTAATCACACACCTTTGAACTTCTTAGTGAGCCCCCTGGTGTTTCCGCGCGCTCTTGGAGTTGCAGAGCTTTCAAAGGCGGATTCACGCTCACTCAAGACAGAAACAAATGTATGGAAGGAGGGCGGGAGGTTGCTGGAAGAGACGACGAAACCGAAACCAATGCTAGCCATACTTTTGTTTAGCCCAGTGTCTCCTTACGTACCACTGAAGTGTTATTAATTCTGTAGTGTCAGAAAATTACATTAGCAAGTACTGTGGAGTGTCAATATGCGTTCATCTGTTTACAGGGGTAGCCAGTATGCAATGTATCCACTGGCTTTGTATTCTGAATCAGAGAATGAGTTGGAAAGTGACCGGGAAATATTTGCTTCAATCGAATACGAAAACCGCGCAGTCGCGCTGTTTTGTTTAAATGACATTGCTAGCTTCGATTGCATTATTTCAAAATGTAGTTAGGAAAAGCAAGTTGACATTTTAGTTTTATAAAAGAGAGGAGACTCGTTCTACATGCATTGAGGGGTTTGAGAGAAGCAGGGCCGGTGGTGTTTTTTTTTTCTTTTGGTGGGGGGGTAGAGGAAGCGAGTGTCATGCGCTCCCCCTGCCTAAGACGGTGTTTTCATCTAACTGATAAGATTGCGACACGTAAGTGCCTGTTGTAAGGTGCTTATCTGACACGTCATAATAACAGGCCAAATCTGTATCTTTAATTTTATACGTTGCAGGTGTAGCCTCTTCAGTTACTGCCAGCTAAATTATGTTTTCCATTTGTACAGTGTGAGTTTTCTTTTGGTGGGACAGGTTGATTGTATCAACCCCCAGTAATGGAAATCTGCGTCACAGAGTTGTTCGAGTCTCCTGCTTGTTGAGATACGTGTCAGTAGCATGTATATGAACTCGCTGAGCTATCTCGCTGGTGGGTATTTCCATTGTGCCTTGAGTGATTGGTGTTCCTACCTTCTGTTCCCAAGTGGTGTCTCCGAACAACCACTTAATAGGCCAGATACCATTCCTAACTTTCTACTTATCTCCCAGCTCCTTTTACTATTTTGCAATTGGAACCTTCTTGAAAGTAAAATTACGCAATTAGCTTGCTGCCATTTACATAGTTTTTGTTGAAGGCCTTGTCAGTATTAAGTCAAAGTTGTCATGTGTCAGCTGATTTATCTCCCCCCCTCCCACACACACACACTTTCCGTGACCTGGAACACAACACTGCTATCAGTGGCGTAACGGAAGTTGAGGGGGCCCCCCTGCAAGGTAGACAGAGGGGCCCCCGCTCCGGATTTAATCCTGAGCTCTCAGGCCTGAGTACAGTGCTGAGGGGGCCCCCTGCAGCTCGAGGCCCCCCTGCACCGCTGGGGTTGCGGTGGCCTGTGTTACGCCCCTGACTGCTATGCTAAAGAGTTTATTTGCTTTACGCGTTGTTTAAAGCGAAACCGGAGCAATTCTTTTTAGGTCTCGCCTAGCGATGCAGCGCAAAGCGCTGCTCGCTATGCGAGATCTATTGTTGCCGACTTTTGGTCGGAAGTGGGACAGGAGATGTGCACGCGCATGGTGAGAGCAGGAGTTGTAATAACGCCGCAAGCCGTACGCGTGCACATCAACTGTCTGTGCCAAAGCTTAACAGACAGGAGATGTGCACGCGTACGGCTCGCGGCGTTATCACAACTCCTGCTCGCACCATACGCGTGCACATCTCCTGTCCAGGCGCGGCAGGGCCGCGCCCTCCCGGTGTGTGAGGCGTCTTGGCACATACCGGCCGGCTCTGGAGTGCTCGAGTCGGGCGCTGTTCCGGTCTGAGGAGCCCACAGAAAGGTAACAGGGCGTCTCCATGACCACAGCGAGCTCCGTGTGCGGCGCAGCCCCCCGGCCTTCAGCGTAGCGTCTGCGGCCCTGTGCCCCGAGGCGCGCGCTCTTTTCTTGTTATTTTTCTGATGAAATGTTTCTGTTTTTACTCGGGCTTGGTATGGCCATTCCAGTCCTTTGTGTCCTTAACTGTGCTGTTGGTTGTTAGATGCACCTCACTGGATCTCTTCTTGCTGCACAGGCCTGGCTGTTAAATGTGAGCCAAGGTTGTTGGTTCTCTTGCATAATTCTCACTCAATGCAGTGTGGACGGTCAGCCATTGCTCACACCACGACTGTGGTCTCTCTCTTTCTCCCAGCTTTGAAGTGTGTTTTCCTCCACCAACGTATCTATCCCTTTCCGTTTTCTGACTGTGGCTCGCCTCTTCCCTCTTCTAGGCTGGAAGTTTAACCCAGTAGTGAGCGCAGTTTATGTGCCGGAATTCTATGCAGGTAATGGCCCCCCGCACCCCCATAAGGCTGGTGGAGGGTTTTTTCTTATGTTGGTCTGTGTGTGAACTGCCTGTCTGTAGACCCTGGCATGCAGTCATGTGCGAGTTGTCAGTTTTGTATCTGTATTTTAAACCTGCCTATAGCTCGGGTGTTCATTCTGTTTGTATTCTGTATAAGTATGCCTAGAGTGGGCGTGCATCTGCTCACAGTGTGCTTATAGCGTGTGTGTTTGCAGTTTCAATCTGTTTATTGTGTTAACGCTGCCTCTAGTTAGTGTGCGTGTGCACGTGCAGTTTGTGTGCAGACTATAAGCCTGAACTGTCTGGCACTGTACGTATGCACACGGGCATCTCTGCGTCATGAAGCCCTGTTGGCACGTTGGCTGAACCGAAGGTGTTCTCCCGCGCTCAAGTGGCTTTGGAAACCAACGCTGCACTGCATTGGGGTCCAATGTTCCTGTACCCCGCAGCAGCTGCAAGTGCCCTTAACCACCTGAGCTGCATTTGGTTCCGAGGATCTACAAGTGCCTGAGTTTTGGGTGTTGTTCGCAGCTGAGGTGCTTTTGAATGTCATCCGTGAAGTAATATTGGGGGTTTCTGCATGATTCTGCAACTTGTTGTGTGTCCGTGTGTCTCTCTATGGAATTATGACTGAATCAGGCAACATACTACATTAGTCCATGTGTTAATTACAAACTGAGTTCACAGAAACCTTTACCACCTTTCTTCTCTATTTGTGTGAAGTAGAGAAGATGTTTAGACTAGGATGAGTAAGTAGACATTTAAGCAAACTACAGATACTTGTTTTGAAAACCAGTGTAATGCTCAGTGGTGGCACTAGCTTCTTATGGCAGTAAGATGGTTCAGCTATGCAACATTGTTCTTAGCAGCGGCTGCTCCATTTGGGCGGAGGAGCGTCGCCCCGCCCCCCCCCTCCACCCCTTACTGTGGGCACAGCAAAAGTGAAAAATAAAATGGTAATGAAGTGACTTTATTGCCATTTTATTTTTTGCTCTGTCAGCTGCGGGAGCTGAGTCATGTGAGGGCTTTGCGGGGTGAGGCCATAGCGCAGACTGGGAGCAGGAAGGAGGGGTACCTGGCTTCACCAGTTTAAACTGCGCATGTCACTTTGGCCGGCTGTCATGCGATGGCCAGTCTGACATGCA
Organism: Calotriton arnoldi; assembly: GCA_963921515.1. Taxonomy (NCBI): domain Eukaryota; kingdom Metazoa; phylum Chordata; class Amphibia; order Caudata; family Salamandridae; genus Calotriton; species Calotriton arnoldi. The sequence goes on along the minus strand of CAWUFW010012318.1, from coordinate 424,756 downwards.
CATTTTAAACTTCTCCAACCCAAGCTGTGTTAGACAGCCAGGTAAATAGACAGCACAGGCCCTTAGTGCCAGTATGAGCATTGAGCCAGACCACTCCAGCCAATTTTAGCACTGCTTTCAAGCTGATTAACAGCATGAGAGCAGCGTCGAGATTGGTTAGGGGAGTTGGCTCTGGGGATGTCAGTCGGGCCATGCTGGTGCCACCAGTACGAAACCAAGGGTTGACCCAGGAGGACACCATAGGCTCTTGCATCACTGCGCCCTGTAGAGGGAGCGCAACCCAGAGAAGACAGGCATGACTTCCTTGAGCCAGAAATTGACTTAGTGATTAGGAGGTAAGGCTTTTTATGTCGTTGTCATCCTTGGGGAGTGTTACACCAGAGACTTGTGGGTTTTAAAACATCCGGGAGCATTCGGAAGCATTGTGCGTGCTGAAAGGAAGCCTGCATCGTCACCAGCCTGGGTGTTTCTGTACAGCCTGTTTGCTCGTCCCATCACTTTGAAATGTCACCCGCAGGCACTGCCTAGGAGAAAAGATGTGCATTTCTGAACCAAAAGTGAACAGAGACAATGGCAACTTACTTCAGCTGCAAACTGTCAAGCATGTTAACAATGTCCGGCATCCAACACTTGTTTTACTTTAAGTGCCTAGATCCAGGATAAACAAGCATTTGCAATGCAATAGGTCTCACATTTGCGAGAGTTTAAGCTATTGGCATTGTAAATGACAATGCCTTTTATTTATCTGTTTTCAAAACCAACACATAGATAAAAGGTTTGTCATTTACAATGCCAATAGCTCAAATTTTCAAAACCAACACCTAGATAAAAGGTTTGTCATTTACAAAGCCAATAGCTCAAACTTTTGCAAATGCGAGACCTATTGCATTGCAAATGCTTGTTTATGTAGTTGTGGTTGGATGGTAATGTTTTATAAAGCAGTGACTGGTGGCCTTTGGTACTTTCAAAAGTACTGGAGTGGAAATGAAAACGGAAACGAGTAATCTTTCGAGCTCTTTGTGGTTTTTGGTGACGAACCTGAATAGTTGCCACGGCAGAACAAGCACTTAACATAGTCTCTATGGAGAGAACCACCTAGCAGCTATGCAGTTAAGTCGCAAATGAATAGAAAAGAGTATGCAGATTGTTCACAAAGACCTCAATGTAGCTCCTGCATCAGTGAAAAATATAAACTCTTCATCATACTTTATGGAGGTTATTTTTCGGTATCAATATTCATGTGTTTTGGTCATGCTACCATTTCTAACAGAATGACAATACAGAGCAACAAAAGGCGTAGAAGAGCAGTAACAGGCTGAGCAACACATCAACTGATATATGACATTTTCTTTTATAAAGAATACATGGCTGCATTTCCAACCACTGCACTCTAGCACTGACTGATTGACTGCCTGTGCCAGACCTAATTTCACAGTTTCTCTCTCTCCTCCTTATTCCCTCATTCCTCCCTTCCTTATTGGCCTCCGTAATTCCCCTTACTTCTTTCCTTCCTTCCTTACGTTCCTTCGTTCCTAACCCTCTCTCCTTTTCCCATTCTTCATTACTTCAACCATCTCTTCCCACCTCCTCGAGTCCTCCTTCCCTTACACCCTTCCTTCCTATTTACTTCCACTGCTCCTACTGCCTATCACCTTCTCTGCCTCCCTATCTTTCTTCATTACCTTCTTTCCTCCTTCCCCGTCTTAATCCCTCTCTTCACTCCTTAATTGTATACCCAGCCTTATTTCCTCAAACCTTATTTCAACTTCACTTATTCCAGTCATTCATATCTTGCCCTTCCACCTTTCACTAAGTCATTTCTTTTTTTCTTCTTGCTTTCTCTCCTATCCTTTTTTCCTTTCTCTCCCTCACTCCGTCCTTCCATTCCTCTCTCACATCCTCTCATCTTTCCTCCCTTCTTTCTCTTAATTCCTTCCTCCTTTCTTCCTGAATTTCTCTATCACATTGCTCATTCACTCAATGTCACACGCCACACAATTCAACTCTACACATTTCCATTCCAAACTACATAATTCACCAACAAACCGCATAATTCAACTCAAAAACAAAATTACATAAAACCACATACATCCAATCCAAACCACATAATTCCACATCATGCTTCATAATTCAACAGCACACCACATCATTAAACTCCACTACATACCATTCCACAGCCCAAAATACAATTCCACATAACTACACACCATCACACCCAATACGCATAATTCCAGTATGCTCAATACCACATAATTACTATCCACATATTTCAACTGTATACCATGCCACACAATTCCACTACACAAATCCACTCCACACCACACAATTCCACAACAAACAATTCCAATCCAACTCACTCACATAATTCTACTACACACCACATACATACACTCTACAACATATAGGTAAAAGACATTATCATTTACAACGCCAATAGCTCTAACTCAAGCAAATGCGAGAGCTATTGCATTCCTTTTTGGATCATAAAAGTAAAAAAGGCGCCTGCGTCATTTCACGTGGTAATGCCTGCATGTGCCTACAAAATAATGTGGCCATTCTTGTTTATTATAACTTTTCAACATGCTGCACAGCAGCCACGCTGCTCTACAACATAGCTTAAAAACAAAGGCCAAACCAAAACCTCTGGCTAAGCACTTATAAGTTCCCAAAGGCGAGACCTATTGGCTATGCCAATGCTTGTTATATCTTGAGACACACAGCGGCCGATTTCACGGTTGCCGAATGAGACGCGAGAACGAAGCTCATCTGCTCTCTGTAAGTTTGTTCAACCTTTATTTCTTGATTAACAGTGGTGATGGCTCACTTCGTGTTACACATCTCTGCATGGTTTCTTTTCTCTTGGTTGGTTTGACTTTGTGCTAGGCAAGTTTTTTAACACACGTTTTTCAGCACACGTCAGAGTTTCTTGATTAGTATTTCATTAACACGGTTCGCACTGAGCATAGTGGCTACATTAAGATCTATTATTGCTACGTTTTATCATGTTTTGCAGAGGGTGCATTTAACCCTGAGCCATTGAGGCCACTTGGATTTGCCTTATTGCTTCACATTTTGGATGGTGGTGAATACTTATATTACCAGCAAGACCGTTTCTCATTTCAGCCTATCATTTCTCTACAGAACTTTCCCCCTGATGAAGGGACACAATGACCCGAAATGCATTGGGGTGATGCGAATGAATTGCCACTTGATGTATGTTTGACGAAAGGATATGTCGCTATCCAATTGAATTTCATCTCCCTTGGAAAATTGTCATTCCTAAATGGTTGATACCTTGATGAATCAAATCAAGCAAATATCACAATCAAGCAAAATAAAAAAAATACAACAGATCCAATATTGTTGAACTGTAATTACTTTCCCTTCTTGGGAACCCCTGGCAGTGCATCGAAGGGACGTTTGCCACAACGGGAACGCTACTTTGAGTATATTATTGCCCAAGACCTCTTGGATACTTCGCAGAATAGGTTCTGAAGTGGTCACTGATTGCCGCTGCAGATTCCATTTGTTAGATCAAGGAGGCGCTTCTATCTTGGTAATGTTGGATCTGTCAGCGGCATCTGACACGATATCCCCATCCCGCATGGTGCAAAGATTGCATCAAGCGGGGCTGACGGACACTGCTCTGGACCTCCTGATTTCCTTTCTGACAAATAGGACTCAAATAGTCAGCTGCTGGAATTTTAGGGCAGAGCTGTTCCAGCTCACTTGTGGGGTCCCAGAGGGGGTCCTCCCTCAGGCCCACTATATTTAACATATATATTGGCCCCTGGCTAAACTGGTGTGGTTGTTTGGCTTTCAGGTGTTGTCCTATATGGACGACACCCAAATCATTGTTTATATATCAGATGATCTGCCCCTGGTAGCAGATAAGTTCAAACTTTGTATGATCTGTGTCAGCACATGAGTGAAGGAAAATTGCTTAAAATTAAATGCAGAAAAGGCAGAGATTCTAGTCTTTGGGGCACAGCATTCTATGTGGTCAGAACTCTGGTGGCCTGAAACGTGTGGTCCTTTACCTATTCCAGTGGCCTCTGCTAAAAACATAGGAGTAATTTTTGACAACACTCTTACCTTTGACACCCAGGTCAAAAGGACTGTGACTATCTGCTTTTTTATCATCAAAATTCTGAAAAAGGTCTTCCCACTTATTCCTGCTGAACTCAGAGTAGCAGTGGTCATTGCTTTAATTACATCGTGCCTAGACTATTTGGCTCTTCACGATCAAGGCCCTAAGAAGAGCATTCCACTCGTATACCCCAAAAAGACAGCTCAGATTATCTTCTCTTAAGAAGGTAACCATTCCTAGATTCCGAAAAGCCAGGTGGGGTGGTCACTCCTTTTCGGTAGCAGCTACTAAACTGTAGAACACTGTCTACACACATTGCAAGCTTAGACTCCTTTGTAGTTTTCTATGAGCAATTTGAAAACCTGTCTCTTCTCCCTCCCATGATTGCAGCTCTCTGGTTGTAACGGATGTTTTCCAATACTGACTTTAGCCCTTTGACACCCTTTGGCACCCTTTGGCATTGTGCGCTATACAAATCTTATTCCACTTCATATGAAGAAAGGCTAAAATTAAAAACTGGGCAACAGATTCTAACAGCTTGGAACAGCAACCGCATTCTTGTCAGCCCCAACTAGTTAGGTGGTATGCTACTGCTGATATGCAATCATACAAAGTACTGATTTAACCCTGCCTTCCTACCAATTTTGGCAAGGCCTTCATCTTTTCTCCTTTATCTAGACGATACAAAGTGGGAGAGGCGAAGTAAGCCCGTCAGGAGGGAGGAGTTTAAAATATGAGAGAGTTCAAGAAAAGGATGGCGTGTGCAAGGATGGGATGAGATAACAAGAGGAGGATCGCAATTAAAAGAAAGGCGAGGATGAGAAGAGGAATATAATGGCCTGGGAATGGTGGAAGATGGGGAGGGGTAAGAAGATACCTGATGTCGCGAGGAAAGGAGGAGATCAACACTTGAAGAGATGATGCGGAAGAGGAGGCAGAATGTTTAAACGAGGTGAATGGAAAAAAGAGGACGAGTACGAGCTTAGAGTTCCTTTGGTCTCTTTAACTGTTGGGGAGATGTGTACCGAGACTATCCCTCGCTTTGGCAGACGCTACACTGAAGACATGTTACTCTTCAAAGACAGACTTGTTTTTACCGGCACCACTTTTTTCATATTGAGCAAAATGTCTAAACCGTGTTTGATCATTTATTGTTACTCTAGATGACACTTGCCAGAAATATGTCAGTCACCAGCCATTATGTCTCGCGCCATGTGCCGGGACCTTAGACATGATGGCTCCTTCTTATACGACTTGTGGAGCAATTTCCAGTGGCGACTGCACAAGGGGAAAGTTTACATTATGTCATTTCGAGTGACCGGATAATTATGCCAATTGGTAATTTTCAATGTTATATAGTCCTACTACATCTTCTTGGTCACACAATTTTGTCAAGTACGTTACAGGTAAGCAATATATTTCTGAAACTGCAACTTTTGAGAATATGCGAACCTTGACAGGCTTCTTAGTCCTTTTTTGTAAATAAACATTTTTACAATGCTATTCATAATTTTTGTTTAGAAATGAAAATCGTTGTAATGGTTTATTTCTGTTTTAGGTGGCGCCAGCATAGCGATGACTGTGTTGATGAAAATTTTTCTAAGTCCTCTGTTTGGATTCATAATGTCACAGTTAACAACGCTTTGGCTGTCTCGTGTGCTCCACGATGAGCTATCCGAAGTAGCTATTAGCCTTACCGTGGTTCATCTCACATTCTATTTGGGTAAGAGACACATTTTGTGTAATATGTTTCAAGTTAATGGCAATTCATTCCTATTCCCCTGATGCGCATCATGCATTTCATAGCCAAGTCAAATACCCTCGAAATGATGAGTTGTAAGAAAATTAGACAAAATGGGTGTGAATTTCCAGCAGCCCTTTTTTTTCCATCCCAAGACCAGGAGAATGATCTTCCACTATTGTGCCTATGTGGCACCTTAGTGAAGAATCTTTCCCCCTCTGGACAATGTTCCAATGAAAGATGGGATTAGGCTTTGCTACTGTGGGCCAATACAGAAATTCCCCCATCTGTAAAAATTCTCCCATGATCTGCCACTAAATCACTGAAATGCAATGAATAAACAGGAAGCAGTAATATCTCTTTTTAAATTAGTTGGTATTTTCTGTAAACCATCAATTTCATTTAGCACGCCCACCATTAAAAGAAGTATGTAGCACATACCTGGAAAAGACAACATACCAGTTTGTAAGACAAGCCAAAAAATATAAAGACAGTGTTTGGAATATTTCTTCCTGTGCGATAGTTGATTTTTTTCAGTTATATAGTGACATTCCCCAGTTTTTCTTCACTTATGTTGCCAAGCTTTTGCCTTGTCCCCTGGAACTACAGGGATAACTACATTACAGCAAAGGTGATAGTGCTGGTGTTTCTCACTAAGACCATTGGTCTGTCTATGATGGGGAGTTGACTTCCTAAGCCTCCTCGCCTTTCTGGGTAGAAGTGGATGAGCAGTGAAGGTCTAAACCACTTACGGCAATGTAAGGAACCTCAATACCCAGTACATCATAGTTATCACAGTTGCAGTAAATATGGGACTGCCCAGCAATATTTGTGAGTACATAGCACTTCAATAATCTCTCAAATGCATAAATACATTTACAGTGTGAATGGAAATCATAATGGTAGAAAAAACCTAATAGACCGGTAATGCGAGGTAATGTATTGTTAAATCAGTGTATCTGTTTGTGGACAATAAAGTCTACTTATGATTGCTTGCTAAAACAGCACAACACTCCTAAAACCACAAACACAAGACAAAAGTGATGAAGTTACAAGAACGACAGAAAATTTAAATAATATTCACAAATATTTATTGATCATGCCTGTGATCACAACATTTTAAAATGGGCAATTGCAATCCTCCAGCCAAAACTGAAATACTCTTGAAAAGGTTCTCAAGTCATCACATCTCAAACATGAAAACAAGTTCAAAAAAAGATTCCTAGAGGTAATTTACAATGCAGTGTATCAGTAGCAAGCTAATGAGAAAGACAGTGTCTCTGAATTCAGTAAATGAGTTACCATCGCTAGGAATATATATATCTTGGTGCTGCTCATTCATTGGGCAACAACTATGTTGATGAAGGGGGAAATTGCAGCCTGACCTACGGCAACAGTGTAAAAAGCCTACAGGGTCAAAGGGCAAATACACGGCTCTCTCTCTCTTTTTAGGGTCGAGCCTGTGAGTGTATGCGCTAGTGCATACATCTCGCTTGTGAGGCCCTGTTGTATACAGAAAAGGGCTTGAAGCCCACCCTTTGCTTACCATTTTTCGTCCGAGCCTAGGCAGCGCGCGTGCATGGTCTGCAAGACCTGCTGTATTCAGTAAAGGGACTTTGATCCCACCTGCTGCTTACCATAGGTTGACTCCTGTGTCACTCTTCTTTGCTGCCTCCTAAGTGGTTCACGCAGCTGATACGTCACTTCTGTTCTTATCTGAGGAGCACCGGCCAAAAACAGTTTCCTTATGCTTTGATTGTATAGCTGTTGTTTGGGAGAACTCTTTTTTTTATTGTTTCCTGCCTTGGGTCGTGATCTTTTGTACGCGTTTCTGCCTCCTCCCATGTGGCAGAAAGCCCACCACCACCTACCCCTGTGTCACTCGTTTTCTTCATGGTTTTAGTAACATAAGCTACTTTCCAGCCTGGTCTTTTTGCACCTACATGGCACAAACGTATTTAGAGAATGCAGTGCCCTTGGTTAAGATTCTGCGCAGGCATAGTCCCCTTCCCCCTTTAGGAGTAGGCTGCCCTTGGTCAAAGGGAAGCAATATTTTTAGCAGAACGTTGGAGCGTCAGCATTTCCCTCTCTGCCTCCCTGCATTGGTAGATCCCATGGCCCGCCCTCTTCTTCCGGGGACCTCTGGATCAGAAAGTAGAAGCTGGACAGGGTAGGGCGACTGTTTGTGGGTTTCTTGACCGGGCTCTCGCTGCCAGATGATTACTATTTGTGTTACTTAATGTTTGTTTTCTAAAGTCCTGTCCATTTTTCGTTTTCTGGCCGTAACTCTTCCTGGGAAAACATGCCATCTGCTTCTGTTTGTTTTCTATCATCCTGTACATTTTCTTCTTATGTCGTGTGTGAACAGCCGAGCAGGAATGTTTCTGTCGTCACCTCCCTTGTGTGCTCGGAGTGTACATGATAACATGTCCTGGCTGCAGCAGGGAACAGCTCGCTTCTGAAAAAAGTCAACTTTTCTCTTGGACAGATCAGCCTGCGAGGGGGGCTCTTAACGAGGAAAGGTTTGTCCCCAACTCTGTACGACACTAAATTAATTCATACCTTCGGGCTTGTGCATTCAGCATTGCTATTAAAGCCCTGGAAACCCAACGATTTCCTTGTATCTTTCAAAACCAGGTGTTAACATTAAAGTGCCTACGCGTCCCTTATTAAATTTAAAGCTGGGCATGAGTGTTTACTGAGCGACAAGACAATCTGGGTTTAGTGAGAAATGTGCAACAGTGAATCGTGGTAACCATCCCTCCCTCTAGAACATTGCATGTATGGCTTCCATCCCCCTCGGCAGACATGTACGCACCCTCTCCTTCTTTCAGAAAAAGACTCGCACGATTAATTGCCCAAGAAATTATCTAGGGCCCGATTCACAAAAGTAATCTGAGACAAAATCCTAACTTTATGACTTTCGGTATTCACAAAAGGCATTTAGGAGTAGTAAAGTTAGGATTTTGTCTTAAGTTTGTCTTAAGTTTTGGTCTTAAGACAAAATCCTAACTTTACAGCGCTGCTGTTCCAGATTGTGTAGGCTCTGCATCCTAAGCTTCCTGTCTCTATTTTCCGCCAGAGAAACATTTATTGAACTAGCGTCCTGTCAGGAAATCTCTTGAGACCTGGCCTGTTGCAAATGGTGGAGTGGCATGTCAGGCATGCGTGCATGAGCTGTAATTGTTTCCGGTCCAGTTCACTTCCCCTTCAAAGAATTTCCGAATGCAGTTTATTGACTCCCCCCATACCTCTCTGTCTCACTCTGGAGCTGGGTGACGTTACTGTTCCAGCCCTTCCCAGATATCAATAGCCATTTGTTTGTTGTAAATCGATAAACATCCACATCATCACACTACTGACTTTCTGTTTGCCCCAAGCACTGCAAAGCTTTGTGCCATGGCTCCTCTCCCAGCTCTAGTCCGATGACAAGGACGCTGAGTAATATAAGGGAATGCCTGGCAACGAGGAAGATGAAACTGAATATTTTCAACCCTGCTAAAATGAATAAAGCTTTTGGAGGTTACAAACATTCCATTCAACAAATAAATATGCTGAGGTGCGAAGATCCCGCCGTTCAATCTCTTTAAATTCTTTTTTAATTTGCTCTTGATTGACATTAATTCTTGTTCGTTCTAAATGCTGCCTTACGAGAGGACTGGTGAATTCAAAAGGGATCAGTGCTCTTTTCCGAACGTCACAATGTCATGAGAGTCTGTCACCTTGTACTTACAGAGCGACTTATCACAAATGGTAGTGGATTTCAGTCTCTGCACTGGCTGCAGTATCCAGGAGTTTGCTTTTGGTGATGAGCCTACATTGAGAGACAGTTGTCTTCCAAAATTCACAATCCACTAGAGAGTACATATGCTGCCGTTATGGGTAGGACAGTGTAATTACCAGACCTTAAAAAATCTTCAGAATTCTGGGATGGACTGCTAGTATGTGCTATCGATAACAAGCATTGAAAATGCAATAGGTCTCGCCTTTGATTAAGTTAAAGCCATTTGCTTTGCTAATGGAATTTGTATAGCAAAGCAAATGGCTTTAAGTTAATGAAAGGCGAGACCTATTGCATTTTTAATGCTTGTTTGTATCTTCTACCCCGGGCTTTAAGTGAGCTGGGTCCTTCCGGTGCTCAGCGCCGGCAATTCTAAAAAGCAGGTGCTAAGAGAGCTCCATATCGGGCTCTCCATTTTTTGCCCTCACCCTTGGGTGGAAAAACAATCTTAGCTTTGAAGCAGTCCCACCCTCCACTGCTTTGATGTAACTTCAAATAGACTGTTCTTTCAGTCTCATCATTTCAGAACTGAAGCATTTTCAATATTCTATACAACGAAGCCATACTTGTTGCTTATTTATCTTATGCAACTAACACCCATTGACAAAGCAATAGTCCTGGCTTGTTGCAGGTGTAATGTTACTTGCATTATATATCTGGATGCAATGACAGGAACATCAAAACACCAGTCGGGCGGCAAGCAATGAAAAACACACATATTTAGCGTAGGTGTTTTTAAGCTACGCCCTTAATTACATCGGCCACGCCCCTTGGAGAGCCCTCACAGCTTTATCATCCCACTTAAAGCCCTGCTCCTACCACAAAGTACGTGCTAAAAAAATCTCTGCCCGAGAACGGACAGAATGTCACATTTAAATTCACATAGGGTCACGTGAATCAACTCGCGAAAATGAGGGGAATTAATCTCCAATGCGGTCACGGACATCCTCATGACTTGCTACGTGTACCCACAACAGACGTAGAATCGTGGTTTAAGGAAGCACTAGGGAGCGTTTATCGTTCCTTTCACTGACACATATGCCACAAATGCATTTGCTGGCGCTCACGGGTGCAGCAGGTGCAGTGGACAGTGGTTGTAGGTAAAAGAGGTGCGACTAGTGGCGCCCAAAGGTCCTCCAGTTATTGGGCTGGGGTTTACCTGCGGTGGTATTAATTGTAGTGGGTGATGCTTGCAAGCACTCTAGGCGCTATTGGCGCATGTAAGGCACTGCAGGTGGAGTCAAGTGGTGCTTGCCAGTGCCTTGGTACGTGGTGTTGCTCGCAGGAGGGACACTGGTGTCTTAGGGCTCACGGTTGTTCTAAAAGGTGCCTCAGTTGCAGTTATGGGTGATTACATGCACTGCAGGGGCAGTTGGTGCTCACAGATACCCCAGGTGCATCTTTTATTGCTCACGGGCACGGCAGGTGCAGTTGGTGGTGTTCGCATGTGCCTTGTTCGCAGCTGCGGTTGATTCTGTTGAGGAGAAAAGAAGAGAGGGTCCCCGAAAGTAGGCATGAAAGTGTGGAGCAAAAAGCACTCGAGAGAGAGAGAGATGAAGAAGAAAGCTGGGCGAACACAAAATGAAAAAATAATTAATAGAGAGGAAGCCAGGGAGGAAGCCACTATACGGCAGAGAGGGGTAGGGAGAAGGGAGAGGAAAGAGTTAAACACAGACCAAATGAAAGATAATAGAAAGAAAGAGAAACGCAGAGAAGAGATGACAAAGAGAAATATTTGGTGCGGCAAGGAGAAATAGAAGCGCTCTGATACCCGATACCTTCGGGTGAAGTTCGCGCTATAAAAACAAGCTAGCGTGACGAAGCTTCTGATAAGAAGCTTGGTTGCCATGACAATAGAAAGCTATTGGCACAAGATGGCGTCGGACTGTCCACTGTCCGTACGTACACGGGCATGCTGTTAGGTTTGGATAAATGGCGAGAGCAGCCATCTTTGTCCATCCCTACGCGTGCATGTAAGGCTTTCAGAGTGGCCATGCGCTGCTATCGCCAGGCGAGACCTGACAGTTGCCATGACAATGGAAAGCTTGGAATAAAGATGGCGTCGGACTGTCCACAGTCCGTACGGACACGCGCATGCTGTTTGCTATGGACAAATGGCAAGAGCAGCCATGTTTGTCCATGCAGACGTGTGCATAAAAGCCCTCGGCAGAATCGATTCCAAAAGGTACTCGCGAGAGCAGCGCATGCGCTGCTTTCGCCAGACGAGACCTAAAAATGAGGTATACATTGTCACCTCCCTGATTGATACACTAGCGTTCTAATATTCAGTCAGTCGCCATAAGTCTCCAAGCACCTTGATTAAAAAAATATTTTGTGCATAGGGGCAAAAGCGCCATTGTCTATCCTGAAATTTTCATATGAGAAGAGCAAGCTTTGCCTTCCCAGTTACAGAAATGGAAAACATAACACTTCAGTTTTATTTTCTGGCTCAGCAGTTAAAAAGAAATGTGCAGCTCACTCTGGTCATTACAGCCTCTATTTCAAAATACAAATTGGTGCAATCAGGTGCGTTAGGGTTTTTAGCTCAATGGAACCACAGAAGACTTCACAACCCAGAATGCATTAGGTTCAGGGCATAAGTCGGGGGTACATGCAGGTACACAGCGTCCACCCACTATTTTTACAGGGTGCCCCCCCCCCCCTGCCAAGAAGATGGGCCACACAGAAATATGCTGTACGTGTCCCGGTGTAAGACACAGGGACACGTACCACAGCGCCTTTTCTTTGTCTTCTTTCAATTTCCAGCAGGAACGTGCAGGTAGTGAGGGAGATTATTTTTCACCTCCAGCTGGGCCGAAGTTAAGGGGCCATCAGGCCTCCTTTTGTTTGAATATTCTGACTGGAGGGGAAACAAAGTCACACAGCTTGTTATCTCTTTACAGGTACTTGAGAGAGGCATGCTTTTGCCTTTGTTCAGTCCCTGTATATAAGAGATGCATGCACTGTAAGAATGTCAGATGTGTTGGTCTGTCCCAGTATTTACACAAATAACAATTTCAATAGCACTATTTTTTTTTATATAGTGCTTCAGCAACCCAATGCAGGGTGTCAAAGCTCTTTACGCAACATACACATTATACATTGACAATAAATCACGTACATGTGCAAATCAATGTACAAGATGAGTTACATGAGACAGGATTACAAAGTGTAGGAGTCACATGTCCTTCATAGCTCAGTGTGCTATATTACAAGGATTACAATTTGTGAACTGCAGGGAACAAAAGGACCTCTGCTAAAAGTAGTAACCCACTTTACTATCTATATGAAATAAAAATCTGTTATCTGCATGTTATGTGATGTGCTTTGCAGGAGACACATTAACCTTATACTACTTTGATTCAAATCTGGGACTTCAAAAAACACAGATCACTCTAACAAATGCGTTAAGCTCCAGAGTTATCTCACCATTATTACTATTCCCTGAGATTTACTGGGCACCTTTGCAGCAGATGCCTTAACCCAATAAAATATTTTAAAATGTAGACTTTGCAACCAATTAAGCATAACAGATCTAGGGCCAGATGTATCATCATTGTATTTTGCGAGTCCTTAATAGCGAATTTTACCGATTCGCTATTAAGGACTCGCAAAACGCAATGTAGGTAGGTTTCACACTAATAATTGCGATTCCTACATATTCCTTAGTTGCGAATCGCAAATTGCGATTCGCAATTAAGGAATACCTTCCCATTCATTCCTATGGGCCTAGGGGCCCATAGGAATGAATGGGAAGACATTCGCAATTTGTGAGTACCCAATAGGTACTCGCAAATTGCGAATGCAATTTCAAGGGTGCAAGGGTGCCAAAAGGACACCCTGTTGCACCCTGGCATGTATGTGCGCCACATGGCACTTTGAAAAATGTAAAAAAGTGCATTTTTCTAAGAAATCGCAAATTACCACCAACTTGAAGTTGGTGGTAATTTGCGATTTCTTAAGGCCAAATCGCAACTTTTGGGTGCTTCCAGAATTGCATTTAAGGAATTGCAATTTGCGATTCCTTAAATGCATTCGCAAAATAGGGAATAGCAAATTTTGCGATTCCCTATCTTGCAATGGCCTTTTGGGATGATACAACCCAAAAGGCTTTTTCCCGTTCGTAAACGGGCCGATTCTGAGAATCGGCCCGTTTGCGAACGGGAAAAAGGCTTGATACATCTGGCCCTTTCTGCCTTGCTTCTCCTTGTTGCCAATTTCTTTGTGGTAGGGCTTTTAAAAATTAATATTAGTTGAGGCCCAGATTTTGCGGCTGAATTGTGCCACTTTTTTGGCACAACCCCGACGCCAAATCTCATATGTTAAATCTCATAATGCGCTTAAATATACACATGATATACCTGATAATCGGGAAACAACCTTTACATCTCGGTCATTAGACCGCGATGCCTTTACAACGCAGTCGTTACAACGACCGCGTTGTTACAACGCAATGCCATTACTACGCAAGTCATTACATCGACTTGCAGTAGATGGCGCTCTAAGATAAGGATTTGAATAGTAAATTATACATTCCTAATGTTACAGCGCAATCTACTGCAAGTCGATGTAATGACTTGCGTAGTAATGGAATCGCGTTGTAACAACACGGTCGTTGTTACGGAACGCAATATATTTGCATGCGTTGTAGCATGCTATATTCCTGATAATTATGTGTGAGGTCTTAATATCTGATGTCACTTCTTGTGATGTCATGTGCAATGTTGCGCGTCATGACATCATGCTCTGTGATGGCACTCGTCATGATGTCACTTACATACTTCTTAACCTGGTTAGTCCCCCTCTTCTTTTTTTAGGACTTGTGCCCTGATTAGGTTGTGACATGAAACTCTAGATTTTCGCATGTCTGTGGTGACATGGAATATGGTGGTCACTTCATTTGCAGACAATGTTGAGTAAGTGTGCAACTGCACCTCAAATATTAGAGAAATATTAAGATAAGAGGGCCTCTCGTCAGTCATGATACCTTCAGCTACAGCAGGTTTTAAATCAACCATATTTCATATTCTGGATTTTAATTTGCATCCTGAGTTTGTAGATGTGCTTTTCCCATTTTAAATACACGACTACAAGTTTTAGAACGCAAGTAAAACAAGCATTGGCATAGCCAATAGGTCTCGCCTTTGGGACTTTATAAGTGTTTAGCCATGCAACAGTTGATGTTGTTGCACCAAGGATATTGTGCTGGATAACTAAACACTTATAAGGTCCCAAAGGCGAGACCTATTGGCTATGCCAATGATTGTTAATACACTGTATCCACAGTCACCGCTGACCATGGCCTGTGGTCATGCACACATGGAGCAGTTCGGAGTTCGCTCCACTGTGGTAATAAACTGCAGTTTGATCTTTGCACTATACTAATTCATGTGTAAATGTGCACTGATTAGTATATTTGCACTACCGGGCTATTGGGCCACATTTATTTTCGCTGCCATGGTGCACTTACATGAAATGTGAGTTCTCCTTTGGTTTCCAACAATGACACCAACACACACCACATCCACTACACTCACTGCTTCTGAAGACGGTGCACGTCACCCTCCGGGAGGCCTTGTCCAGCTCCGTTCTCTCCTCTGCATCTTTAAACACCTCCTCTGCTTCTGAGGTCAGGCGTCTGAGGATGGGCAATATGTGACTGTGATTGGTGGATCTGGTGAAGTTGGAAAGATACAGAAGACGTGTGGTTGGGGTTTGGCTTTCCCTAAAGCCAGATTGAAGGGGGTTGTATAAGGTTGTAGAGTGGTTGTGTGTGTGAGGGTGTTGATGTCAAGTCCTTCAAATGTACACTTCTGATGGCATTAGCAGAGAAAGGGCACTGGTGCATGTCTGCCCACCTGAAGGACGTAGCAGCAGGGTAGGCCACTCTATATCTAGATCACATAAAACAAAGGGGCGCCATTCTCTGCGTGTGACATGTCCCTTGCCTATGACATCACACACTTGTGCAGCTCTCTGCCTGTGACTTCCCACGAAGATGTCTTTCTCTTCTCTGTCTATGACATCACACGCATGCGTCCCATTCTTTGTCCTGACCCCACACGTCCTCTTCCTACCACACCTCACACATTAAGTGACAATAAAACAGACCGGCTCAAGCCTAGAGTATCGTCATAAGGACGTACGTGTGCCTACAATGTGCAGAACTTACATTCGGCTAGAGGGGTCTTTAAACCAAACACACCGTTTTTAGGTTTAACCCTGATTGTGTCTCAATTGTTTTTAAACCTTACTTCTCACATTTTTTATGGCATATCTGGGATGATGTATTGTTGTTGCGTTCAGAACCATCACATTGTTGTCGGGCACTACGTAGAGAATCACACTTAACATTTAAAAGGACACTGGTAACTTCGAAAACATGCCCTGGGCCTGTATTTTCTAAAGACTTATCTACACACCACCACGTGATTAGATTGAACAATTTGTATAGTGCACACTACAGAGACAGATGTGTCCCTCGGCCCCTGAAACAACAGGAATGTTTAGAACCAAACGCAGTGGTGTCACAAGGATGAAAGGCCGGGTTGACCCTGCCGAGATTTGAACTTGTCATATGCAGGATAAACACAGATCTTTGCCAAAGCAGCTGAACTGTCCATGCTGTCTGCCATTCCAAGTAAGCATGTCATCCCAGATGTACTCTTTTTAACGGTGACCTGGACTATTGCAGGGTATTTCATGATTAGGTCTGGCTACAGTCACCTTTAGATGCGACCTGACCGCACATCAATACAACACACTGGGGAAACAACACACTAAATTTAGAAAGGGGCTTTGGCTTGGCCCTTTCCAACCACTGGATTGTTACGGTGCAGTGCCAGACGCGCAACGCCCACTGGGCTCTATTGCTGTAGAGTGTAGACCATATGGACACTCACAAGACAGTTTCTTGGTTTAAATGACAGACGTTTGTTATCCGATTTAATGGTGCTCGTTGTATCGACCTTGAAAGGATAAACAGCTGAGTTGAACCTGCGACCATGGGCTCAATCACGGACCCCGTAATGGAAGGATCAGTCAACGGAGCCACCAAAGCTGGCTACTGACTGCCTTTCTCGCCCTGCTTGCACCGGGTTATGTGGCCTGTTGTGACCTCACGGAGTTGGCCTACAATAAAGGGTTATGAGTGCCCCAATAAAACGCTAAAGTGCAATGAACGGTGAATCCAGCAGACCTAAATTCTAATTCAGCTGTCAAAACTTTAAACTGCGCGATTCAATTCAAAATATGAAGCCCACACCTGTGTGAAAAAACGTGAGAAATAACACTTATGGTTTGATGCGCTTCAACACACAAGAAACACAAGAGTGTGGGAACTTTGCCTCGTATTCTGTGATGGAAAACACCAATAAAGTTAATTCATTTTGTGGCACAGTACCATATGCAGCAGCCTCAAGGTGAATTGCATTACCACCGTGTTAGGGAACGTGTACATAAATGCAGGAAAACTAGTTGAAAGAGATTACCCATTACTGCCGCGTAAAATGAACACAACTTTAATATACTGATCTCGAAAAAAGAATTGCCGAGATTTGCACTCGTGACATTCAGGTGACAGCAGATGTCAGCGGCAGGCTTTATCACAAGGCATTGTGGGCACGATGACCTACGTGGGTGCCCTTCTTTTTAAATTCATTCAACAACCCACTAACCGTAGCGTATCGAGTCTACTTATGTTTACAGTTGAATAAATAATTACAAAACTGCACAGATAAGGGCCCAACGGCCGCAACACGCAAAACCGATGTCATGTTTTCATTTAAAATGATCAAATTTTCTGAGTCAGCTACTTGTTATTCTAATGGACTCCAGATGTCTACCAGCCTGAACCTCACTCGAGTTCCCCGTGCGCACTGAGGGCTCCTACAGGCAGCCAGAGAGAGCCACAGGGCTTGGCCGCCTAGTCTCCGCCGCGAAGCTGCACCCGCGCCCCCCTATACCTTAAACTCGCCTGTGGCGGCCATGTCAAGCCGGGAGAGAGGACCGGCAGACATAAACTCTCCTTCCCGCCAACCGGCTCCCTACTCCCCCCTCGGACTCACTCAAAGATGTGCTCGGAGGCCCAGATCTTCATGGCTGGAATGCGGGATGAGCGCGCCGCCGCTGCCTCGCTCTGCAGGCTGGGTCGTCACGAGCCGAAAGACTGGTGCGCAGCATCACCCGGAGACGGAATGAAATATTCCAGTGACGTCGCAGCGCTCTCAGTGCGTCAGAGCGCACAGATACATTGTGTGCAGCGTTCGGATGTCCTCACTTCATTATACGTAAATTTGCATTTGTTTAATACATCTACACTACATCCACTAATAACAAATTAATGCTTTGGCAATTACACAAAAGACTTCCTTTGAAATGACGATGTCACATCAAGGTATAGTACTCTCAGAAAGGTAAGTTAACACACATTTGTTAACCAGTGAGCCCTTTAATCACCCGTCGGCACGTTTCTATAAACAAGTGGGAGGGGTGGAGGGAGTGCGGCCGAGAGCACACACAGCGATTCCCTTGCAGGAGCGAGCCTTGGGCCCCATCTGGTTGGAAGTTAATTACAAACAGATGTTGCCAAAGCTCGCTCCCGCAAGGGAATCGCCAAACGTGCTCGCGTTGCCATTGAAAGCAATGCAATGCGTGCACGTTTTTGGCACAAAAACCGAATCAATTTCTAAAGGTCTCCTCCTACGCAGCGCATGCGCACTGCGTAGGCGAGACCTAAAAACATGACTGGAGTAGCTACTAACGCTGCTCAAAACTTGGCTTGTGTCAGAACTGAAGCTGATTGATTCTGCTTTGAAACCGAAAAAGGTTATTATCTTTAAGCAAGCAAACAGCTGAGAGTGTCACACATGAATAGACATCAATTAGCAGCATTATCCACAGCAGAATTTTTTATTCTTCTTTAATAATCCCAAAGACTACCAATTTTGAACATGCTTCTTGCTTTACAGTACACTTGGCCTCTATAAATGGCGTCAAAGACTCAAGGACATGACAGATATTCAGATATCACTCCTTGGAGTCTATTATTCTGGTACTCTATTGAATGTAAGTTTTTACGGTGCAAACCCATCATGTTCATTTCACCGAATTCAAATTTTTGAACACATACATTATTAATAGACTAAATTTAAAACCAACACGATGCATTTATGTCTCAGATCATCCAAACATTCTTTGTAAAGTGTGGGCCACTGGTGCTGTTCCATCAAAGCATCAGTTTTGTGTGGTTGCTGTTGCTAGTTTAAGTGGGTCGTTCAGTTGTACATAATGTCTTCTTGTTATTATATAGTGCTAGCTTGAATGCCTGATCAAGCACTATGTGCAGTTAATAAAACCAATAAACACCACATAATACAACTCCAAACCATGCCACAAAATTCCATTTGCCATAATACCACTCAGCTACATAATTCCACTCCACTCCAAACCATATCATTGCAGTCCATGCAACACAGTTCAGCTCCACATAATTACACTCCAATCGTACATTTCACACCACATATTTACACTACACATATATACACTCACTTAAAAAAAAACGTAATTACACTCCACAAAATAAATTCAACTTCACAACATGCCACATAATTCCACATCATTTAATAATACTCTGCACCATGCCACATGATAGCACTCCAAACTATGGCACATAATGGCAAAACAAACACTTCAATACCACATGATTCTGCACCACACAACATAATTACACTCTACATAATACCACTCAGTGCCACATCATTACAATCCACATATTTACACTCTACTCAATACAACATAAATACACAACACATAAATGCACTCTATACCACATACCAGAAAGACACAAAAATGCACTCCATACCATGCCACATATTTCCCAAAAACATACCTTCGGTCAACACCGCACACACAATTGAAATCAACACATTTCTAAAACACAACACATAATTCCACACCAAACCACATATTTCAAATGCACAACACAATTCCACACCACATACCTCCAATCTACTCCACTGATTTCCACAGCATGCATCTAATTTAAACAGCACACCACATAATTCAACTCCACAACATGCCACTCCACAATTCAAAATACAGTTCCACATAATTAACTCCAAACTATTTTCAAAGACCTGCTATTGTCCAGGAGGTGAAGCTAACCTCTATTTTTTATGTTAATATTTCTCTAGCTTCTTGTTTATATGCAAACTTCATGTGAATTTGTATTTTCGATAATGAGCATTTTATTTATTGATACTATGGCACAGCTTATGTTGATTAGTTTCTAATATTCAAGGCATGCACAGTAAACAAGTCACACCTCCCACCTTCGCAACATCGAAGCGGACCTCGTAAATCCAAAGGAGTTTTATGATGTATTAGGATGCTTACTTCTGAATTATGGTTTTGTGTTTGGGGCCACCAAAGATGGACTGGGAATTAAATGCAGCACTGTAAAATGTTGTCAGACCAGCCATCCTACTGTGTGTAGCAAGCGGGAGCTGCAAGCTAGCCCAACCAGTGGCAGGTGGGATTATGGGGGGCGGGCTTCTCATCCCCATCTGCGGAGCGCAGTAATAAAAGTAATAACCAGTGTGTTTTTTTTTTTTTAAACGTGTGTGTTTAAAAACATTAGCTGCGCTTGTTTGCCTCGGAAAGTAAACAAACAGAACATTTCAAACACAAGGCAATCGAAAACTAGGGAATGCAAAAGCGATTCTAGTATATTACTGACCTCTGCTGGTCATTTTCTATCAAGACAGTTATAAAATAAAAAATAAAGTACCTAAAAAGCGGAAGCAGAGGCAATGCTCCAGAGCCCACATAGTACGTACAACAGATCTTCCAGACAGTGAAAATTCTGTCTAGGCTCGACCTAAAAATGAGTTTCTAGCTCAAACGGACTAAAAGTTATTGAAAATGCATAGTTTGTGTTGCTGCGCTGTGGAAGGCCCTTTGCAAAGGTTGACTGGTCACCTTTCTCTTGCTTACTTCTGTATTTGGGTGCCAAAGTGCTATTACTGAGGTAAAACCTTTGTCCAGATAGTGTTAATGTGTAAAAATTCCAAAATAATGCAGTAATACTAAAACAGAATGTGCTACAGTATGCCACATGAATTGTCTTTGCTTGCCATACAATTAGGTCAATCCTGCCACATAATTTGGTCCTCCCCTGCTGTGTAATTCCAGCGGTCCTTAATAAGACTTAGGCCCTGATTCACAGAGGTAAACTGAGACTAAAGTCTAACTTTATGACTTTCGGTATTCACAAAGGGCATTTACAAGTAGTAAAGTTAGACTTTTGTCTCATTGAAACTTAAGTTTTGGTCTTAAGTTCAACTGAGACCAAAACTGAGACAAAAGTCTAACTTTACTACTCGTAAATGCCCTTTGTGAATAGCGAAAGTCGTAAAGTTAGACTTTCGTCTCAGTTTACCTTTGTGAATCAGGCCCTTAGTGTTCATGCACCATGAAAGAGCCAGATTTATTGTTTAACAGAAACTAATTTAAGAATTTAAAATAGTGAAAAGTGGAATTAGAAAAATGAAAACTGATGGGCGCTGTGAAGCAGCGTCCCTCAGAGGATGGGCAGGGAAAGGTAGGGAGAGAACTGATGACTTTGGCTAAAGTTTCAAGCAACAAGTTTTCAGCTGACATTTTCTTGTGTGATTTTAAGCAATTCACTTGGTTGATCTGTTATGTTTGACAGAGCAATCTGAGTGAAAGCTCTGCTGTCTCAGGCTTCACCCTGTTAGATAGGCATCATCTGAGAGATAACTCTGTTTTCTGTGCCTGATTCTCTGACATACTGAAGCTGTCTGGGATTGTTATATGTGTGCTACTTAATGGAAGTTCTGCAGTCCGAACCTGTACGATCCGTGTACACTGAGCCATTGATCTCTCAACTGTTCATTGTCAAAGCCTACAGGATTTATCACCTGAGGTATAGCTCTGCTGTCTAAAACAACTAAGTGAAGATCTGGGTGACCTAACAGTTCTGTCTTTTAAAGGCAAAACCTGTATGCACACCTGTACTCTAGTATTAGTGCTGCTATTTGAGGTCTGAGTTTATAGCCTTTGTATATACTTGTACTCTAGGGATAACTATGCTGTGTGGGCCTGAGCCAGTAGCGCATGTAAATAGTGTTTCTCTAGGGACAGCTCTGCTGTGAAGCATAAGCCTGTAGCATTTGTATATAGTGTTAACACAGGGATAGCTCTGCTGTGAGGCCTGTGCCTATAGTGTTGTGTATAATGTTTCTCTAGGGGTAGCTATGCTGTATGAGGCCTGAGCCTATAGTGTTTGTATATAATGGTTATAGTGGTTCTCTAGGGAAAGCTTTGCTGTATGAGGCTTGTAGTGTATGTATATACTGTTCCTCCAGGGGCAGCTCTGCTGTGTGAGGCCTGAGCCTGTAGCATTTGTGTATATATAGTGTTTTTCCAGGCATAGGTCTGCTGTGTGAAACCTGAGCCTGTAGCATTTGTACACAGTGGGGCATATTTACAAGGATTTGACACTGCCGTAGCGTAATTTTTTTTATACTATGCCGACTTTTTTTTATCACCAAATTTACAACTTGCCGCAAAGCCCAGTTAGCGGCATTTTTTAAGCGTTAACATCATTTTTTCACAGCGCCACTTCGCTTAGCGTGACTTACTGAAGATGAGCTGCAAGGTAGGCGTTCTCGCAAAAAAACCTCAGGCAAAACATACAACATGATATTTACAAGGATTTCCTTCTACGTTGCTAAAAAAGAAAAACTGCCTCTAAGTCACATTAGCGGCAGTTTCTTACCACTAGGAATTACCTGGTCTTAAAAATGACGCTAACACACTTGTATAATAAGGAATCTTGCTGCTCTGCCCTGCGTCAAAAGAAAAGTGCAAGAATGGGCTGTATCTATAAGATACAGTGCATTCCTGCCCTTTTCCCCAGCGCTGGCGCACAAAGGGCTGTCATGCACAAACACAGGTACCCTTGCACTATGCTGTAAGGGTGCCTGCGTTGTGGGCTGATTGATTTTGTGCAGAAAGGCACGCCTTCCTGCACAAAATCAATCAATCAGTGGTTTATATGGGTCAGCTACTCACCTGTGAGGGTCTCAAGGCGCTGAGGGGGGAGGGGCTGCTGATCCGTCTGGGTGTGGAGGTTCTGTCGAAGAGCCAGGTCTTGAGGTTCTTCCTGAATTGGGTCAACTACGCGGACTGCCTGAGGTGGAGGGGTAGGCTGTTCCAGGTCTTGGCAGTGAGGTAGGAGAAGGATCTTCCTCCAGTTCTGGTCTTGTGAATCCTTGGGACGGAGGCCAGTGCGTGTTGAGCGGAGTTGTATGGCGGGTGTGTGAAATGCGAGGCAGTGGTTCAGATATTCTGCTCCTACGTCGTGGGGAGCTTTGTAGGCATGTGTGAGGAGCTTGAAGGTGATTCTCTTGTTGATTGGGAGCCAGGGGAGTTGTCGGAAGTGTTGTGTTATGTGGCTGCGGTGGGGAATGTCAAGGACCAGTCTGGCTTCGGTGTTGTGGACGTTCTCTAGTTTCCTGAGCTGTTTCTGGGTGACGCCGGCATAGAGTGCATTGCCGTAGTCCAGTCTGCTGGTGATGAGTGCGTGGGTGACTGTCTTTCTGGTTTCTGTGGAGATCCCTCTAAATGTCTTTCGAAGCAGGCAGAGCGTGTGGAAGAAGGATGAGGATACAGCTTTGATTTGGTGGTTCATTGTGAGCAAGGAGTCCAGTATGATGCCAAGGTTGCATGCGTGGTCCGTAGCGGTGGGAGGGGTTCCTAGTGCAGCGTGCCACCCGGAGTCGTCCCAGACTGAGGGGGTGGGTACCAGGAGGAGTACTTTGGTCTTGTCTGAGTTGAGCTTGAAGTAGCTGTCTTTCATCCAGGTGGCAACGTCCTTCATTCCGCCGTGAAAGTTGATTCTGGCAGCTGTGGATTCGTTGGTGAGGGACAGTATCAGCTGGGTGTCGTCTGCGTAGGAGACGATGTTGAGTCTGTGGCTTCTGACGATGGCTGCGAGGGGGGCCATGCAGACGTTGAAGAGAGTAGGGGTCAGGGAGGAGCCCTGGGGCACACCGCAGCTGATATCTGTAGGTTCTGAGAGGAATGGGGGTAGTCTGACTCGCTGTGTTCGGCCAGTCAGGAAGGAGTTAATCTAGTTCAGTGCCTTGTTGCAGATGCCGGCGTTGTGGAGTCTTGTGATTAGGGTGCAGTGGGAAACGGTGTCGAAGGCGGCCAAGAAGTCCAGTAGGATGAGGGCTGTGGTTTTGCCCTG
Organism: Calotriton arnoldi; assembly: GCA_963921515.1. Lineage (NCBI taxonomy): Eukaryota > Metazoa > Chordata > Amphibia > Caudata > Salamandridae > Calotriton > Calotriton arnoldi. Next base: position 400,866 of record CAWUFW010012318.1, on the reverse strand, counting down.
GTGGAGGAGGGAACGATTTGTCGTCGGTGGCGGCGAGGACTGCGGTCTCTGTGGTGTAGTTGCTTCGGAAGCCAGATTGGGAGGTATCCAGGACGTGGTTCTCTTCGATGAACTCGGAATGCTGGGCGTTGATGTCCTTCTCGATGACCTTGGCTGGAAAGGGAAGGAAGGAGATGGGTCTGATGTTCTCGAGGTCTGTCGGGTCGGCAGACGATTTCTTCAGCAGGGAGTTGATCTCGGCGTGTTCCCAGTCGTTGGGGAAGGTGGCAGCTTCGATGGAGTAGTTGGCGGTACAGCGAAGCTGGGGTGCGATGGAGGCGCCTACTCTTTGGAAGATGTGGTACGGGCAGGGATCCGATGGGGCTCCTGAGTGAATGCTCTACATAGTCTTGAGTGTGTCCTCTGTTGTGGGCGGAGTCCAGTTGAGCACGATCTTTTGGGGTGTGGCGTGGTTGCGGGCGGCGGTGGAGGGTGTAGTGGCAGGGTCTTGGGTGGTGAAGCTGTCATAAATCTGCCTGATCTTGTGGTGTTGAAGAGGTCTTGGGAGGGTGGGACGTCTGTGATTTCGCTGTTGGGCCTGGTGAACTCCTTGATGATGGCGAAGAGTTCTTTGCTGTTGTCTGCGTTGGCATTGATTCTGTATTGGAAGGCCATTTTCTTTGTTGGTTTGAGTAGAAGGTGTTGTGCGTTGACGGCAAATTTGAAGGTTGCGTGGGTTTCCGGGGTTTTGTTGTTCCTCCATCTCTTCTCGAGTCATCTGCAAGTGCATCTGAACACATTCTGCAGGTGCGTACGGACACGTGGAGGGTGGGGGTGAACCAGCTGGCTTTCTTGAAGTGTTGCTTGCCTGGTGTCTTCTTGAGGGGTGCCAGAGGGTCGGCGCAGTTGGAGATCCATCGGTGAAGATTACGCGCTGCGGTGTTGGTTTTGGCGGAGTAGTTGTGCTGAGGAAGTCGACGAGATGTTCTTCGGTGGCCTTGTTCCAGCTCCGACAGGTGGGGTGATGAGGGCGGTGGTGTGCGGTGGGGGTGGTGAAGGCGACATAAACACAGTGGTGGTCGGTCCAGAGGAGTTTGGTGGTGTGGATGTAGGTGAAGTTCCCGCTGGTGGAGAAAACGGGGTCGAGGGTGTGTCCGGCTGTGTGGGTCGGTGCGGTGACTATCTGCTTGAGTCCAATGTTAGCGAAGTTCTTCAGTAGGGATGCAATGTTCTGGTCACTGGGGTTGTCCAGGTGGAAATCGAGGTCTCCGAGTAGGATGTAATTTGTGGATGCAAGAGCCTGGGGTGCGATGAGGTCTACTAAGGCGTCGGTGAAGAGTGGGCGGGGGCCAGAGGGCCTGTAAATGAGGAAGGGTCACCTCCCTGTACAAAAATAATCTAGAAAGGGGATTTGCCTCATCCATGTGTGCTGCAGCATGCAGCACACATGGAATAAGCTGAAACGCACGAGAACTAAATACATGTCTCCTAGTCTTGCCTGTCTAACGTCGCATTTTCAGAGCTGTCAAATTTGACACAGTCTCAGATATGTGAATCTGGAGCCACATCAAAAGCTATGGATGTTGTCGTCTAACCCAACACCAATTGCCCACCCATTTGCGGTAGCGGACTGCTGTGGTAAGGCAAATATGAATAAGGTGGCATAAATCAAGTTTAACTGACTTTGCGCAACCCTGTAAATATGGGGATGTTTTTAACACAAGAACATAAACAAAAGTCATGTCCCATTGGCGTTTGTGCCTTGTATGCATGCCCCCAAATCTTTGGCATAAAGTAGTACATGCTTGGTTGACACATATGTGTGTGTCTCAACCCCATGAGAGTGGTAGACACCTCCCTGGAATGGGGTAAGTACTTGCCACATATTTAGTCACACATACAACATATGGAAAATAGTGTAACTGTACCATTGCATGCATTGCCTATCAAACATTGTGAAGTATGTCACAGCATGCATCTGTTGCATGTTGAGAGCCCAGACACATTTTGAACCAAAGATATCTGACTAATGAAAGCCACATACACAACATATGTCACATGCCATAGCCATAGACTGTTGCCAGGCATTCAAAAGCTAAAAGAAAATGGTACAAATACAGGTCAAATACCGCTTAGCATTATTTTATTAACCGCATTACATGGTAGCATGATGTTTTCATAGCCGAAATTTAAGACTTTGCAAACTACATGAGTTGTCAATGGAAATTCAACTCAACCGTTTGCGGCACAAAAATTCAAACAAACTACACTGGACGGCCACCTCTGGTCTACAATGCTGCCTGTCGATTACAGTTTCTGCTTAGTTTTGCACTAGGCATCATGTCAGTGCTTCTTGCAGTCCGTCACTGACCTCTTGACTTCTGCGATGGAGTTCACCTTGTTGACAATGGACTGCCATATAGCGTTTTTGGTCCATGATGACACCATGGAGGTGATGAACGGCTGGTGTTGATGCTCCGTCACCTCCGCAATCAGGATCTCATTCTCCTCCTGACTATATCTGCGTTTTCTCTTCCCCTGGTCATCCTGGTTGTTGGGGGGGGGGTTGGTGGGTTGTTGTCCTATGCTGACCGTGGTCCTGGCTGCTACACTCTGCATTCAGGTAATTACATTTTTTTTTTATACTTAGTGGCGTATTTGTAAGCTCTTTTTGCCGGTAGATGCTGAAAAGTGACATTGGGCTGACTAGCATGAACTTATTTACTGCTATTTTGCCGGCCGCCACTTTTTTCACGCTAACGTGAATTTTTTTATTGGCGTGACGAGTTAGCGTCAATTTTCGTGGCCACTAGCTGATCCTAACGCCATGTAGCGCCATGTAGCGTGAAAACTGCTTAGCGGCAATTCTTGTAAATATGCCCCAGTGTTTCTCTAGGAATAGCTGTTGTCGTGTAGTTCCTATATTACCTATACAGGATCTGCGCGTTCGGATAACATAAACTGTGGGTTTGGTGGCGGACAGATTCCGTGCACCCCCACCGGATATGTTAGCCTGTCTGTATTAGCTAGCTCACAGTGCCACTAGAGTCTCCTCTTATCGGGGAGAGAATAGTTCTTGGCAACCTCAGAACATGACAACCCTGATCCCCCAGGATCGTGGAAACAATATACTACCTTTCGCTCAGTCACTCGTGCTCACTTAGTTTGTCTCAGAGGGATACACAGAATAAACAGTCTGGGTGTTTCAATAAGTATTTATTGAACAGTTGTTATTCTAGTGTAAAATATATGAGCTGCAACAACCACTAGACAGTAGCAGAGATATATGATTAGCAGGACTATGAAAGTAAAAGGATGGTATAGTTCTACCGTCTTGCAGGAATCATGAATATATACATGTACATAAAACACATGATAAAAAGTGCATACTCCTACGCTGTCTCCCTAACTAGATGTACCTAAATGTACCTAGCATCTATGAAGGTGTTGTGCCAAGAATCCCTCTAGGATCTAGTCCACCCCATTTCCTGAGAGTTTAGAGAATGTGGGACCCCGTCCTGGTCTCGAGTTGGACACCCCGCGAGGGATGTTAGACCACTGCTAGCTGGAGCGTCTGCATGCAGGAACCTCAGCGTCTCTGGTCAGTGTGTCAGCCGGGAAGTCACGGTCTCCTCTCCCTGTCTAAGCAAGACATGCTGTATATATACCCATAGGTCTCCCCAGGGGTCCTACCTTGCTGCGTTACTGTGTCGGCCTAAAGGATGACGTCAGGCCTGAACTTTAACATAGATATTATACAGGAGATGTTCGTCCTGCTGTGCTTCCAAGAAGCTTCATGCATAATGTATGAGTATTGAACCAGGGAAAAACCCGCGTTCTGAATGCAGTATCTGAAAGAAACACGTTAGTTATAGATTCCTTACCTTAGAATTACCCCAGGCGTCAGACTGGATCCGGAAAGTTTTTTCGTCAGCAGTACCCCTGCGCGTCGGTAGATGTCGTCGGTCGACTCTGTGTCCGTCGTTGGCGTCGTGCTCGCTGTGATGACGTCGCGGAAGATACCTAGACGCCGCCCTCGCGCCTGACGTCAGTTTTTTCTCTTTCCGCGCCAGCAAGCGCAGATTCGGGAAGAGCGGTACCCCCAGTCATTTTTTGACTGAGTTTTTTGCGACTTTTGTCAACATCTTTTCGAGTCGTTCGACTCCTGGTAGCACAAGGGAGGCCCGGTTTTGAGTCCTGCGGTTCCTGCTCCCGCATGATGTCGGTGACTGATCTGCACCCCATGTGTCTCTTCTACTTGGAGCGCGACCACGACCCCAAGTCGTGCTCCGACTGCCGAACCATGGCCCTGAAGTCTTTACGGGACCGGTCCCGAAAGCTCCTTGAGGTCCGGCAGTCGGCTCCGCGTCGCGCAAGGTCCCGGTCGCGTGGGAGGTCGAGGGACCAATCCCGGAGCCATCATCATTCCTCTTCGACGAAGTCTTCGCACTCGGGGTCGGGTAAGTCGAAGCATAAGAAGAAGTCGAAGAAGCATCATCGCTCTTCAACTTCCCCTCGTCCGTCGGCCGACGCAACGCAGGGTGCGGGTGGTGCCACTCTCACGGCTCCGCGTGCAGAGCCTTAAGGGTCGACTCCGGCCTTCCCACCCTTTCCGGGACCGGCAGCGACCCCTGCCCAGCTTCGTCAGTTTTATGAAGCCATGCACGCTATATTTGGGCAGTCCGACTCCGCCGGTGAGCCCTCGGGCCCCGCGGACTCAGCTGGGGGCTCTAGGCCTTCGACGCCGGGCTCGGCACCGCAGGGCCCCCTTGGACCCAGGCCTGGATCCGGATCGGCGCCAGTCGACTTTGTGACACCTCCACCGGCGCAGACTCCACCGGCACCACGTCCGCAGACGACGCCGGCTGGACCCCCAGCCGACGTCGACCCTGGCTTCCCCCTCCATGTGGAAACGGAGTCGGACCGGCGTCGGCCGACGACGGACCCGACGTCGATGGGTACTTTTGTGCCTACTTTCCACCCTGGCCATTTTCAGCCAGTTTGGCAGCCAGAGGAGTGTGAGGAAAACTGGGAAGGGTCTGAGGACCCTCTCACTGCATAGATAGAATATGACCAGGACTGGAGAGAGGACCTGGGGGATGCCAGTGGTTTGGATATCTCGCCAGACCTTGGCATGTTGTCTCCTCCTACCGTGGCTACGGAGGAGGGAGCGTCTTACGCAGTGGTGTTGCGTAGGGCGGCCGAGGCTCTCAACCTCGAGCTTCCTACGGTGGCAGTCAGGACTAACCTCCTGACAGAGTTGCTTCAGCCGGCAGCGAGCTCTTCGGAGCCCCTGCTGCCGTTTAATGAGGCCCTAACAGACATCCTTTTGGGCACCTGGTCTAGGCCCACCACAGGGGCTCCTGTGGATAGGATAGTTGCCCAACGCCACTGCTCGGCTCCGGGCGACCCCACTTTCCTCTCCCAACACCCCTCCCCCAAGATCTTGGTCGTCCAAGCCTCAACATCCCAGAGCGCATTCCCTACCGCACCACCGGACAGGGAATCCAAGAAACTGGATTAACTTGGGAAGAAGTTGTTTTCTTCTTCCAGTTTAGGGCTGCGGTCGGTGAACACCGCATGCCTCTTGAGCCGTTATTCCTACTGCATGTGGGATACGGTCGCGCAGGTGCTGCCTCAGTGCCCGGAGGAGGCCCGGGCCGTGCTCTCCCGTGCTGTTGCCAAAGGGAGAGACGCAGCAAAGTTTGCCATACGTTGTGGATTGGACACTGCGGACTCACTGGGTAGGACGCCTGGTGGAGGACGACTGGCTTTTCAGGGGATGTCCAGAACACCTTGATGGACATGCCCTTCGATGGCCGTCGCCTGTTCGGCGACAAAGCAGACGGTGCGCTAGAGTGCTTCAAGGACTCTCGGGCTACGGCCAAGTCCTTGGGCCTCTCCACCATGCGCCCTACACGGTCTGCTTTTCGCCCCTTTCGTGGTCACAGAAGGGGTGCCCCAACACGTTCATTCCAGAGCCACAGGCCAGCGCAAGCTGTTCCATCTTAGCGCGGCTGAGGACGTGGGAACCAACAACGTGGTTCTGGGGGCCAGCGGACAGGCCAATCCACCTCCAACCCCTCCGCCGCAGCCCCCAAACCCTCCTAGTCCGACCTTTCAGGCCCATCACACGCCAGTGGGTGGCAGGATTTGCCATTACCTCCCCCACTGGCGCACCATCACATCAGACAGGTGGGTTTTGCAATTAGTCTGAAGGGGCTACTCCCTCCCCTTCAAGACTATCCCTCCAGCCATGCCACCCCAGTACCATCGCATGTTGGAGGATCATCTGACCCTTCTCCAACAGGAAGTTAGGGCACTCTTGGCCAAGGGTGCCATCGAGCGCGTTCCTGTCCCAGAAGTAGGTTGTGGTTGCTATTCCCACTACTTTCTGGTGCCCAAGAAGGACAAGGGCCTGCGTCCTATCTTGGATCTCAGGGACGTCAACCGCTTCCTCCGGAAGGAGAAGTTCAAAATGTTGACTCTGGCTCAGGTCTTGTCTGCCCTCGACCCTGGAGACTGGATGGTACCGTTGGACTTGCAGGACGCGTATTTCCACATCCCTGTCGTGCCGGCCAACGGGCGATACCTGTGGTTCACGGTAGGCCACGAGCATTTTCAGTTTACTGTGCTCCCCTTTGGCCTTTCCAGCGCCCCTCGGGTGTTCACTAAAGTGATGGCGGTGGTCGCAGCTCAACTGCGCAGATCAGGGGTTCCAGTCTTCCCCTATCTCGACGACTGGTTGTTGAAGGCGACCTCGTCCCAGGCAGTCGTCTCCCACCTCCAGACTACGGCCGACCTCCTGCATTCGCTGGGGTTCTCCATCAATGTGCCGAAGTCACACCTGATTCCCTCTCAGAAGCTCCTTTTCATCGCAGCGGTTCTGGACACGACGCGGTTTCGGGTCTATCCTCCCGAACAGCGAGTCCTGGATATTCGGGCTATGATTCCGATCTTTCAGCCTCTATCCCGGGTTCCGGTCAGAATGACCCTGAGGCTGCTGGGCCTCATGGCCTCCTGCATCCTGCTGGTCGATCATGCCAGGTGGCATATGCGGTCTCTGCAGTGGGACCTGAAGTTCCAGTGGGCGCAGCATCAACGGAATCTGTCCGATTGCGTCCAGATCTCGGAGGGCACTGCACAACAATTGCAGTGGTAGCTCACGAACCAGGATTGGGTCAATGGCAAATCCCTCTCCCTTCCCCAACCAGAGCACACAGTGGTGACGGACGCATCCCTTCTGGGATGGGGCGGCCACATGGGAGAGGCGGAGATCAGAGGTCTCTGGTCTCCGGCGGAGTCCGGGCTCCACATCAACCTTCTGGAGCTTCGGCGATTCGTCTTGCACTCAAGGCATTCCTTCCCTCTGTCCGGGGAAGAGTAGTGCAGGTGTTCACGGACAACACCACCGCCATGTGGTACTGCAACAAACAGGGCGGGGTGGGGTCGTGGACCCTATGTCAGGAGGCCCTCCGCCTCTGGACATGGCTGGAACATCAGGGCATATCCCTGGTGGTTCAACACCTGGCAGGTTCCCTGAACGCCAGGGCGGACTAACTCAGCCGCAGGTGCATGATGGATCACGAATGGCGTCTTCACTCAGAGGTGGTGCAAGGTCTCTTTCGACAGTGGGGAGAGCCTTGGTTAGATCTATTCGCCACCGAAGAGAACGTGTAATGTCAGCAATTCTGCGCGTTGGAATTTCCAAGGCGGCACTCGCTAGGTGACGCTTTTCGTCGCGTGTGGAGTTGCGGTCTGTTGTACGCCTTTCCGCCTATACCACTTCTGCCCAGAGTGCTGAAGAAGATCAGGCGCGACCGGGCCAAGTCATCCTTGTGGCTCCGGATTGGGCACGAAGAGTCTGGTATCCCGAGCTGCTCAACATGGCCATCGATCCTCCGACCCGTCTGCCTCTTCGGGAGGATCTTCTGTTGCAGCAACAGGGGACGGTCCTCCACCAGCCTCCACCTCCTTGCGTGGAGATTGAGCGGCGGCAGCTGATGTCTTTTGACCTGCCTCCCGAAGTTTGCGATGTAATCTTGGCAGCCAGGCGTCCTTCCACTAAGACGGTATACGCCTGCCGGTGGAACAAGTTTGTTGCATGGTGCACAGCAAAGGCTGTGGATCCCCTTTCTGCCCCTCTTTCTGAGGTTCTCTTGTTTCTTCTTTCTTTAGCCCAGCAGGGCTCTGCTCTGGGCACTATCAAGGGCTATCTTTCGGCCAGCTCTGCCTTCCTTCTGCTTCCAGATCAGCCTTCTCTTTTCAAGTCCCCGGTGGTTAATCGTTTCTTGAAAGGCCTAACTCATCTCTTTCCTCCTATTCCCTTCTTTATGCCTCAGTGGGACTTGAATCTAGTCTTAACCTATTTAATGTGCGCTCCCTTTGAGCTGCTTCACAACTGTCCTTTGAGGCTTAAAACTGCTTTCCTGGTAGCCATCACATCTGCCAGAAGAGTGAGTGAGCTCAAGGCTCTTTCCTCCAAGCCTCCTTTCCTGTCTGTCCATCCGGACAAGGTAGTTCTCAGGACTCGTCCATCCTTCCTTCCTAAGGTTGTCACTGCCTTTCACATCGAGCAGACCATCACTTTGTCCACCTTCTTTCCGCCTCGGCATCCTTCGAAAGAGGAAGAGAGGCTCCACCATCTGGACCCAAAACGTGCGCTTTCGTTCTATCTGGATCGCACAAAACAGTTCCGGGTGGATGACCAACTTTTTGTTGGCTACGTGGGCGCCAAGAAAGGCCGGGCCTTACACAATCGAACCTTTTCTCAATGGGTCGTTTTGTGTATTAAAGCATGCTATTCTCTGGCTAAAAAGGAGCCTCCTCTGGGGCTACGCGCCCATTCCACCAGGGCGACAGCAGCCACTACTGCCTTAGGATGATGAGTTCCTCTACATGACATCTGTCAGGCAGCTACGTGGGCATCACTGCACACGTTTACGAAACACTACTGTCTGGACAGCCAAGTCCGGAGAGACGGCTTCTTTGGCCGTTCTGTTCTCCAGGACTTTCTGGTGTAATCTTGGTTCGCAGAACCACCACCGGGGTTGGTATTGCTGGGGTATCTATTCTAAGGTAAGGAATCTATAGCTAACGTGTTTGTTTCAGATGAACAAGTTACTTACCTTCGGTAACGATATATCTGTAAGACACATTAGTTAGTTATAGATTCCTTACCGCCCCACCCATCCTCCCTGTTCTGCGAACTGATTTCTAGGGTTAAGGATATCCATTCAGGGCAGTAGTTTTGTGCACCAGTGGTCAGTTTCTTGCATGGCTCTGCCTTCCTGGCACGGAAAGTCGTGTACAGAACTGACGTCAGGCGCGAGGGCGGCGTGTAGGTATCTTCCGCGACGTCATCACGGCGACCACGACGCCAATGACGGACGCGGAGTCGACCGACGACGCCTACCGACGCGCAGGGGTACTGCTGACGAAAAAACTTTCCGGATCCAGTCTGGCGCCTGGGGGTAATTCTAAGGTAAGAAATCTATAACTAACTAATGTTTCTTACAGATATATCGTTACCGAAGGTAAGTAACTTGTTCGTCGGTTCTAGGTAAAAGGTCAGTCCCTATGAACCGTTATGTATGAAATGTAGGGAAGGATATAGGTGAAAGGTTGCAGTGTTACCTGTGCCTATATAAGGTACCTATATGGAATATAACACCCACTCCTCTTCCGACTGGACGACATATGTAACTTATAAGTGTATTACCATTCCAACTAGACATTGATACGCACTAAAGTAAAAACATTTCTTTTGCTAAAATGTTTTAAAACGTCTAAAAAACCTTGAAAATGTGTAGCGAGAAAAAAGGCTTGCAAACTATAGCTCTAAAAGTGTCCGTAGTTATAGTCCGAAACACTATAAGCCTTAGAAAGCCATTAATGCCCAAATAAATGAAAAGAAATGTCAATTTTGTATCTGAGTTCAAATTGAACTTGTTATTAAAAAGGGAGAATTTTTATCCAGCACACGACGAGCCAAAATGAGTTAAAATGTTTGTGTCCGGGCTGGTAGATGCAACATTTCCGTTGCTTGCTTCCGCAGTAGACGGCCCCTGTAACACCTCACAAAGAATGTCAATTGAGCAGAGATGATGTTCCTCGCTGTCCAAGGCCAGTGCTGTGACAGCCTGTGCGCCGTCCAAAGCCTGGGTGCCAGTGGAGGAGCCGGTGTTCATACCAACAGGTGTAGTTACAACCGCTGGTAGCTCAAGGAATGCCGCCAACAACACTGGAATGCGCTGAGGACACTGCAGAACATGGGTCGTTATCGGGTCCAGTAGAGCATTCACGTCCGGTTGCCCACATGATGGGAGTGTCAAACAAAGGTCAAACACGCATTCTTCACCGCAAAAAAGGCATTGGAGGACAGGTAAGATGCAGTCCATCCAGACTGGTCGAAATGACAGGAACCAAGACGCACTTAGTTCTCTCAGGGGAGGCGTGCCTAGGTGTTGTACCATTCGGTCACGGTATTTCCGCTCCAGGAGCGCTCTTTCCATCTCCTTGGTGACTGGGACGTCCATTGCGTAGCAGAAAAATAACAATCAGGATACCTGCTATTAGAAACAGGATCAGCGGAAGTCCTCCAAAGATGTTTCCGAATACGGAGTGTATGAAGTTTGGTATAACTCCAAGTACCGTCTGAAAGGTGCGTAGAAGTCCAGAACCTATGGTCTTATATAGGTGCACAATGCCAGTCGTATCAGACATGTTAAAGATACGATTCATCATTTCTACGAAATGGAAAGGGCAGTTTGTATTAATAAGCGCCTGTATCTCAGCTGAAGACCTTGCAATCTGGAGATCAAAAGTCTCTCGAGCAGATGTTAAGGGTACAGACTTCTGTAGAAGTATGGCTTTCATTCTGCTTAGAGTATCAAACCGTATTAAGGAAACATTCAGTGAAGGCCATAACGGCGCCTCCCTGACTATATGGGTCGGTGGAAACAATACTTGCATAAAACAAGTAACCCTGGCGCTCACGGTTTCCAGATATGCGATGCCCGGGAGCATGCCACAGCAGCCTTGACTGTTCAGCATCAAGTAACTCCCATTTGAAAGTAGCCTGAATGCTGGAGTAATCACTGCAGCTGGGGCACCCTTCAATTGACAGGACAAGTTTGCTACAGACCATTACAAGCTCCGTGCAACATTATATCCTGGCATATGAGTGATCCACTTAAAGCGCTCTCACAGTTTGTACCACTGAGAAACACTTCTCGATCCCCACTCCAGCATCAAAATCTGTATGTTAATTCCCAAGATTCCTTAATGTACTCCTTACCCATTTTTTCATATTTGCCTGCTTGCTTTTGTTCGAGGCAATATTGAAATTGAAAAGTAGTGACCGGTAGAGTTATGTGGCCATGGATTAGCCATTCTGTAGACGGCGATTCCGCCACTGTGAATGGTAATCTATCCAGTTTTTCGATACGCAGCTTTGTATATTTTGCTCCCCTCTGTGCCATTTCTATCTGTTTATCTGTTAGATTGTATTCAGAAAACAGAGACGTACTGTTGATAAAACGCCAAGGCACGTAGCCTGCACGCAAAGATTGCAGTGTCCAGCTCAATAACATTATAGAACGTAACTGAGATTGCCTGTGTTGTAATATAGCCAAATCTTGTTCTAGAATGTCTATCGCAGAAGATACAATGTTGCCTAAGGAATATATCCTGGAGGTCAATGTTGTTAACCCATTGTCTACCACTGCTAGAGATTTCCTGTATCCTCTCTGCGGCCTCTTGTTGGGATATTTTCCAAATTTCATTGTAGGCAGCATAAATGCCAGCATATATGAAGCGTTTTTGGCGTTGTTTCCTTGGACCTAGTAAAAAATCCCTAAGATCCATGTCTTGTGTGAGTAAGGATAAGTGTTGTTTCACCTCTGTGAGTGTTGAGGTTTCTAATCAATTAAGGCACAACTTCCCAACGCTGTATGACGTCACTACCCCTGGATGTTGTCTCTGTACATAGCGCGGACCTGGCCTATGGACTGTGAACCCTTCGGTTTTACCCAGGAATCTTTCCTGACAACCATTTGTGTCAGTGGGCCAAATCAACCATTTCTTCCAATCGGGGTCTGATCTATTGTATTGTATGATGTCATCTAATGTTATCTCTGTTTGTGATGTTTCGTTTCCCTCGGTGTTTGATGGAGTTGGCACTCGAGGTGTGTTCAAGTCTTTGTTCTTGGCTATTCCAAGACAAGATGTCTGTTGCACTGTCTCGTTCAAAAACATGATCAGCTGATGGATGAGACATGCTCTAAACAAAACTTCTAACCCCTGCACCTGCCATTCTCTAGTACCCCAGATTGGTTTTAAGTCTATTATGTCTTTCCCTAAGTTTGTTCGGATAACTGGGTAATAAAGGATGCAGAGTAAATCTGTTTGGTGTTTGTTAACATATTTTTCTGTGCTCATGTTGGTGCAACCTTGTAATAATATGAGGCTGGGTCAGACATATTAAACCCTGAAAAATATGAAAACTTCTGTGCAAATGTTTTTGAACTGTCTTTCGGCGGTGTTGGACAATGTTCCCACTGGTGGTATGTGAACACATTTCTAGGATTTGCAGATTTATGCAGAAAATGATTACTATAATGCTGATAACAATACATTGATTCATAGTCTGATGTGTCTTCCAATGTTTCACTATTGGAAAACGCAGCAGATTTTTCCAAATCAGACAACATGTTATCAACAGTTTCAAAATCCAAATCATCGGAAAATGTACTTGAGGTAATGACATCACTCAATGATATTTTAAATAAATGTGGAATTTTAAAACTTTCAGTCGAGCCAAATATATCGAAATCAACCTTGTCCCACACTATACCATCAGGTATAGGAACTGCAGTAATGTTCACTGATGACAAGTCTCTTTGTTCTCGATGAGATGATTGGTGTGGTTTTAAAAGTAAGTTCACCTTTTGGGCTGTAGAGCTTTGCCGAATGTATTTCCCATTAATAAGCATACTAAAAACTATTACCAAGCCTACCCAGAAAAGAAAGAAAAGTATCCCGGTGCTTATCCATAGTTTTACCCAGGGTGACACCAGGTAAGTCTTTTTAAGAAAGTTCATAAAGTCTTTTATTTGCTGTTTGCGTGATTTTTTGGCTGGGATCCAAAGAAAACGTTTCAGTTTATGAAGTAGCCAGAAGCAGTTCGATCAATTGTTGGTATTGCATCAGGATTCGTTGAAATCGTGGTTTGCTCTCCTTGAGGCATGTTGACGTAGATATCTCTATTTGGTCTAATTGCAATTTGATTTTGAGTTTGATTTTGAATTTGAACTTCAGGTTCAAGAGGAACGAGTTTCACAGCATTGTTGCTTAGTCCTTTATTCCGTGTTGAAGGCTCTTCGAACGTGATGAGTCTTTCCGTATGGACTTCTTGGATTGTAGCGAGAGGAGGGCGTCTGCTACTTTGGAGTCCACGTGGCCTACTGCTTAGTATCAGCCACATAGTGTGGTTTGATTAGGTCAATTAAGACAAATCTTTTCTCCTTTTTTCCGGCAAGAGGCTGCAGAAGTACAGTTCTTGTTCCTTCAATTGCTAGGACCGGTACAGGCTTTCTGTAGGATGGCCCAAATTCTTTCTTGTCCGCTATTTTCTCTCTGACCAGTTCCCTGACTTTTGGGATCCAGACAGGTCTTGCCGTGACTGATTTGACTTCCCCAGTGGCGGTCTGTTTCAGGTGGACGTTACTTTGGTGTGTCCTGGATTCATTTAGATCCTGTAAAACAGCCAGATGATCATGGATGTCAAAAGGCTTTTCATCCGCCACTGTGCCTTCACAATCAAGATCAGGTACCCACATTCTTGTCCCAAATAGGACCTCATATGGAGTGACACCCCCTAGGGAACTTCTTGGCATGTTGTTAAGTGCACACTGAACTCCATACAGATGTTTTACCCAACTTTCACCCGTGCCTAATACTATAGCTGTTAAAGATTGCTTTAAGTCTAAGTTTTTTCTCTCCACTACCTAATTTCCCTCGGGATGGTACGGAGATGCTACACCCAATCCTCACATGGCCTCCTTGTAAGCCAGAGAGATAAACGCAGGGCCCTGGTCAGAATGTAGTGTGCCAATTGCGTATGTCCCTATGAAGACTCGCAAATCTTTTATAACAGTTCGAGCGTCAGCCGAGCGCTGGGGCTACACCCATATGAATCTCGAGCAGGAATCCACTGCAACCATGATATATCTTTTAGCCCCATCTCTTTTTAAGGGGCCGCAGTGGTCCAAGTAGACACATGCTAATGGTTTGTCAGCTATTAACAATGGTGTCTGCGCAGGACGTGTTACGGTGGAACCCTTCATCTGCTGACAAATGTCGCATTTCAAGACATAGTCTTTAGTCTGCTTTGTTAAACCAGGCCACCAGTAGCGTTGTTTCAATAAGGAAACAGTCGCCGTAACTCCTGCATGAGCAGAACCTATCCCTTCGTGTGCTGCTAGAATTAAACCTAACCTATGATCCATATTTGGAATTACTCTATCCCCCACTCCAGGAATCTGAGCAAATGGAATGTTATTGCCATCTAACTTGTAGGAGTACTTGAGTGGAAACCTTTTTGGTACTGCTCCGCTGTTTTTGCAGGTTGCTTTAACAGCTACCATAATCTCACCGTCTATTCTCGTTTTAGAACGAGTGATTGCAGCTACGGAAGCCGTGCGTACAGCCCCCTTTGCAGCTTCATCAGCCAATGAATTGCCTTCAATGTGAACGCCATCACGCTGATGACTCAGTGTATGTATCACGTGAGCCCTCGGTAGTTCGGTTTTCAAATCCACTACCTGTTCCCCATAGCATTTTATGCTTAATTGTGCCACCTTTTTCATCTTTGAACCCGTTTTGAACCCAGTACTGCAAATATTCATTGTATGACTGCACACAGTAAAAGGAATCACACACAATTAGTGTGGGGAATTCTCGATCCGTATTTATAAGTGCCAGTATCAGTGCTTTTAATTCTGCCAACTGTGCCATGCAGTCTCCTAGAGATTGCGTTTTAGTGCAACTCGGGTGGAACTTTCCATCCCGCATGCGACCTTTAACGATTACACATGCTGCGCTATATTGTTGCTTACTTCCTATGGCCGGTTGAGCAGATCCGTCAGTATAAATAATATATTCATACTGATCCAGAGGCATTATTTCGTTTGGTAGAGGATATTCTTGTTCGTATTGCAGGAATGCTTGTGTCTTTAAATTTGGGTCGTACCTGTATTCTATATCTATTGCAGTGAGAGAATTAGCCCATTGTATCCATCTTGGATGTAAGGCTTTAGCGTTGGGAACACTTGCCTTTGTCGAAGCCTCTAAGGCTGGAACCGGAGTCACTACTATTATTCGCTTCCCCTGAGCCAGTGCTCTTTCTCTCACTACAGCAGTCTGTACTGCTGTCAGAATCTTTTCAGTGGATGCAAAGCACATCTCAGCATTTGTGTACAAATGTGATTTGTATGCAATTGGTACTGTTTCACCTTCATTATATGTTAGATAGGTGTACCCTGATTGACCCGCGATTATACGGATCACCAGGTTGCGTACGTTTACGCGTGTCTGTAAGTGTTTGGAAGCTATCATGTCAGCTTGTAAGGAACGAAGTGTATCTGTGTGTTCCTGTGTCCAATTTCTGGCTGAGAAATCAGGTTTAATTAAGTCGTAGAAAGGTTTTACTCTTTCTGCGTAATCCAAAATGTATGTTCGACCAAAATTTAGGAATCCCAGTATTGACTGTAAATTTTTCAATGATTTTGGAGGTTGGAGCAGCGCACATTTTTGTAAAGAATTAGATGCCAGGCTTTTTCCTTCACTTGAAAGCTCATATCCTAAAAACAGGACACTGAGGTGGGCAATTTTTGATTTTTTTAAAGTTAAACTTGTAGCCCTCAGATGCAAATCCCAAAATAATGGTATTCACTCTGTTCAAGTGTTCCTCTAGGTCATCGTCCGTTAGATGAATATCATCCACATTGGACAATGCCTCTTCATCCAAATTTTGAAGTAACTCAGTTACCCTAGCCGAAAACAACCCCAGGCTGTTCTTATACCCCTGGGGGAGTCGACAAAATTGACGCTGGGTCCCTAGCGCTGAGAAGGCTGTCAGATATCTGCTTTCAGGCACTATATTTTGGCAGAAAAATCCATTTGAGATATCAAGTGTTGTTTTATATTTTTTCCACACAATGTTATTCATTAATGCGGCACTGTATGCATTTTGGACTGCAAATGTCTTAGTGCAAGTGTTTAAATGTCTGTAATCTAAAACTAGACGATATAAATTGTCAGGTTTCATGACAGGAAACAAAGGATTGTTCATTTGAGAGGTGCAAGTTTCAATCACCCCTTGGTATTCAAGTTGATCTAAGATCTCCCTGACCTGTTTTTTAGCTTTCTGCTTTATTGGATACTGCCTCTGTGCAGTCGGTGTATTTTTTATAGGAATTATGTGGTGGGTGGAATCCTCATCCCATCCAACATGGTTTTTGTATAATGCCGGAGCCTGGGCTACTGCCCACTCTTGCGCATATGTGTGTTGCAATTGCCTGGGAATATCGTCTGAGAAGGCCGGAAGAATTACCGTTTCCCCTTTAGGACAATCCATGACGAATGCTGGCGGCAAATCTAGTTCAGCTAACAAAATGTCATAGCCAAGCGTTAGGTTCTCCCAAAAGAGACCTCTCACTTTCCTACTCTTGTCCCCCTCCATCTGGAGCGTTATTTCATATACTTTATGTGGGACACTTACCCTAGTATCGGGTGTTTCTACCGTGATATAATCATTCAAGTCCGCTGTCACCAGAAATTCCTTCAAGTTCTGACGAGCTATTGTTATTTCTGCCGCACTGTCTAGCTTCGTCAGAGCCCATTCCCCGTTCAGTAGTCGAGTCCTCAGAATTCTGGGCATGTCTGATTTTTAGACCTGCAACTTTCTTCTTTTTGAACTGTGGCTTTTGCTTTGACTTTTCTTCTTTCTTAGAAGTGTAATCTTGAGCGTGCTGCTTGCCTCTGGACTATGTACGCTCTTCTTGTCTTTCTGACCGTCCTTCCCTCTAGGAGTTTTTCGATGAACCCTGAAAGGAACGAGAGGAACGTGTATCAGTATCCTGATACCTGTCAGGTTTCCTAATATTATCCCTATTCCTAAAGTTGTACCTCTTTTCGAAGGGCTCCTGTGGAGGAGATCTACCTCAGGATTGAGATCTATTTCCTTTAAAGTTTTTTATTTTTGTATTATCCCACTTCTTTTTAGAAGAAGCAGTTGTCTGCTTAGAAGTGTCCTTTTCAGAACTGCCCATCAGTTGTGGTTTTAAAGCTTTCCCACCCAAACTGTCTCTGCCTAATTCTGCATATGCAGTTTCAATTATTTTGGGTAGTTCGTGTTCCTGTTCTAAAGGATCGAACTCCCTCAGGCGTTGACGGATGGCCACCGAAGCTGCTTCCCCCTTAATGTTAGCTAGTATTATGGCTGATACCTGGGCATAGTTACCTAGTAACTCCATCCCTAAGTTTAGGGCAGGTTCTGCTCCGTACTTGTTTTGTATCTGTCTCAATACGTCTGGTACCACCGCTAACGAAGGACTACCATGAGTCCTGGTATAAATGGCAGCAAAGACTATACCCCAAGTGGTACAATCTTCTACTTGTGGTGTTATCCCCACAGGCAAGCAGATTGTTAGCATTCTGTGTTTTTCATACGGGGTAGTATTCGGGAATACTGCCTCTAGCTGTGTGATTTTCTGAGCTACCCAGAATGGCATTTGTTCACGTTTAGAGGGCATTTTACCCATCACTGCGTGTAATGTTTGTAGTGTGATTTTAGTTGCTGTACCCTGTACTTGAGTACCATTAGTTGCAACTATTGCTGGTTGGACAGTGAATGTCCTCATGACGAATTGCGTCATGTTTCTATAGATTTTTATTAAATCTTTATGTTGTATGAGTAAGTCTCCTGGTGGCATTGTTTCAATGTCAGGATGTGGTGTGTAGGCTGCTAATATTGGCCATGTTGCCCCTTCTCCTCCGAGCAGGCCTAATCTTACTCTTCTTCCTATGTGGGGTAGGGCGCCTTTGAACTAGTATAAGTGTTCCTGGTACGTGAGTGGAACCTCTATGTCCTCGAACGGACAATATTCTCCTTCTGTGTAAGAGTGAAATGTCTGTGTTCTTGCATTTGCTGCTGGGAATGTAACCCATGAATAAAATGCCTCTGTTTTATTTGATTTGTGTGCCTCAATCACGAAAACTACTAAGCCACCCCTAGCTGATAAACCATTTTCTAACAGTTTTAGGGTGATTGTATGTCTGAATTTTTCTGCAGTCTGAATTGCGTCTGCATCTTCTTCTCCCCCTGAGAGGTGTAGATCTACTACTACGTTATCTCTTGTCTCAGTCATTTTTGTAAAGAAGACGTTCGTTCAAGGGAACTAAGATAAGGTTTTTATGCACAGTTTTAGGAACACTGTGTCCTTCAAGCTTGATTAACCAACAGCCAATAAATAGGATTTCTCGCCTACTCAGCTGTGGCGGAGTTTGTGCCTACCCACTCCAGACATCTCTGGCGTTTTGTGAGTAGGGGTCTCTGAGAATAGCACGACTGAACTACTCAGATTCTACTGTTAAATAAGTACTTAACCAACGTTGGCGGCGCTATGTCGTGTAGTTCCTATATTATCTATACAGGATCTGTGCGTTCGGATAAAATAAACTGTGGGTTTGGTGGCGGACGGGTTCCGTGCACTCCCACCGGATACGTTAGCCTGTCTGTATTAGCTAGCTCACAGTGCCACTAGAGTCTCCTCTTACCGGGGAGAGAATATGTTAGACCTGGCAGGCCCCAGGGACCCCCCGAGTCTGACGTGGTAGCTTGGCGCGAGGCAGGAAGGCACACCGAAGGCTATGTGTAAAGTAGTTGTGCAGCACACACTCACACTGACCCAGTAAAGCGCACGCAATGAAGAGACACCACACCAAGCTCATTGATAAAACCAGACTCTTTATCTAATTCATGTCAGAGCAAATAACATGGAATTCCCACAGCTTAGACCACGTAGAGTTGATACTCTCAGGGCAACATTAAATTCATTTCACTCCCTAAAACCAGTGCGTTAATTCATTCAGGTACCTTATATCAGTAAGGAGCTTTATGCAGGTAAGAAGACAGTAGCGATAACATTACTGCTGATAATCATCACTGCAGGTAATTCATTTCCTTTATGCAGTCAACTCAGGTAACATTTTCATAAAAGTAACATTTCTGGTGAACTTAGTTGCTGCAGGGAATCAGGCCTAAGCAGGTATCTCATAAAGGCCACATTGTGGTTGAACAGAACTAATGCAGGTAATCATTCTTGTGAATAGCTTCCATAGCGCAACATTTCTTATGCAGGGTATGTACTTTGGCCCATTCAGGTACACAGCATCAGTGGTAAAACCTATGCAGGAATGCTAGCAACAGGGGTAATCTTTCCTGGGGTCAAGCTCTAGCAGAACAATATTTCCTGGGCACATATTCACTGAAGGACAACAGGTCCTATGCATAGGGGGCATCCATGCAAGCCGCCGGTCTCCTGCGGCCTATACTTATCACACTACCAGGCCTAGTTAAGCAGGTCGGGCCGGTAGTAGTTCTAGGGCAGGCTGCCTCCCCTGTAGTGAGCGCTTCCCCCGTCCAATGCAGTTACAAGGGGGGAAGGCACGGAAGCCGGACGGCGCCAGGTCCACTCAACGGCAACGCCCCCCTCCCCAGGCAGCCCGCTGCTCTCTCTTCTCCCGGGGCTCTCACCTGTGGGGGGTGGCCGGATTCTCCGAGGCTGGGGGGGGCTCCCACACACGCAGCGGAGCCCCTCCGACGATGTTCAGTACCGGCCCCGGGCCTTCGTCTGCCTCAGGGCCCGGGAGCCAATCCCTGCGCGGCTTCCTGGGGGCGCGTCCGGTGATGCGATCGGCGCCCCGGTTGCCCCGCAACACTCGCCTCGCTCTCCCCAGGCCTAGCGCGGCCCTTTCGACTACGGCGGCGGCCCGCCCTTCACTACGGGGGCCGCGGCGGTGACTCCGGACCACACAAGCTTCTTGGTAGACAAGTACCCGGGTAGCGGCGGTGATCTCAGCCCAAGCTAGCGGCGGTCAGCGGCCCGAGCCCAGTGCCTTACTTCTGCGGCAGCGCTTCGTGGCGCAGGCCGATCCTGGACACAGCGACTCTTCACTCGGCGGCGCCTGGGCCGCGGCGGTGAGTTTCAGGCACAGCGACTCTTCTCCTCACAGCGCGGGGGCGGTGGGCGCAGGCACACAGCGTTTCGCGGGCATAGCGCTGCCGTCAAAAGGGGCCACTTCCAGATGGGTAGCGATTCGCGGGCCTAGCGCCCCGTACCTTGAGATGCTCAGCAGCCCCAGCCCTTCCAGGGTCACAGCGCGTCGCAGGCCCACGCTGGGTGAAGATTTCCGGTGCCCAGTAGTTTGCTGGAATGATTTAGAGGGTTCAGTTCCAGGGGCGAATTGCAGGATTCAGTTGTAGCACTTTGGTTGCAGTATTTTGGGTGTAGAGTTGGCAGGCATAGAAAGGCAGGATGGCTCCCTGCAGGCACACTGGAGTTGACACCCCGGGTTCCCCTCACACTGGGCAAGGTCAGCAGGCTGGCAGGGTCCCTCAGCTATCTTGGGAACAGCAGGGCCTCAGCTCAGTCAGTCTCAACAGTGTAGATTCCCCACCTAGGCCCTGCAGCCTATACTCCGGCAGAGGGTCCCCCAGGTCCAGTGATGCCCCAACTAACTAGTCAGGTTTCCCTCCTCCCCTTTTATACCCCTAGGTCAGGTGACCCTCCTAAAAGGCGGCAAAGTCTAACTCCGTCCTGGGCTGGAAGGTTCTAGAAGGCTCCAGGGGCTTCTTTGGTGTCTGTCTATGGTGACAAAAAAACGGGACGGCAAGGCTACAGTATCAGTATATCCCAGCCTTATCCCAACTACTGGCGCGGGAATAGAACAGTGGCCACTTCGCAGTAGCAGGGGCCTGTGGCAGCCATATTGTTAGGAGAGAGCACCTGCACCTCAGCACTGGTTAGCAGTGGTAAGGCGCCCAGAGGCCTGGGTCCAACAAAAAGATGGTGGCAAAAATGAGGCAGAGAGGGAAAAAGAAAATGCGGGGTAAGACCACCCTAGGGCTGACAGGTCTAACAGAATAGTTCTTAGCAACCTCAGAACATGACAACCCTGATCCCCCAGGATCGTGGAAACAATATACTACCTTTCGCTCAGTCACTCGTGCTCACTTAGTTTGTCTCAGAGGGATACACAGAATAAACAGTCTGGGCGTTTCAATAAGTATTTATTGAACAGTTGTTTCTAGTGTAAAATATATGAGCTGCAACAACCACTAGACAGTAGCAGAGATATATGATTAGCAGTACTATGAAAGTAAAAGGATGGTATAGTTCTACCATGTTGCAGGAATCATGAATATATAGATGTGCATGAAACACATGATAAAAAGTGCATACTCCTACGATGTCTCCCTAACTAGATGTACCTAAATGTACCTAGCATCTGTGTAGGTGTTATGCCAAGAATCCCTCTAGGATCTAGTCCACCCCATTACCTGAGAGTTTAGAGAATGTGGTACCCCGTCCTGGTCTCGAGTTGGACACCCCGCGAGGGATGTTAGACCACTGCTAGCTGGATCGTCTGCATGCAGGAACCTCAGCGTCTCTGGTCAGTGTGTCAGCCGGGAAGTCACGGTCTCCTCTCCCTGTCTAAGCAAGACATGATGTATATATACCCATAGGTCTCCCCAGGGGTCCCACCTTGCTGCGTTACTGTGTCGGCCTAAAGGATGACGTCAGGTCTGAACTTTAACATAGATATTATACAGGAGATGTGAGTCCTGCTGTGCTTCCAAGAAGCCTCATGCATAATGTATGAGTATTGAACCAGGGAAAAACCCACGTTCTGAATGCAGTGTCGTATCTAGGTAAAAGGTCAGTCCCTATGAACCGTTATGTATGAAATGTAGGGAAGGATATAGGTGAAAGGTTGCAGTGTTACCTGCGCCTATATAAGGTACCTATATGGAATATAACACTGTGCTCTGTGAGGCCTGAGCCTGTAGCATTTATATATAGTGTTTCTTCAGGGATAGCTCTGCTGTGTGAGGCCTGAGCCTGTAGTGTTTGTATATAATGTTACCTCAGGGGATTGATTCATGAAATCCAATCTGTAGTCTTTGCTGTCAATATAACTGCATTCAATCGTGTTCCTGGGACTATTTTGCCACTATTTAATGTATGCATTGTAATTAAGTTATTTCTTAAATCATATCCCCTCATTGATTCCTGCTGAGACATTGTTGCAGATTAACAGATAACCATAGTTCGCACTTTGTGCTTTTTGGTGCTATTTTCACTTAAATCTTTAAAATTGCATATCTCCATTTATACTGATTGTATTTTTGTCGTTTTGGTCTTGCTGTATTTGTTAAAATGTACTCCATTTGTCTCATCTGCTGTGGAATCCTTTTTGTGTCGCGTTTTCACTTTGTTACCGTTTGAAGTGTTGCACAAAATACTTTACACATTGCCTCTAAGTTAAGCCTGACTGCTGTGTGCCAAGCTACCCGGGGGTTGAGCACAGGTTAACTTAGGGTTTCCTTGTGACTCAGCAATCAATAATAACACTTCACACTTAACCTATCCGCAATCATCAATGGAATTAATCCAAGGTAGACTGACCCTGAAAGTTAATTTACATTTTAATTCTATTTTGTATTTTTGACAGTTTTTTATTTTCATATAAATCATTTTTTAATAAACTTTTTTTATGTAAATATAATGATTACACCTCTTACATAGATTCCACAAACAATACTACAATAAATACAAAACCAGAACAACACATTAAACAACCATTAATCATTTGACCACTCCACTCGACAGTTGCTGTCTCTCACTCATACGAATATATCTCTTTACAACGCATGCTTTAGATCGCATGCCATTGCAACGCGGTCGGTACAACGACCGCGTTGTTACATCGCGAACCATTACATCGCAAGTCGTTACAATGACTTGCTGTTGGGGGCACGCTGGACTTAGGAATAGTATAATTTACTATTCCTACTCCAGTTTGTGCAACAGCTGGGAAGGTGTTGGATTGGAAATCCAACACCTTCTGCCCCCTACAGCAAGTCGTTGTAACGACTTGCGATGTAATGGTTCGCGTTGTAACAACGCGGTCGTTGTAAAGACCGCGTTGTAATGGCATGCGATCTAAACATGTGTTGTAAATGCTGTTTCCCCACTCATACGCCAGCACTCGTTGCACACTCCATTAACACAAATCCTGATACCCCACAGAACAGTAATCTTCAACAGACAACCAAGGAGACCATTCTTCTTTAGTCTTCCATTCAATCATCTTGAGCTAGGCTTTTCAGACAGTATTGGTCAATGCATGTTTCAGTGGAATTCAGATTTTCTCAACCACTTTCTTCAGAACCTATTTTCTCATAACTTATGAAAAAAAACAATGAAAATATAAATAACCTACCAATATCCATGCTTTTTTTGATGTTCTTATGAAAAACAGAATGACTTCACAGGACAGGAGCATCGCAAGTACAAGTCACACAACATAATCTTTCTCTGAAAGCGCCATGTTGGTAAGGTCTCGTTCTTCCATGTAGAGTGTCAATATCTGATATGACTACATGTATCTATAATAAATAGATCAAAATTCTTGCTTTCTCATACCAATCATCAAGCAATAATGGTTTCAGTATCTTACCCTTATTCTTTACCATTCATCTTCACATGGACCAGTTATTTGCACGTATAATCTGGTGGCAAATAATAAATCTAATATCTAAGACAGCTAGTATTATATCCTCACAGATATAGGTTCATGAATGCAAAGTGTGGTACAATATACAACTCCTTACCACTATTTTTGGTGAGAGAACCAACAAAACACTAGCTAATCTCTAGTTTCAAAAATTACTTTTGTGGGAAGTATACATTCTTACCATGTACACATTATCCATCCAATATAAAGATCAAGAAGAAAAACAGGAATTAGTTATTAATAAATTATTTCCTCATTCAATCCTACTTCATTAGTTTTGAAAGAGAAAATCCAGAAGGTTTCTCTTTCTCTCCTTATTTCAGTCTCAGATCATCCTTGGCCCGGATTCACTTTTTGTAATATATGCCATCTCACATCCTTCTCTGTATGTTTTTCCTCCATGCAATTTTGGACTGATGGTGACTGAGTCTTTTTGTCCTTATATCATATTTATGTTTTAAACTCTCTCCACACTTCTCCTACAAAACATTGACCACGTGGGCATAGGATTAGGTATACAATGTTGTGACTCCTACAGTTGATCATTTCCTTTAGGTATATCCTGTATTCATTGTGTTCTCATTTATCAGTCACTATAACTGTGTTGCAAGCTTGACATGTAGCACAGTGCAGATGGCCTTTCACAGGGGTCCTCTTTCTATAGTACTTTGATACCACCTGGGCTTCTGTTTAAGGCGTGTATGTACTAGTTTATCCCTCAAATTAGCATGCCTTCTAAAGTCATACAAGGGTTTCTCTATCTGCGGATCATCTTTGTTTTTATTAAGAATCTTCCAATTGGTGTAAAAAATCCTCCTTACCTTATTATTCATATTAGAATGGTTAGTAATGCACACCAATCTTTCGTCCTTCCTCTTATTCTTATTTCGAAGGAGAGGTTCCTGGTCGTGGTACTTAGCCCTTTTGAATGCTTCCCTTACTAATCTTCTGGAATATCCTCTTTGAATGAGTCTCCTTTTCAGTTTGTCACCATTTTGTTGGTAGTCTTCCATTCTGGAGCAGTTTCTCCTTATCCTAAGGAATTAACCAAATGGAACGGAGTCCTTTTGGCAATTAAGGTGAAAACTAGCAAACTGTAACAGTGTATTCCTCGCTGTAGGTTTTCTGTTTAGCGAAACTTCCAAATGACCATCAACTCCGGAAATCCAAATATCTAGAATATCTAGAAACTCAACTGTTTCTCTACTGACATTTGCTGTAAATTTGAGGTTCTTATTAATCAAATTGAGGCAGTATATAAATATTCCAAGATGCTCTTCTTCCCCCTCTATATGAAACAAATATCCTCTATAAACCGTGCCCAATTCCTGACATTTTCATAAAATGCTGCAACTTCATTGTAGATATGTTGTTCTTGATATGCTCAATATGGATGCTCCCATGCTTGTCTCCTTTATCTGTTGGCATACGTCAACATTAACTTCAAAAAAATTAATAAATGATGCAACCTCCAGTCATTCCAGAATAAATGTATTTGGTCTTACACCAGGTACCTTATCCAACAAGGTTCCAACAACTTCTAGCGCTTCCCTCTGGGGTATATTAATATGCAGCGCTTCAATATTTGATAGGGGTTCTGTCACAGGATTGATGGTGGAAATAACAGGACAAAGTGGAGGATCTTTGACATTCTTGTGGATTTTCGGGACCCCATAGAGTGCTGGAACCACTGGAATGGCTTTAAGATATTCAAACTCCTTCTTGCATATATATCGTTCTCTCGTAGGGGAGTTCCATGTATAGTCATAAGCACTTGAATAGTCCCGCCCACGTGAGGGGACCCCGGAGCACTTCTTTAGATATATCTTCTTAAGTGGGTATTTTTCGCCTTTCTTCAGGAAGGCCTGCAAAGATATTTAAGAGATAGAAAGACAATAATGCAGCCTAAATACATAGGCTACACTGGCCGCATCTTCATCTTGAAGTGAAAAAAGATAGCCAGTATACTATATTTTGTGCAATTTTTGTAGTGTTTAACACACAGTAGAATCCCCTTCACAAAACTCCTTTTTTCATGATAGAGATGAAAGGCCAGGACAGAATAGTCCCATAGGCCGCCATTATATGTCTGAAAAATAGAAGCTGTGCCTTTAAGAATCTAGAGACCACCAGCTATTCATCATGCACAGCCAGCAGCAGTTACTTCAGTTCTGTTTTCCGGCTCCTGCTATCAGGGCCCTGGAGCATTGAGCTCTACCAAATGGTTTTTTTTTCTTAAAAATTCACTTCTGAATTTAACAAATAGCTACTTCACTCGACGTCTTTGGTCTTTCTCTACGTTTTTCTGTCTTTTTCTGACAGTAAATTTAGCAGTTTTCACTCAAAAATGCCATCTCTTTTTGATAAGTGTCCAGACAGTGGTAGGAAGAATGCCAAGACTGATCCTCACAGAGTGTGTATACTATGTCTACCTGCTTCTCATGTCCTGTCTCCTGTTACATCTGTAAAACCTTCTCTAAGCCTACTCTGCGCGACAGAGAGAAGATTCAACTTCAAGGAGCAGAAGAGCGACGAAAACAGCAGGTCCAGTCTTCAGGTGGGACTTCAGAGCGAGGAGAGGGTCAGTCCTCTCCCAGGGCTCTGTCTTCAGCCTCTGGGGGGCTCCCCAGCAGAAGAAGGGCTGCAAACGTTCCCGATCGACGTCGAGGACAATGACTTCGAGAGGAGGTAGAGCGCCGACCGGTTCGCCGTCGACCCAGGGCTCTGGGTCTAAACGGTGTCGACATTCCACGTCGAGAAAAAGATCTTCAACGTCGATTACGAAGCCGACAACGAGAACTCCTTGGTCGGCATCAGGAAGCCCACCTCAGACGGTGACACCTCACAGGCCGCCGTCGAGGACCTTATCCCACCGTCGCTCGATGTCGAGATACCTCTGTTGATCGACGTCAAGTCACCACCGTCAATCGAGGTCGAGTCACCACCATCACTGACGGACTTCCACCATCGGTCGATACCGAGAGGCCGGCGCTCGACTTCGAGACACGATCCACCTTTGAGGCGACTTCGAAGGTCGCCGTCGGCGAGTAGATCGACGTCGAGATGGACGGAAAGATCTTCCTCAGGGACTTTGTCAGCCTCTTCAAGGCTTCAGGAGCTGCGAAAAAGGAGAAGACTCATTTACATTACGGAGTACTCCTGAACCTATTCTCCATCAAGGATCGTTCCTTCTCCAACGCTTCCTCCTCAGCAGTCTCCACCTCCTCTTCCAGATGTGGAACCAAGACTTCCGACACTGCCTCCACCTCCTCCTCCACTGCCTCCACCACCTCCACCGCCACCACCACAAAGACCACGGTCTAGGTCTCACACGAGGCATCGGTCTCACAGTCACAGATGCTCCTTCACATCGTCGCCGTCACAGAGAAAGGTCTCATTCCAGACATACCAGGGACACCTCCTCTTCAAGCACAGGGAGATACTCTCCTACACTGTTGGATTCACCTCCCCCGTGGGTTTCACCGGTTGATGATATTTCGACCTTACAAGAGGTTCTGGTGCGGGGTGCTTCAAAATTAAACATTCCAGTGTCCACTCCTACACCAATTACTTCCGTCATATTTGAAACTCTTCAACAAAAACAAGCTGCACATCCCTTGCTTCCTATGGTGCCGGGCCTCTTTGAACCGGCAATTAATGTTTTTTTTTACAACCTCTTCAATTAAGTCAGTTCCATCCAGGCTGCAGAAGAAATACCGGCCTCCGGAGCAGGACCCTGCTTTCCTACAGACGAATCCAACTCCGGATTCTGTCATTGTGGTGGTGGCGAAAAAGCAACATGCCACAGCTCCAACCTCGACAATGCCACCAGATAAAGAGAGTCGAAAAATAGACTCAGTGGGGAGGAAAGTTTGCAACACAGCAGCGACTACCATGAAAGCTGCTAGTGCCACAGCCTTATTAGGCAAATATGGCTGGGCACTGTGGGAATCGCTCCAACAGTTTGCGGACTACCTCCCTAGAGACAAAAGAGAAGACTTTAATGAGATCTTGACAGAAGGTCTTATGGTCTCTAATCAAGTTATAAGCGCAGCTTCAGACACATCCCTTCTTGCTGCGCATGGGTATTGCCATGGCACGGCACTACTGCGGCACTCGTGGCTACAACTTACGTCGCTTAAGCCTGAATCACAGCAGCGCATCCTGAATCTCCCATTTTCAGGTATGACTCTTTTCGGCACTCATGCAGATGACGAGATGGCCAGGATGAAGGCAGAAATGGAGACCCTAAAAGCTGTTGGCCTGGAAAGACCTAAGGAACAGCGTAAATCTTTCAGACCATTTCAACGCTGCTATTCTACACAGAGGGTTCAAACCCCTCGGTGGTATCCTGGCCGCCAGGCAGGTACACAACAACAGTACCAATGCTCCTACCAGCCTTATCAGAAAAGACAGGCAAGAGGAAGATCAGGCCAGCAACCTGCTCAAGGTGGCAAGATGCCAGCTGGGTCAAAACCCTGAATCCTGTCTTCCCTCTCTTCCATTACCCGCTCCAGTAGGGGGAAGCATCCAACATTACCTGAGAGAGTGGCAAAAAATCACGCAAGACAATTGGGTGCTGAATATTGTTCTCAATTAATATTCTCTCAGATTCATCAGCCCTCCACCGTCAGTACCTCCGAAACAATTCAGATTCCAACTGCACCAATTCCAACTGGAAGCGAACATTCTGTTACAGAAACAGGCGGTGGAACCCATTCCTCCTTTACAACGAGGCACGGGCTAGTCTCAAGATTCTTTCTTGTCAAAATGAAAGACAAGAACGAGTTCAGACCCATTCTTGACCTAAGGACGGCCAACAAGTGGATTCGGAGAGAGAGATTCCGGATGCTTGCTAGCATTGCACCAAGTCTACCCTCAGCTACATCAAGGAGATTGGTTATGCGCAATCGACCTTCAAGACGCATACTTCAACATTCCCATCATAAGGAAGCATCGCAAGTTCTTGAGGTTTGCAGTGGGGAACAACCACTGTCAATAGTGTGTACTTCCATTTGGCCTGAAGTCAGCACCCAGCACTCTTCCAAATGCATGGCAGTGGTAGCGGCCCATCTGAGGAAACACAAAGTGTTCGTCCACCCCAATCTAGATGATTGGCTAATCAAGGCATCCACGTCTCAGGAGGCTCAGCTACACTTTAATTGGACGTCCGATCTTCTCCTTCGGTTGGGTCTTCATGTCTACCAGGCAAAGTCAACCTCGATTCCTGTGCAGTGCTTGCAATATCTTTGAGCATCCATCGATACTCGCACGGCAAACGTGTGTCCTTTTAAAGAGAGACGTTTATCGATCCTTCGGAAGGCTCAGGCTGTCATGGCAAGGTCTCACCCGACTGTGAGGAAGGTCTCCTTGCTCCTGGGCTCGATGGTATCCTGTATATTCCTCACACCGAATGCACGGCTCCACATGAGACCCCTGCAGGAATGCATGGAAGACCAATGGGTCCAGCGAACAGGAGATTGGGAAGACCCGATTCAATTGTCTCGGCATGCCCTCCGGTCCATCAAATGGTGGTGCTATACCACCAATCTCCTACGAGGGATCCCTTTCCACAAAGAGATACCTGTTCAGACCATAGTCACAGATGCCTCTCTCCTGGGATGGGGAGCCCATACAGGTAAACTTCAAATCCAGGGCAAATGGTCACACAGAGAATCCACTTACCACGTCAATCTGCTAAAGCTATGAGCAGTTCATATGGCGCTGAAAGCCTTTCGACCATCACTCCGCTCTAGCTCCCTGCTTGTCCAGACGGACAATACAACAACAATGTAGTACCTCAACAAGCAGGGAGGCTCAAGATCCAGACCATTATCTCGGGAAGCCCAGACGGTCTGGAAGTGGCTTCTGGCTAGAAACTTGACCATAACAGCAACTCACCTCCCAGGTGTTCAGAATGCTCAGGCCGACTCTCTCAGCAGGCTCCTCCAGGAAAACACGAGTGGGTCTTAAACAACGACGTGGTCCACGATATTTTCTGTAGATGGGGTACTCCGGAGGTCGACTTGTTCGCCACCGCAGAAAACAGCAAATGCCCAAGCTTCGCATCGAGGTACTACCAACCGGGAACCCTGGGAAATGCCCTTTGGATCAACTGGTCAGGCAGATTACTCTATGTCTTTCCTCCAGTTCCCCTAATCCCGGCAGTCCTCATCAAGCTGTTGCAGTCATGGGCCAAAATGATACTCATAGCCCCGGAGTGGCCACGTCAGTGGTGGTTCACAGACCTTCTTCACCGGTCTATCTGTCCACATCTCAGGCTTCCATGCAGATCAGACCTACTAACGAAGTTCAGAGGCCAGATGGTGCACCCCAACCTCTCCTCTTTGAATTTGGCAACATGGCTCCTGACCTAGTACAGTATGGACACTTACCTCAGAGCTGCATGGACATCCTCAAGGAAGCAAAGCGGCCATCCACACGTTCCGCTTATGCTCATAAATGGAAGAGATTCTGTATTTGGTGCTCATCGAAGAATGAGGATCCTACCTCTTGCCAGGAAGATGTCATCCTTCCATATTTGCTCCATCTGGCACAATTTGGCCTTCAATCTTCTTCTATTAGGATTCACCTAGCAGCCCTAACTGCCTACAGGAAATGCCCTGCACAAACTTCCTTTTTCAGAACTCCTGTTATCAGAGATTTTCTGGCGGGTTTGAAAAAGGTTTTTCCTCCCATTAGAAGTCCTTCTCCTCCTTGGGAGCTTAATGTGGTCCTCTCTCATCTTATGTAAGAATCTTTTAAACCCATACATAAGGCGTCTTTTCAGCATCTGTCTTGGAAGATGGCTTTCCTAGTGGCTATTACTTCCACCCACAGGGTTAGCGAAATCCAGGCACTTTGCTGTCAAGAGCCATGCACAGTTTTTCATGCATCTAAAGTAGTTATGAGGACTCACCCGAAATTCCTCCCTAAGGTGGTTTCGGATTTTCATGTGAACCAGACGATTTCCTTACCTACCTTTTTCCAGCATCCATCTACTCCAGCGGAGAGATCTCTTCATTCCCTAGATGTTAGAAGGGTTTTAAAATTCTATCTGGATAAAACTAAGGATCTACGGAGATCTTACCAGTTATTTGTAAACCATGCCTCCCTCCATACAGGTCTAGCGACTTCCAAGCAGTCCAACCCCCAAATGGATTGTTTCCTGCATCTTACTCTGTTACTAAAAAGCTAATAAATCTGTCCAGTAAGCCTAAAGCTCACTCAACCAGAGGGAAGGCAGCAACTGCGGCCTTGCTTCATAATATACCCATTGCAGAGATATGCAAGGCTGCTACCTGGAAATCAGTTCATACATTCACTAAACACTACTGCCTGGACTCGGATGCCAAGGCAGTTGCTCAAGTAGGGCAGGCTTCCATTCGGAACCTATTTGCTTAAATCTGCATATCATTTTTCTCTGTCTCTTCCACCACGTTCTATAGAGATGGACATGCTAGTCTATTCAAGTACATATGACTATACATGGAAATCCCCTATGAGAGAAGGAACAGTTTCTTACTTGTAACTCCAGTTCTCTCTTAGGGGTATTTCCATGATAAGTCATAAGCAACCCTCCCTCCTCCCCGGTGGAATAGACAAAGGGATCCATAACATAGAACATGCATTTACTTCTCATCACCCTCAAAAAGAACTGAGGTAACTGCTACTGGCTGTGCATGATGGGATACTGGTGGTCTCTGGATTCTTAAAGGCCCAGCTTCTATTTTTAAGACATATAATAGCAGCCTATGGCGCTATTCTGTCCTCTCCTTTCATCTCTATCATGAAAAAAGGAGTTTTGTGAAGGGGATTCTTCTGTGTGTTAAACACTACAAAAATTGCACAAAATATAGTATACAGGTTATCTTTGTTCACTTCAAGATGAAGATGATGCCATTGTGGCCAATCTCCCGGCCAGCTACCGCCCGAGTTTGCTTCTTCCTGCCATTGCTAAAGTGTGTGAGAAGATGGTTAACAAACAGTTGACTACCTATGTTGAACAGCACGGACTCCTTCATCCGGCTCAATCTGGCTTCAGAGCCTCATGTAGTAGGGAGTCTGCATTGGTGGAAATTGCTGAAGCCATTCGCGAAACCTTGGATATGGGCGGTAGGGCAGTACTGGTCCTTTTGGACCTGTCTACCGCCTTCAATACGGTTCCCCAATGCACTGCTCCTTGCCCGTTTGCAACAGTTGGGCATCATGGGTTCCGTTAGTAAGTGGCTTAAATCCTTTTTGGAAGGCCGAACCCAGCGAGTTTCACGTCCACCCCTCAAGAACTTCGGACCGGGGTCCCTCAAGGATCCGTGTTAAGCCCGCTTTTGTTTAACATCTATATGTCTCCTCTCATTCAGCTGGCGGAAGAATTAGGCGCCAAAGTTGTCGCTTATGCTGACGATACTCAGCTTCTGTTTACCTGGAAGAAGCATGAGTCGTCTATTGATCATGTTAAAACCTGTCTTGCAGCTGTGTTCAATTGGCTTACTTCTGCCCAGCTCAAGCGTAATGAAGATAAAACTGAGATTTTATTGTTTGGAGTTTTTTCCCCTTTGTTCTGGCACTCTTTTTGGCCGGATGAGTCCCCTAAGCCCTCTCCGCGGGGCCTCCCAGTCAAGAATCTTGGAATCTGGTTTGATGAAAGGCTTAGCTTCAGCAGCCAAATCAGTAAGTTGACGGGTACCTGCTTTGGTATTCTGAAGCTACTTAAAAAGTTTCTGCCTCTCCTCCCTTTAGCAGCTAAAGAAACGGTTACTCGTGCGCTTGTCACCTCTCGTATCGACTATGCTAATGCACTTTATGTTGGTCTTCCTGGTTTCCTCCTGGACAGACTTCAGGTGGTCCAGAATGCGGCGGCCAGACTGCTCCTCGGCCTCCCCAAATGAACGAGTGTCCGGCAACATTTGCGTAGTCTTCATTGGCTTCCTGTGAGAACAAGGGTTAAGTTCACGGCCCTGGTACAGCCCAAGCTGCCCTGTATGATTATGGCCCTGTCTATCTTAGGAAACGCTTTCAGTTCTACGTCCCCGGTAGACATCTGCGCTCCTCCAACATGTTAATGGCAACTATGCCCAGATACCGCCTGAAAAGGAAAGTCGGCAGCTCTTTGGCCTATCTGGCCGCAGAGGCATGGAACTCTCTCCCGTTCGATTTACGCAGCCTGCAAAATCCCATTCAATTTAGAAAAAAACCTAAAACCTTCCTTTTTAACTGAATTCCTCTCTGTTTTATTTGTTTCTTTTCCTGTCTTACTTTGGGCTCGCACCGGGACACTCTTCTGAGTAGCTGTGCGCATTACAAAACCTCGCTAACATAACATAACATTGTAGCCTATGTATTTAGGTCGCATTATTGTCTTTCTATCTCTTAAGTGTCTTTGCAGGCCTTCCTGAAGAAAGGCGAAAATTACCCACTTAAGAAGATATATCTAAAGAAGTGCTCCGGGGTCCCCTCACGTGGGCCCGACTAATCAAGTGCTTATGACTTATCATGGAAATACCCCTACGAGAGAACTGGAGTTACAGGTAAGAAACTGTTCCTTCTTCTAAGGTTGTTAATGTTATTTAGTGGATCTTCTTTTGTAGTGTCACAAAAACTTCTCCATTCACCTTCTTGTAATGTTTCAGCACTGCCAGCATCATATTAATTTGATCAATTCCATGTCCATTAGAACTCTTCCTTCACCCTTGTCACTAAGTTTTATTGTGATTTTCGAATCATCAGTGTACACAAATGAGTGTTGAGAAACTTACAAGTTCTCCACACCCTATCGGCCCAAATCTAACAGGCTTGTGGAGAAATTGAACAAGACCTTCAAAACCATGATAATGGGCCTATCTGAGCCCATGATGCGTAAGTGGGACATCTTTGTAGCCTTTTTAAAGAGACTTTTCACCTTTTGACAAGTTGGATAGTACTGGTGGTATACATTTAGTATAGTAATCTTCTTTAAGTTCTTGAGCACTTCTCTTTCAGATACAGCCACTTCTAGTCCAAGCATGTCTAACATTAGGGTTTAAATACTGAAATATTCCTCTATATCCATGATGTTACGCATGCAAAAGATTTGAATCCTGTTCTTCTAAAAAATGCATGCACATCTTTATTTAATTGAAAGATATTACTCTTCACACTAGGGACAAACGGCAAACCTCTAGATAAAAGTTGGTTCTCAGCCAATGATAGATTAAATATGGGATTGACATCAGTTGAAGAGCTGCCACTCACCATTTCACCTGGCAACCTTATGGCCTCCAATATTTTTGGTTGCATGTCTTCAAGTAATGATATTGTGGATCCTGTTGGTAAAACCTCCCTCTGTCCTATCTCTGAAGACATCTCCGTCCTCTTCCTCTCCCCGTGGTTCCAAAAAAGGTAAGGGGTAACAGTAGTTCTCCATATAGTTAGATCTGGTCAGCCCCTGGTAAGCCAATGGGGTATCTAAGTGGTAGATTTTCTGAGCTCTCCCTTCAGAGTCTGTGGAGAAGGTATCTGAAAAGGAAACAGTCATTTCTTCCTCCTCTCATTGGGACCTACCCCCACACTTTTCATTGTCTTTCTTCAACTTCTCAGTTTTCTTCTTCAGTAAGTATTCTTCAAAACTGTTTCATTCCAAATTTACTTTCTTAAGTTTTTTCTTAGCTTCTCCTACTGCATGAATGATTTTAAACTTTTCTTCTAATTCTAGTATTTCTGTGTTCAGAACAACAACCACTTCTCTAGCTGTCTCCATAATAAGCATCTTCCAGTCTCTTGCACAGCGATTAGACAATTGGGACCATTTCTCTAGAAACGTTCTTATTTCCAAAAATAAAGCTGGTACATTTCAAACCCTTAGCCCAGATGGGATTACCACAGCTCCGAGATATTCCAACATAAATTGTGACTCTGTTCTTTTAGCCTTATTCTTAAGCTTTAATAGTTTCACCCATTCATTGCTATCTGCGTTAGTCAAGACCACCAATATGATTTATATGAAAATAAGAAATGTTGTCAGAAATGCAAAAATAAAATAAACATCTAAATGAACTTTCAGGGTCAGTCTACTTTGGACTAATTCCATTGATGAATGTATATAGGTTAAGCAGGAAGTATTATTATTGATTACTGTTGTATTTCCCCCCCTTTTTCCGAACCTTTTATCATATATTTAGGGTACCCTTCTTTTGATATTGCTTGTGACTTCATCCCGCCAAGGATCGTGTTACCTGCTTGAGTAGGGTTTCATGCCCTTCAACCAGCAACCTAATTTCTTACACTGGTGATCAGTAGCAAGGATTTGGACTTGTGTTTGTGCAGTGCCATACAGTAATTTATGTATTACTCTACCATCCCCTAAATAATGTGAGACCATTTAAAGTGTTTTAAATTCTCCTTGATGGACTTCTTCTTCTTTTCCAAATCTACTCTCATTGTCACTGGACTATCTGAGACGATACCGGCAGTAATCGAGTTTGTGCTGGCTAACCTGGAAAGTTACATTGTGCTTGAGCTCACACAGTTCAGTAAGGAAAGGGAACTGCAAATGAAGAAGGCCTGCACAGAGGTCCACCAGTAAACAACAGCAATAGAAGATGGAATTAAGGAGGATGATATGGAGGAGCAGGATAAGGACCTGGAATCAGCCCTGAACTACAGCATTCAGTGGAGGAGGATGACTCATCTCCTGAGTCGGAACTCCCTGCCAGAACAGGAAGCAGTGTATCCTCCCATGGCTTGTCCCCTGAGGATCTGGCAGACAGGAATGCGGAGAGGGAGTACAGGCTACAAATGGCCAGGTTTAAATTAGAGGAGTAGCTGGCCCTGCTCATGAGAATAGACTCAAAGTGCTGGACCTCAAAGCTAAACAAGCAGCAATAAAGGAAACGTGTCTGAGTGAGTCTAAAAGGTCGACATCTCTAAAGATCTGGTGCCCAATTATGTGGTGGGAGATGACATAGATAAGGGGTTTTTCTGCTTATGAGGTGACCCTGAGGGTGCACAAGATCCCTGAAGAGCACTGGGGGTGGCTTTGGAAAAAATTGCCTCCAGTGGGGAGGGACATACTTCTTACACTAGAATTTGAGGACCAAACCAGGTACACCCCCATGAAAGCCCTAATTCTAGCAAAATTTAGACTGAGCCCTGGGAAGTACCGCTAGAGTTTCAGGGACAGCCACAATCTCCCAAATTAGTCTTGGATGGGTTTCTTGGACTACTCCAGTAAGGCACTGAATGGCTGGGCAAGGGGCAGCAAGTGTAATGATTACAATGGGCTGGATAACTTGATTCTCAGGGACCACATGCTCAATATTTGTTTTACGGAGTTGCAAAGCACCTAGTGGACATCAAGCTAACCTACCCTAAGAAGCTTGCTTAGGAGACAGACCTCTGGGCCAGCACCAGAGTGTCCAAAAAGGCATCTGGAGGGACGTACCAAAAGGGTGGTCAGGGGTCCTACCAGAAGAAAGAGGGGGAGACAAACTTAAAAAGGAGGAGTTCTCAAAAGTCCCCGATAATAATTCCCAAGGGAACAGCAGTAACCAGTCCCAATCTGAGCCAAAGAGGAAAGGGTTCTTTTCTAACCATTTGGGCACTCCAAGGGAGACACCAAATGTCCCAAGAAGGCACAACCACCACTGGTGTGCAGAAACCTGGATTGGCGAGTGTAACGCTTGGGGAAGAGTTAGCTTTGGGGAGCATACGGAGGTTACCCTAGTATCGATGGGGGGTAAGGAGATAGTGCCAAAAGGCATATGCCTGCAAGTACTTCTAAGTATAGGCAGTGGGTCACCATCAATGGGCAACAGTTGGAGGCTCTGAGGGACATAGGAGCCAGCAAGACTACTGTGAGGTGTCAGCTGGTGTCTTCAGAGCAGGTCATCCCAAACACATTCTACCAAGTCAGATTCACAGACAACCTAAAGAATCATCTACTGGTGGCTCTGGTTCTCTTTGAGTTGGCGGGGGGGAGGGGTTCTCAGGCTCTCTAAAAGTAGCTGCCTGCCCTGCCATGCCCATAGATTGTCTGTTAGGCAATGACATCAAACACACTATCTGGAAAGAGGTAGATCTCAGGTCACAGTGGGAGATGTTGAGATTGCCTGAATTGGTCTGTATGACCACAGGGTCTATGGGCTTCCGGAAGGGAGTAAAAGGAGCCTGGTAAAATGGCCCAGGCAGCTGCCAAGGAGCGTAAAGGCAAGGTGCATAGGAAACGAGCCCCTGACATTCCCGCGGTCCAGGTTGATGGGGCATCTGAGGAGGCTGCTCCTGAGCCTACAGGGGAGGACATAGCATCCTGCGCGACCTGCCTGAGCTTGCTGGATGACAAGTGGAGGGTGGGGTGGGCCCCCCCAGTGAAGAATTCTACAAGGCACAGAAAGAGTGCCCCACTATAGAAGGCTTGAGGCGGCGAGCTGAGGCCAAGGCACCAGGTGTTACCTCTGGAGAGCACCTTATCTATTGGGAAATTGACCTCTTTTACAGTGAGTCTAAGGTTCCTGGGCCAGCCTGTGTGCTGGTGGTCCTCAGTGTTAATGTGCCTTCCTACTGGGGTCGGCTCATAATATCCCCCTGGCAGGACATCTGGGGCTAGGACAAGACCCTTCACCAGGCTTGTCCCCCACTTCTATTGGCCTTGGATGCATGCTGTAGGTCCTGTCCCACCTACCAGACCAGTGGAAAGCCAGGAAAAAAGCTTAAGGCTCCCCTGATACCATTACCTGTCATTGGTACTCCCTTTGAGAGGGTGGGCATCAACATTGTTGGTGCCTTGGATCCCCAAGACTGCTTTAGGCATCAGGTTCATCCTAGTCTTGGTAGACCACAACACTCGCTACCCAGAGACCATCCCTCTGAGGTCGGGCTAGCAACTTGATGGGGATTTTTACCCGTGTGAGGTTCCCCAAAGAGGTAATGTCTGACGGAGGCACTAACTTCATGTCAGTGTACATAATGTCAATGTGGGATGAGTGAGGCGAAACATACAAGTTCTCCACACCCTGTCACCCCAAATCCAGCAGGCTTCTGTAGAGATTGAACAAGACCCTTAAAGCCATGATAATGGGCCTATCTGAACCCATGGAGCAAAAGTTGGACACCCTCCTGCCACGCCTTCTGCTTGCCTACAGGGAGGTGCCAAGGAAGAGGGTTTGGGTTCAGCCCATTCGAGCTCCTTTATTGACACTCTCAGCCTTGTAAGAGATGGGTGGGAGCAAGCTCCCAGGAAATCCCATCAGGATGTGGTTGGCTACTTGCTGGCATGCCTCAACAAGATGCATCACTTCTGGAAAAAGCTGAAAGACAATCATGAGGCCAGTAAAGAAGTCATGAAACTGGTATAACCAGAAGACCACTCTGTTAGAGTTTCAACCTGGCCAGAAGGTGTGGATTATGGATACTGGGAAGCCCAGAGCTCTCCAGGACTGCTGGACAGACCCATATGAGGTTAGAAGCAGAAGGGGGAGACCACCTACCTGGTGGATCTCAAGACTCCACATAAAGCGCCTCAAATCCACTTGGAGAGGTCTGAAGTGAACATGCTCCTAGTGGCAGATGAAGGGGTGGAAGAGGAGAGTGAACCCCTCCCTGACCTTCTGTCTGCTCAGGAGCACGAAAGGTCAGTAGAGGGTGTTAACCTCTCCCCTACTCTGTGGGGCGTGGCTAACCGCCAAACATGGCGGACGTGCTATAGCAGAGCTCCGAGACCGGACCAGATAATCCGGCAATTATCGGTGGTGAGGTGGGGGCATCCTAGGCAACACTCTGCCCTACTGTATGCAGGCATCGAGTAGCAAGCTCACTGCGGCGCAGACGCCACGCTCGGTGCCATAAATCGAGGTGACACACGCAGCGAGAGCGGCAGACGGCAGCCATGCTGTAAGCGCTGGACTCGGCGGGCTGGAGCGGACCAAGGTGGCCCGAGAGGCCTGCAAAACACTGTCCAGAGGAGCCCCGATACAACCTGCAGACACGACGGTGCCCCTGAAAGTGAAGACACGCTGCATGGCTGCCCTGATGTGAGAGCGCGGCGGTTCCACCGAGGCGCTCCGCCGGAGGCCTGCCCGATTCCGAGAGCGGTGCGCCGTCTGAGGCCAGGAGTGTTGGGCTGAGAGGAATCTGAGGGTGCGACCTGCGCTGGGGCCGGGCAGAGCGTACCAGTGTGTGTGCCCCCCCCCTCCTCTCAAAGGGACTATGCCACCGGGACTGCACGGGCCGCGCAGGCAAACGTAAACCCCGGGGGGCCGCACTGAACATCGCGGTTGTGGGAGCCCATCGCTGCCTGCACCGGACTGATGCTGCGGTCAGCGGAACAGGGGCCCTGCCTTCCGAGACGGTGAGAACACCGTGGCTAGGACGCGGTGTACTGCTGTGGACTGTGGTTGCTGAAGGCACTGTGCAATATTGGAGACTTGGCGCACCGCGGCTTACCTGGAATAAGCGCTGATAATCTGCAGTGAGGGCCATGACCGGGGTTGCGGCCTAGTCTGTGGCTCCCCTCTGTTCCTGGCCCTGGTCGCTGGCTCTGCCTGCACCGGCAAAATTTACTGTGTGTCCCGCCGGTGCCGGATCGGCTCTGCACTTCTGTGGGCGGAGGCGCTGATCAGCTGTGTGGTGTGCTAAAGCCTGCCCGGGGCTGACGCGTACATCCTGTACTTTGGGCTGTGACCGGGGTGCGGCCTGGCTGGTGCTCCCGCCCCCCCTCCTCTACACTCAAGCCGCTGGTCCTGCCTGGGCCGGCAGCGTTGCTTGGCCCCCCAGGGGTGCGACGCTGCCATGTGTGTTGGTCGGTGTAACCCTGCGCCTGCACCGTGGCTGGGCTGGATTCGTTGGGGGCACTTACTGCATCGTCTATACAAGAAGATACCCAGACTGCTGGGGTGAGCCCGGATCTCCAGACCCCCTGTTTTATGTCGACCCCAGTTAGTGTGCCCCACCACCTACACGTTTAATAATACTGCCTTGTGCCACGATACAGCAGGGAAGGCGCCATGTTTGGCTCTCTACTGTTTGCCCAGTGTGGCACGGGGGGAGGTGGGAGCCCGCTGGAATGCCCTGTGTTATGGGTACATTGCCACATCAGAGCACCTACTGTAGGGAGGCACTATTGGCCCTTGATTCCAGCCTACTACAGCGGGTGTCGGAACTACTTGGCAGCTCACGATGGAGCTCACGAAAGTGAAACAGTCAAAGTCTGTCTCTGCCGGTGCTACACAGCACGAGGAACATGAAAACACCACCCAGCTGCCTCTTACAGACTGTATCCCACCAACAAACATGGAGGCTGCTCCGGACAAACTCGACCTAATACTGCAGGAGGTTCAGGAACCGCGGAAGGCAATAGAGTAGCATATAGGTTCATTAACAGCTGACTTTACGCTACTCAAACAGACCATGACAAGTTGGCCACCAAGGTGAAAAATAACAAATTACTAATCACAGAAATGCTCACGCAGCACAAGGAGCACACAGGCCAGATAGCACAACTGCAACGCCAGGTGTCCAATCTACAGGACAGAGTTGATGACACAGTGGGCCGGGCGCGAAGAAATAATGTCCGCATAGTTGGCTTGCCGGAACGATGCGAGGGGCCCAATGCCACTCGCTTTGTAGAACAATGGCTACGAGAGCAGGTGGCTCCGGAGGGTCTGACTGAGCTCTTCTGTGTGGAAAGGGCACACAGAATCCCCATGAGAAAGCCGATTGCTAGTGCACCGCCTCGCCCACTGATTGCACAAATACTGAATTATAAGGATAGGGACACGTTGCTCCGTAATGCAAGAGAGAAATTCCCCATCCTGTATGTAAACCATCAGATCTCACTGTACCCGGACTTCACAATCCTTGTTCAGCGCCAGAGGGCCTCCTACCAAGCAGTAAAAAAGAAGCTCAGAGCCCTGAATCTTAAATATGCTTTGCTGTTTCCCGCCCGCTTAAAGATCATGCATGAGCCAAAGTCATACTTCTTGGACAGCCCGGAGTCGGTAGCAGACTGGGTGGAAGTGTCATTCCCCTCACACAGGACAGAGAGATCAACGAAGAACACAAGCCTCGAAACACAAGCAGCACCAAAAGGGAAACCGCGCCGCATCTAACCTACTCGAAAATCCACTGCCAAGAGTCCATCCCCGGAACAGGTTCTGGAGAGACGGGAGGCATCGCTTCTCACCGCGGTGACATTCAGAGACCGTGACCCTCTTACCTCGGCGGAGTCATCGGAGCACACTAATATGCAATTGGACTAGGAAAACAGTCTCGCTTTATTCCCTTCCATCACTCCACAAACGGTGAATGACTACCTAGGTTAGCACCTCAATCTGGGTGACTAGGTAGGGTTATTCATTTCCTTGCTGTACGCGAGCCACAGACCTAGGCGGTCTCCCCACCTCCCATCATTTTATAAACTTTTCAAGCGACTATGGTCCGGTCAACTGTACTGCAACCAAAAACACGAGTGCTCTGCAAGGCACAGGAACCACATCCCCCAAAGCGAATGCAAGCTGATTCCAGTTGATTGGATTACAGATTTGGTTTCTTGTTTGGTCCAGCACTGTTCATTGGCTGGACCTAGTATTGGGTGGTAATATGGGTTATTGTTTATCTGGCTCACCCCTCAACACAAAGCGTGCAGGACCCCTTCCCCACAAGGCGGCAGGATTCAGAGCTGCACACACATACCTATGGCTACATCGGGAAAGTATACAATAGTTACTTGGAATGTTAGGGGGCTGGGGTCGGTGCACAAACGGCACAGAATACAAGCCAAATTGAATAGAAGGAAAGTACAGTTCTCTTTTATGCAGGAGGCACACCTTACCGATTCCGAGGCTGTCAAGCTACGTAGGAAATGGAAAGGGCAGGTGTACAACACATCATACTCCGCCTTTGCGAGGGGGGCCGCTATCTGGGTCGGAAATGGAATACCATTTGCAGCATTAGAGCAGCATGTAGACGTAAATGGTAGATATGTCCTGATCCATGGCACACTAGATGGCACACACATAGATATAGGCAGTTTATATGCCCCAAACTATGATCAGGATAAATTCTTAGCAAACTTAAATACAGTACTGGCATACTGGG
The DNA here is from genome assembly GCA_963921515.1 of Calotriton arnoldi. Taxonomy (NCBI): domain Eukaryota; kingdom Metazoa; phylum Chordata; class Amphibia; order Caudata; family Salamandridae; genus Calotriton; species Calotriton arnoldi. The sequence continues at coordinate 358,956 of CAWUFW010012318.1, read as the reverse complement.
CTGGGGACCCATGGCTCCTAGGGGGAGACTATAATGCAGTAATGGACATACACTTAGATCGCTCTCATCCCCCACTTCAGGGAGCGGCTTCTAATAGGCAATCAGATGCCCTCCGTGGATGGGCTGAGGGTTGGTCGCTAGAGGACGTCTGGCGCCTCAAAAATCCAAGCAGCCGCAAGTACTCGTTCTACTCGCATCCCCACATGCTCCACACAAGACTGGATAGGGTGCTCTGCTTCCTTACTGTCACAGCCCAGTTTACACATGCCACATACCTGGGGAAGACTTTTTCCGATCACAACCCTCTAGAGATCACGCTGTCCTGGGAGAGAGTCCCCTCTTGGAAGTTACGGCCACAGATGTTGGAAGATGCTGTCTTCCATAATACTATGGCCACAACCATTACCAATTATTTTTCCGAAAACACTGATTCGGCTTCCTCGCGCCTTATAGAATGGGAAGCATCTAAGACTGTCGTGAGGGGGCAGCTATTAGTGCCACTGTAGGGGCCCGACAAGAGACTAAAAAAAACCTTAAGACAGTAGAAAACACGCTGAACAAATTAGAGTAGGAAACTGTGACCGATTCTACTAAAGCGAAGGCGCTACAAGAGGCACGTATACAGCACGCAGAATTACTGGAGCGCCTACGCATAATAGACCATCAATCCTACACCCAACTCAAGCATGCGGATTCAGACAAATCGGGTGCACTTATTGCACCACTGCTCCGTCCAGCACCGCTATACATGAGGTAGTCTTACCGAACGGCACAGCAGTGAATACGTAAATAGACATTAATGAAGCCTCTTGTGGATATTTTACGAGACACTGTATAGGGCCCCTGGGGCAATAGGCGAGGAATCATCAGAGTCTTTCACTGTCCCCAACTATCCCAGACGGACCAAGATGACTTAGCTGGTCCTATCTCTAAAACTGAAATTAGGGAAGCCCTCCGGGTACTCCCACGCAACAAAGCGCCAGGACTAGATGGGCTACCGATAGAATTTTATGACACCTTCTCAGACAAATAAGTCCCTCACCTGGAGCGCCTATACCGATCAGCTCTAGAATCAGGTGGCCTGCCCACTACCACAATGCAGGCCCTAGTTACTTCTCTTCCTAAGCCCTGCAGGGATCCCACAGACATTTCGGGTTATCGGCCGCTGTCGCTGTTAAATACTGAATATAAGATCCTAAGTAAAATTTTAGCCCGTCGGCTGCATCCTTTTCTGCCGCAACTTATACACACGGATCAAAGGGGCTTCGTACCAGCACAAAGTACCTCCCTGAATATCAGGCGTCCCTACCACGTCATGGAGGCCACCCCTAAAGACCTTTTAGGAGGCGGGTGCATCTCCCTCGATTTGTGCCAGGCCTTTAATACCCTTAGCTGGGAATACAGGCTACTCGTCCTCAGTAAACTTGGTCTCCCCCCTGCATTTGTGCGCTGGGTTAAATTACTCTACACGTTACCAACGGCTGGAGCCCGCACAGGAGTGCACGTATCACGCCCCTACCCAGTACGCAGAGGCACACTACAGGGTTGCCCTCTACCCCTCTTCTATTCGTGCTGGCACTTGAACCCCTAGCAATCAAACTCCAAAGGGAGGCGGCTGGTAAAGGTATTTGTGTTGTTAACACTGCACATGTATTATCAGCCTACGCGGACGAACTTATCCTTTATATCCTTGACCTAGAGGACAACCTGGAGCCTATACCGCTCATCTTTAAACAGTTTGAACAACTATCGGGACTTACCATAAACGAGAATAAGTCCCACGCGTTCTTTTTCCTCCCTGAAGTGCACCCTGATGTAGTTAGATTTGGGCTGCTTACTCTCCCGGTAGCGCCAACTACCTCTAAATACTTGGGCATCCAAATTTATAGGGCCCCACAAGATTTACTAGATGGCTGCTGAGGACAGTCTAGGCACTCCGCACTCAAATATCATTTTGGATATCACTGCCCCTCTCAGTGGCGGATAGGATAACCTTCTCTAAGATGGTAATGCTCCCGCAATTGCTGTATTTTTTTCAGAAACCTTCCAGTACTGATCCCTGCCTCTTTTTTCAGAACTCTAGACACACTCTTGTCGGACTTGATTTAGGCGAAAGGCCAGAGAAGGGTGGGACTGACAAAGCTGCAGCTTGGGACGGACGGAGGGGGCATGGGGGCACCGGACTTTCGCGCATATTGTTTTGCAAGTCAGCTGCAATGGCTCGCATACTGGCTGGCAGGGCGTAACCTACACGAGCTGGTTTATACACCACAATTCTTGGCTCGAGGCGCCCTCCATGCCCTACTGTTACCCCAAGGGAGGATCCCTCCTACAGCCCCCCTTCTACTTCAAATAGCTCAAACCTACTGGAGAAGAGCACTACAGTACACAAGAAAGGGGCCCCCATGTGCCCCTAACACCCTGCTACTTGGGATCCCCACGCCCACAGGGTTGGTAACCAGGTGGAGCATATGTAGCTGGGAAAGGGAGGGGGTCTCCACAGTGGGGACGCTGTTAATGGAGGGTGTGCTGATGGACCATGAGAATTTTGCTCGGGAGCAGGGAGTCCTGTTAGCCCTTTTTATACTACATGCAGCTATCATTAAGTATGTGAAGAAGCACTGGGCCCCGGATGGCGAGGAGCCCCCTCCTCACAAGCTGGTCCGTGCTATGCACTTGATGGGCAAGGGTCGCCACCTGATAAGGTGGCTTTACAGAGGCGTCCGCGCGCATGCAGTGATTCCCCTCACGGCACTCAGAGAAAAGTGGGCTAGAGATCTTGGCAAGGACCTATCAGACAAGGACTGGGTCTCTCTCCTTGAATACCCCAAGAGGGTGTCCCGTAATGCTAAATTTAAGTTTATACAGTACATGATACTCCATAGGGCCTACCTCACACTGCACCGATTAAACTGCATGTACCCAGTGGCGCAGGAACACTGCCCAAGATGTCACGCAGACGACGCTGACCTACTACACATGACGTGGACGTGCCCGCGCCTGGCCGTCTTTTGAGCCAAGGTTGCTAATATAAAAGGAACTCTGACAGGGTTCCCCAGCTGGGACACAGCAGAGCGGTGCATACTGGGGCTGCGTCCCCGCTCTAAGACACAGAAAGTACAGTTCAGGTTTGCAGATTTGGCCTTAATCATCACAAAGCACTCCATCACTATGAGGTGGAAATCGGCCTTGCCCCCAACAGTACATGGCTGGCAAGAAGAGGTGATAAGATGGGGAAGAGCAGAAAGCGCAGTTGTTCGTAGGGAGGTGTACACGGGGTTACGGAAAACACTGATATCCATGGAGTGGGACTTGGTGCTGGAAACTCTTAAAGCCACTGACTTCTCAACATTATAACACACATTAGGGTGCAAGCCCACCCCTAGCCCGTAGCTACGGATGACTCCCCTGCGCCCACATGTCGCACGGCTCACTGGGGGGACCCGCACACATTCCAAAGTCTTAGCACGAAGATTTCATTCAGACTAAGCCGTATTCTGGGCCCGAGTGGGACGATCTTGGGGTGAGTCAGAAGGGTGGGAGGGGAGGGTGGGAGGGGGTAGTTTACGGTTCCATTGTACTTATTGTTTATCTACCTGCACCTGATACAGGGCGCCGATCGCATACTAGACTATAAAATGTCACATTAGTTTTTTAGCTCCTATTTGGTCTGTAAATTGTACGCATGGTGAAGATCATTTTACTCTGCCCCCCAGCGGGGTGAAATGTGTACTTTATGTATCAAGAATAGTATGAGGAGCTATTTATTGAGAAAATCAATCAAGTGTGTTATAAAAAAAAAACCTCTCCCCTACTCTGACCCTAGAGCAGCAAAGTGACTGTCAGCAGTTGTTAGAGCAGTTTTCCTCTCTGTTCTCCCTCACCCCTAGGCTTACACATTTGTGTACTCACCACATAGACACTGGAGACACTGGACACTGGAGACAGTCCGCCTGTCAAATATAACATTTACAGGCTGTGAGGGCCAGAATCAAGGAGAAGGTCTCTCAGATGTTGGTGTTAGGGGTGATTGAGCCCTCCTGTTGTCTCTGGTCCAGCCCAGTGGTGCTGGTACCCAAGGCTAAGCACCGGGCACAACTCCAGTTCTGTGTGGAATATCAAGGACTCAGTTCCGTAACTAAGATTGACGCCTTGCTCATCCCCCAATATGATGATCTCATAGACAGACTGGGTGCTGCAAAGTTTCTCAGTACTTTTGATCTTACATCAGGATACTGGGAGGTTGCTCTGACTGAGGGGGCAAAAGAGAGATCTGCGTTCTAGATCCCAGAGGGCTATTCAAGTTTAGAGGGATGCTCTTTGGCTTAAAGAATACCCCTGCCACCTTTCAGAGGTTGGTTAACAGGTTCCTACCTGGGAAGGAGGCCTTCTGTGATGCCTACCTAAATGGCATTGCTATCTTCAGCTCCAGCTGGGAGGAACACCTGTATAGCCTCAAGGAGGTGCTTCAGACGCTCTAGTGGGCGGGCCCGACTATCAAGGGCAGTAAGTGCCAGATAGGGCAAGGTTCCATGGTCTATCTGGGCTACATGGTGGACGGGGAAAAGGTGCAGACCCTTCAGGGCAAGCTTGAGACAATGCTGGAGTGGCAGCCCCCTGAAACAGACTGAAGTGAGGGCTTCCCTGGGCCTCACAGGATACTGTAGGAGGTTTGTTAAGTGATATGGTATTATTGTTGTCCCTTAACAGAGCTGACATCTAAGAAGCAACCCAGAAAGGCGATCTGGACAGTGGCCTGTCAGTAAGCCATTGACACCCTCAAGGAGGTAATGTGTACAGCACCTGTAGTCAAGGGTCCTGGCTTCTCTAGGGAGTATATCCTGCAGACAAACGCTTCAAAGCATGGCATAGGGACTGTCTTAGCACGGTTAAATGTGGAGGGCCTGGACTAACCAGTGGCCTTCATTAGCAGGAGGTTACTTCTCAGGTAACAGAGGTGGATTGCACTGAAAGGGAGGGCTTTGCTGTGGCCTGGGCACTGAAGAAGCTGAAACCAAACCTGTTTGGGACTCAATTACCGGTTCCAACAGTCTACAGGCTCCTTAGATGGCTCATGCAAATGAGTGGTGAAAATCCCAAACTGTTGCGGTGGTCCCTTTCCCTACAGAAAATGGACTTTACGATGGAACATTGTCCTGGGTCGGAACACGTCAAAGCTGATAGTCTATCCAGGTTCTTCCGCCTTAGTGATGAGAACTCCCAGGAGTTTCGGTAGGTCTCCACACATTCATCTGGGGGTGGAGGCACATATTAGACCTGTCAGCCTTAGGGTGGTCTTCCCCCAAACGTTTTGCTTTACTCCTCCATATTTATCTGATCTCATTTTTGTTGGCTTTAGGACTCTGTGCATTTCACCACTGCCAATCAATGCTAAAGTGCTTGTGCTCTCTCCTCTAAATATAGTAGGATTGGCTTACACCCAAATGGTATATTTAATTTACTTAAAAGTTCCTTTAAAGTGGTAATACATGTACCCAGGGCCTATAAATTAAATGCTACTAGTGGATCTGCAGCATTCGTTTTGCCACCCACTTAAGTAGCCCTTTAAAAATGCCTCAAGCCAACCTGTGCTAAAGTGCTTGTGCTCTCGCCTCTAAATGTGGTAGGATTGGCTAACATCCAATTGACATATTTAATTTACTTATAAGTGCCTGGTAAATTCATACTACATGTACCCAGGGCTTCCAAATTAAATGCTACTAGTGGGCAAGGGTCAAGCCATTGTTCAGCATTCCGTCCATTAATTGTTCATTTTACATTTGTCGCCCTAAGTGGGACGGGTATGCCCAGACGTGGGTCCCATGCTCTCCATGCCACTGGATTCAGGCTATCCTGGCTGATGAGGGGTGATACCCTTAAACTGGTCCTAGGATGCTTTTTTCTGGCCTGGCAGTTCGGGCTGGATTGTTCCCATGAGGAACAGGGTCAAGACTGATTTGCATATGGCTGGGTCCCAACTGGAATGGCATGGTGAGAAAAAGTACGATGGATTTAGGCCCAGATCTCTATACTGAGGGTGAATGTTTGACATTGTTCAGCATTTCGTCCATCAATTGTCCTTTTTGCATTTGTCACCCCGAGTGGGACAGGCATGCCCAGATGTTTGTCCTGTGCTCCCCATGCCACTGGAGTCAAGCTAGCTTGGCTGATGAGGGGTGATACCCCAAAACCAGTCCCAGGATGCTTGTTTCTTGTCTAGGGAGGACCTGGCCTGTCATTTCGTGCTGAACTGTTCCCATGGAGCAGGGTCAAGGCTGATTTGCACATGGCTGAGTCCAAACTGGAATGGCATTGTGAGCAAGAAAATAATGGATTTGGGCCCAGATCTCAGTACTGGGGGTGAATGTTTGACATTATTCATCATTCCATCCATCAATTGTTCTTTTTGCATTTGTCACCCCGGGGGGGCCAGTATGCCCAGACGTGGGTCGCATGCTCGCCATGCCACTGAAGTTAAGCTAGCCTGGCTGGCTACCCCAAAACCGGTCCCAGGATGCTTGTTTCTGGTCCAGGGAGGACCTGGCCTGTCAGTTCGGGCAGAACTGTTCCCATGGGGAGCAGGGTCAAGACTTATTTGCATATGGCTGGGTCCAAACTGGAAAGGCACGGTGAGCAAAAAAATTATGTATTTAGGCCCAAATCTCTGTACTGGGGGTGAATGTTTGACATTATTCAGCATTCCATCCATCAAGTGTTCGTTTTGCATTTGTCAACCCGAGTGGGACGGGTATGTCCAGGCGTGGGTCCCGTGCTCCCATGCCACTTGGAGTCAAGCTAGCCTGGCTGATGAGGGGGATACCCCGAAACCGGTCACAGGATGCTTGCTTCCGATCCAGGGAGGACCTGTCCTGGCAGTTCGGGCTGGACTGTTACCATGGGGAGCAGGGTCAAGATGGATTTGCATATGGCTGGGTCCAAACTGGAATGCCATGGTGAGCAAAAAGACAATGGATTTAGGCCCAGAAATCTGTACTGGGGGTGAATGCTTGACATTGTTCAGCATTCCATCCATCAATTGTTCTTTTTGCATTTGTCACCCTGAGTGGGAAAGGTATGCCCAGACATGGGTACTGTGCTTCCATGCCACTTGGAGTCAAGCTAGCCTGGCTCCTGAGGGGTGATACCTCGAAACCGGTCCCAGGATGCTTGTTTCCGATCCAGGGAGGACCTGGCCTAATAGTTTGGGCTGGACAGGCGCCTGGGGAGTGGCTAGGGAGAGAGTACGGTGGAGCCAGGGCACTTGCGGCAGAGTAAAGTAAAGAAAGAGCCCCACCCTGAAGACAGAGCATACAGTGGCTGTGGTCCATGGATTGGCCACCCATTGGGCCCTCTCCTTCAACATACCGGCCCCCTGAGGAGCCATGGCCTTCGGTGGCCATGGCGATGCACCCCCCACTATAGGCAGAGAAGACACAGCCTAAGGAGGGGATACAGGCCATCCCCATGGTCACAGACAATACACAAACAGACTATGGGAGCCTCCCTCCCCCTGTGATAGTGATCCATTAAGGTACTCTGATGGCCTTAGCCCTGCTGTGGAGAGGCGATTTAATAACCGAGGCCTAGCTTAACCACGAACCAGTAACATCAGCGGCGCTGCCCATGGAGTCTGGGCTGGAGCCCATCCTGATTGTAGCCCGGACCAACGTGTGTCCTTTGACCAGTCCTGGTGCCCTGCTGACCTTGCTAGAGGCAAAGCGCCTCCAGGAGAAAGGCCCAAGACCGAGAGCTTCCCGCCACTGAGTAGATCAGGAGGCCGGTGAATGGGGAGAGACAACAACCAATCATCTCTGATGCCTTCTCACGGTGAAGTGCCACTCCCGGACCTCCCTCAATTTCACCATTGGGAAAGACAAACAGACAATGCAAGCGTTGAAAGCTGCATAGACAAATTAATGAAACCCACCCAAAGCCCAGAAAGAGAATCTTCTCCCCAGCCACAGATCCCAAAGGAGCCATCCCTGGACTCTACGATGACAATCTTCCTGGTGATTCAAGAATCCTGGACATCTCTGGAGGGGAGGATCGAGGTATTGAGTGTCAATCTCTCCCTCTTACAGCAAGACCTACGGAATGTGGTAGATAGAGTTGCAGAGAGGACATGATAAAGAGACTCCAGGAACATGTCATGCAGTTGTGGAAAACTGTCCACACACTGGAGCACAAGGCGGTGGACACCAAGGGCTGTTCCCGCTGCAACAACATCTGTGGTGGGCTTCACCCAATTTGACACTCAGTGGCTGCAAGCCTGGGTATGGGTGGAGGAACTATCCCTGTGCTTTCTAGTTGAGTGGACACACAGATCCGTGGCCCCTCGACCACCACCGGGTGTGCCTCCGAGGCCTATTATTTCCCACATCATCAACTCTGCAGACAGGGGCGCTATCTTACAGGCCTCCGGCAAATGAGAGAAATCCTTTACAACCACTAAAAATCATGATATTCCCGGACTGCACATTACAAGTGCAACAGCAACGTCACTCCTTTCTCAGTGTTAAACAAAAACCAAAAGCCTTGCAAATCCATTATATGTTGCTCTTCCCAGCTGATCTCAAAGTCCTATATGTTGAGAAAACATACTTTTTTAACACTCCGGAGAGTGTGTGGCACTGGATTGAGGAGCAGCCAACATGGTGGAAACAGACCATAGACAGCAAGCCATCCGGATCCTAGTTGCAGACACCATGCAGATGTCAGAGGTACAAGCATAGACGCCGCTCGGCAGAGACAGTGGCAGGAGCCCAGGGCACAGATGTTCATCACCCAGCACTGAATAGCAAACACTGACAGCAATAGATGATCCACGATTCTGCAGCTCCAGTTTCAAAAACATAAATATTATGGTTTGCTCTTTCATCCATCTCTTGCTTGGTGGGACAAAATAACTCTTAAAAGGGGATTTGGAGGATGGGAAAGAATTGTAGTTGCAGTTACCCAGTTGGCGGTTTTCCCAACCATCGTCCACGGCAGGCACTTCAATTTTCAAAGTATTGGGAGAGGGAGGGCTTTTGCACACTGTCCAGCGAGAAATCTTTTCCCAGACACAGACACTTAAATCTGCAAGCCGGGGTGCCACGTCCATGGCTACCCCCGGATGGACCGTAGAGACTCTCATACTGAAGGAAGTCAGCTCAAGCTCCTCACTTGGAACGTGAACACCCCATTAGATAAGATTAAGAGAGATGCGGTCCTTAAGACTGCCATATGCATTGTCCCCAACATACTCATGCTCCAAGAGACACACCGAGCAGGCGACCATTGTTCTTTCTGGCAAGGGCCGGGTATACTCAGGTTTACCATGCTGGATTTACCAAGTGTTCCCTTTGAGTCACCCTTCTGCCCTACAGCACAACCCCCTTCCAGAAGTCAGGATCCTGCTAGACAAATGTGGGAGATACATAGCTGGTTCCGGAACAATATGGGGAACTCACATCTCCTTCATTAGTGTATATGCACCACCCCCCTGTCCGCAAAGTTACTTGAAATGTTGGAAGATGTCCTGTCTTGGAGTTGAGTGGGCGACCCTTTTGCTCAACAGTTCCACAGGGATGATACAGCGATCTATCCACCCAACACGCCCTGCTACATTTCTTGATAACATGAAATTAGCATACACCTTGCACCTACACTACCCCACTACACAGGGCTACACTTAATTTTCTTTTTAATTTTCTAATTTAGTTTAGGAAGGTATTCTCCTGCCTAAACTGCTATCTGCTCCTCACCATGGAAGCCGTCAGGATGGCGGAATTGCGCATTTTGTCCGACCACTCACTAGATGTACTCACCCTGTAGCACAGACCGTGAACATCCGGGGAAGAATGGTGCTTTAACGCATGGTTATTGAAAGATCCTAACGCCAAAGATCATTTCGGAAGCAGATGGAACTCTATCTGTTTCTCAACAGGAGTACAGTGCCCCTCCCTCAGGGTCCTGTAGCAGGCACTCAAAGCCACATTGATAGGGGTCATCATCAGTTACTGCGCGATTTAAAAAATGTAGGGGTCTCCAGGAGGTTATAGTCTGGGAATCAGGTCTACTTGACTGGAACAGGCCTACACGTCAGACCCGGACCGACCCTCCTTCGGAACATCTTGCACACCCAGTCTCTATTACGTCAAGCCCACCTAGATGAGGCGCGACAGACATGGCTTGCATTGTAAAGCCATATCTATCACTGGGGGAACAAGAGCAATAAAATCCTTCACCGCCTCTGCTCTACCGCTGCTTCACGAACACACATATGCCATTTAATAGATGATGGTAACTACAGCACTACTGAACCCAAGCCAAGATAGCCACAGATTTTGCAACTTTCATGGCCAATATACCCATCTAACGCCTTACCACAGAGGAGATGACCTCCCTGGAGAGTGACCTCACACTGGAGGAGCTGGGAGAGGACGTGACCCAACCCCAGTCCCGCAAAACACAGGGGTCCCAATGGGTGGAATTCTACAAGGCCAACTGGTCCTGACTGGGCCAAACAATTCTATTTATTTATTTAAAATGTTTTGTATAGTGTGAACATGACCCTAGAGGGTATCAGAGCGCTTTACAGAGAGATGCTTGGTATAGGAAACAATGGTCCTAGACTTCTTTAAAGCTACAATTCAGTTATGAAAAACATTCATTAGTCAAAGGGCATCCGGTACATATTGAATTAGCATTGTATCATTAATGTACCACCATTTTCTTTACAATGCAAACAAGTATATCCTCAAAAGACACAAAGGCACAAAATATCGCTCCGATAGTGACTGTTTTTTATTTAGTTACTTTTATAACAGATCATCATATTCAATGCTCCAAATAGAGAAAGAGGTTGCTCCAAGGGGAGTGTGAAAAAAGTGCCCTCAACCTTATGGCCTGCTCGTGAGCAGCCACCAGCCAGAGGCCCCCTATCACCCATTGGATAATATTGGGCCTCAGCACTCTGCACCTGGCCACCCTAGTGCAGCTGAGGGTGCTTTTTGAGTGCATCCCTGAACCTGGGGGAACACTTGTTCTAACCCCAGAAACTCAACCCTCAAGACCGTTTACCTACCTGCAAAACGATAACCCCATTTTTCTCCATAGGATTGCATTGACTCTTTTCCTCTGAAAAACTTCTAAGTTTTGAGGGTGTTTTGTAAGGAAACTTAGGAAACTGTGTTTAGATAATAACTGTTTTACTCACCTTTTATCCAGGAAATGCCCCTGTGTGATATCTAGGCATATCACACTGAGTAGAAAAAGTAATCTGAAAAGATACTTAAAAAGTAATCATAAACTAATGGCAAAGTAACTGAAAAATATTTTTAACTGTTTCTGAACAATTGACCTACCTGTATCTACATTCAACTGCATTCAACTGTATTATCAGAAAAGTACTATTTTTACTTACCTGCACCAAGTCTAGCTTGGTTCTAAAAATAAAATACAACAAAGAAATATTTTTGATATAAACAATTGGTCTGAGTTCAGTCTTTGAGTGTGTGACATCATTCCTTGCCTGAGTGTGTACAATAAATGCTTTACACTACCCTCTGATAAAGCCTTACTGCTCATCCACACTACCACAAATAGAGAGTAAGTTATTATCTACTTTAACCTCTGTAAGCCTATGGGGATCCACTGGACTCTGTGCACATATACCTTGCTTTGGTATAGTATATACAGAGCCAGCTTCCTACAATCAGCCACCTGTGAGGCCTGCGCTCAGTTTGTACAAGAAAGTAAGTACCAAACAGGTATGGTCTCAGCTTCTTCAGGAACCAAACCATAGCACAGGCTTCCCTCTCAATGGCATTCCAACACTGTTCTCTGGGGAGTAACCTCCTGCTAATAAAACCAACAGACTGGTCCTGGCAATCATCATTAGCCTGTGATAGGACTGTTCCTATTCCATGCTCAGAGGCATTAGTCTGCACAATGAACTGCTTTGTATAATCTGGAGCTATAAGAATGGGTGTTAAGGGTATTGTTTCCTTCAAAGGGCCCAATTCCGATCTCTCTAGGAAAGCCCTAGTGAGACTCGGATCCGGAGGGCTTTCCTAGCGAATCACTCTGTGGGAGTCTGACCGAACGAGTTTTTAGTTTTTTTTTAGATAGGGACGCCACGGAGGAGCGTCGATAATTTATTTATTGACTGTACAATTAATTAAAATCATTACAGTAAAAACAGTTGAAAAGTAGAAAATAGACAGACTACAAATAGTAGAGCTTCAGATGAAATTTGGTGGATTTGTCGCCCCCCCACCCCCAGCACCCACTCAATCGGCCGGCACCTATAATCGTAGTCATATGGCCTTGCACAAGTTTCTGGAGCCCCCAATGAACCGTAAAAATAGTCTACTTTAAAAGTCTATAAGCCGTTCACCTTGGCACTTCAATTAAAATCCATAAAATAGCGCTGTCTTAATGGGACGGGTGAGGGTGGGCAAAAGCATCAGTGTTTGTTGGGGGCCAGGCTGCTTTCTTCCCCTGGATTTGCTGTGCTCGTCGCCATAGTTTGATTGAGTTCATTGGCAGCTTTTAGGGCGATCCTAATCTGATGCGTACATTTCCCCAGTCTTGCTAGGGTCGTCGTGATTGTTGTGGAAAAGCACAAGGCTGACGCATCATTACATGACTTTGTACCGTTGGTGATACAAATCGGGCGTAGGAGTCGCCGACGTTCGTTTATGAGATTGGGGCAGCAGCATAGGAGATGCAACCAATATTCCCTTGTGTAGGTGCACAGTCTGCAATTTGTAGATTCCCCCCTGCGGGCCCATGCAGGGTTGAAATCGGCGATTCCTAGTATGCTTAATCTCATGAAAAGAATTTTGCTTCGGGCTTGTGGTGTGAGGGCCTCGCTTAGGTAAGGTTGTACCTTACCTACGATGTAGGAGCTGTTCAGCGGGTCTAAATGGGAGCTTGAGCGGAGGGATTTGAGGTCAAGATCAAAAGATGTCTCGCGCACTTGTCTATTTATGGCTTTTTTCCAGGCGTTCAATGGAATTTCCAGCAGCAGTATACTCTCTTCCTCGATCTTCAGTGTATTGAACGCTTTGCCAAGACTGATGTGCCAGGACGAGCGTGGCCCCTCGAAGATAGATCTCAATTGTTGTCTTAGAGAATTGGCTGGGGCCCTTAGAATCCTTAGGTATAGCTTTATGATCTCCCCTTGGCACATCAAGTCTGGCCTCGCCAGACCTAGCTCCAATCTTAGCCTTGACTTCCTCGCTGCCCTTGGAATGAGGAGAACTGATTTATATGCTTTGGCTTGGGCTGAGATGAGGAGGGCATCCTGTGACCCAATGAACTCTATGGGAGCCTGTATACCGACGCATACATAGGCTCCCATAGCAAAAAGGGGGTGGGTGGGGAAAAGCGTATACCCTATTTCGGGCACCCCATGTTGCCCGCCACACTGTGCATGCTTGGATCAGGGGGGCTCATGCGTACCCCCCTGCGACCGATTTGGAGGGCTCCGGGTGAAGGGGACCTGCTCTGGCACCCTGAAGTCCGATTCCGACAGCCGTTTCGTCTCGCTGAGACCGAGTCGATACGGCTGTTCGAATCGTGCATCATACTTGCTCGTTCGGAAGCCAGGTCCATTGCGCGGCACGATTTGGCTCCAGACGAGTCAGAAGGACAGATTCGGGTTTGGAAACCATTCGGTCGGCACGGACGAGATCTTCGCATCATACTTGGTCGTTCGGAATGGGGGATGGAAACAGTGGCTCCAAATCGGATTTGGTCGTTCTGGATCCTGTCAGGAGCCCTCCCGGCCCAGATCGGAATCGAGCCCAAAGTGTCAAAAGCCTTTTGATAGCTCACTGTCCAGTTTACTTTTTTGGTTGCTTCTTTGAGGTCATTTCAATGAGGGGTGCCACAATAGTGCCATATTGCTTCACAAATCTCCTGTAGTATCCATTGAAGCGAAGGAATGCCCTGATTTGAGTCTGAGTGGTTGGAGCTTACCTGTCCAGAATAGTCTGGATCTTGGGCTGTGCGGGCTGAACCTGGCCTCCACCTACAGGGTGGCCCAAGTATGCAACAGAACCCGGCCCTATCTGGCACTGGCTTACCTTGATAGTGAGTCCTGCATGTTGCGGAGCCTCCAGGACCTTTCAAAGGGAGATCAGGTGATCCTGCCAGGTGGAGTTACAGACATCAATATCATCAAGAAATGCTGCACTGAAGGATTCCAACCCAGCAAGGACTTTGTTCACCAACCTTTGGAGGGTGGCAGGGGCGTTCTTTAGTCCAAATTTCATCACAGTTAACTGGTAATGCCCATCTGGGGCTGTGAATCCTATTTTCTCGTTTGTTCCAGGGGTAAGAGCAATCTGCTAGTATTTGGTTTCCCCCAACCTGTCAATAAAGCCCATGGGATAGGGTGTGCATCTGTCTTAGTGACAGCCTTGAGACCTCTATAGTCCACATAAAACCTGAGCTGTGGTTTACCACCCTTGGAATGAGGTTTGGGGACTAAGACCACTGGGCTGGCCCAGGGGCTTTCAGAGGGTTCAGCCACCCCTAAATCAAGCATCTTGCTGACTTCATCTCTGATGTTTTCTTTGACCTGATCAGATGCCCGTAAATTTTTATTTTTGACACGTATGCTGTCCCCAGTGTCCACATCATGTGTACACCAGATTGCCTGACCAGGGGGTCAAAGAAAAGAGCTCAGCATACTGTATACTTCCTGCTGTCAGTTTTCTGTTGGGCAGTGAGGGTGTCTGAAAAGACAACACCCTCAACAGACTCATCTTTAGGGCTGATTGAGAGGAGGCCAGGAAGAGGTTCACTCTCTTCTTCCTGATCCTCATCAGTAGCCATCAACATGGTCACACCAGCCCTTTCATGAAAAGGGTTTAGGCGGTTGACATGGATGACCCTGTGAGGGTTCCTGCAACTGCCTAGGCCATGGAATTAGGTGACCTCTCCTTTTCCCTCTATGATAGGGTAGTGACTGCTCCAATTGTCCTGGAGTGCCCTAGGTGCCACAGACTCCAAAACCCATACCTTCTGCCCTGGTTGAAACTCCACCAGTGCAGCCTTTTGGTGAAACCATTGCTTCTGGAGCTCTTGGCTTGCCTCAAGGTTTTTATTTGCTCTTTCCTTATACTCAGCCATCCTGGAACGCAGGCCAAGTGCACAGTCCACAAGGTTTGGGCTCTTTGAGAGGACCTTCCCAGCCTTCCCTCACTAGACTCAGTGGTCCCCTAACAGGATGGCCAAACAGAAACCCAAAGGTAATAAAGCCTTCTCCTTTCTGTAGCATTTCTCTGTAGGCGAAAAGCAGGCATGGCAAAAGGACATCCCATTTCCTTCTGAGTTTTTCAGGGAGTTCCATGATCGTACCTTTAATGGTCTTGTTGAATTTCTCAACCAGACAATTGGTTTGTGGGTGATATGGGGTAGTGAAATTATAAGTCACACCACATTCATTCCACATTGCCTTTAGGTAAGCAGACATGACGTTACTACCTCTATCTGAAGCCACCTCCTTAGGGAAACCCACTCTAGTTAAAATACTCAAGAGGGCTCTGGCAACTGCAGGGACAGTGACAGTCCCAAGGGGAAATGCTTCAGAATACATGGTGGCATTATTCACTGCCACCAGTAGAAATCTGCTTCCTAATGCTGTTTGAGGGTCATGGGGACCAACAAGGTCAATCTCTACCCTTTCAAAGGGAATCCTAACCACTGGTAGTGGAATTAAGTGGGACTTTGGTTTGCTACCAGTCTTGCCACTGGCTTGAAAGGTAGCACAGGAGCTGCAAAACTCCTTCACTTTCTGGGACATACCTGGCCAGTAAAAGTGGGTGACTAAGGTACTCCAAGTTTGGTCTGGCCAAGATGCCCAGCTAGGGGGATGTCATGTGCTATAGTGAGTAAGATCTTCCTGTACTGCTGAGGCACTACAACTCTCCAAGTGGCACCAGGTTTTGTGTCTCTGGCCTCAATGTAAAGGAGTCTCTCCTCCCAATAGGTTCTGTGGGAGCCACTGACATTTGCCTTTTCCTGGTCAGCAGCTTTCTGGCTCAGGCCCTCAAGAGTGAGACAGGTACTCTTTCCCTTGCACATATCTTCCCTAGAAGTTCTCCCTGGTCCTAGGAGCTCTGTAGTGTAAGGCTCAGTTCCCTCAAGGGCTGACAGGTCTTCTCCTTGAGGAGTGGGGACCTGAGCTTGTGTCTCAGGAGAAGGTGGTTTCCCAGCCTTCTTGCCTTTTCTCCTGGAGGATTGGGCTATTTTTTTCAGGCTCCAATGCCTCTTTTTCACCCTGGGCTTTGCTTTATGCTCGAGTTTTCACACACACCCATTCAGGTATTCCCAGCAGGGCTGCATGGGTTCTCATTTCTACCTCAGCCCATGCCGAGCTCTCCAGATCATTACCTAGTAATTGATAACTGAATAAGTTTGTCCAATTATACACTGCTTTGAAGATCTCAGTTTTTCAATCACCATAGTGACACTTGCACCTGTATCCCTCAGTGCTTCTACTTCGACTCTATTTATATGTGGCTTTTGTCTGTACTTTTCCAGGTTATTGGGCCAGAAAGCCAGGAAAGCTATATCCACCCCCCCCTTCAAATACAAAAGTAGCTTCAGTGTGCTCACTGACCTGGTCCGGACATGCTAAGGACCGCATCTGGAGACTCAGGACCGCTGTGGGTGCTGTACTAGTGGGAGCCTTTTTGGTGCAGGAAGAGTCCTCAGTTCATTGTACGTTCTGCTTACAGTTGAAATATCAAGCCTTTTTGGGTTTCCAGTTTTTGCCCTGGTACCCACCCTCTGGAAAGTGTCTCTGGGTCCACCCTCTTGAACAGGTTTTTGGGGGCCTTTAGAAGACTCTTTGGGTTTTTCCCCTTTGTGTCCCACCTCTTTCCCCTGGGGAGGACTGGTAACCCTTTCTTTTGGTCACACCCTGGAGCTTTCTGGACACCCTTGTTTTGCCCAGGGATGGGCGGGAAACTCTGCTCCGCCAGTAGAGTTTGCAGAGTTTTGCCAACTCTGTGCTCCGTTGGGAGTGCGGAGTTCAGCAAAAAATTCTGGTTTCGCTGCATGCCGAAGTTTGCCCCCCCCCCCGTCCACCCCTCTTCCACAGTGTGAGTCATGGATGTTGTTTAAATGATACGCCCTCGCGCACGTGGAGTAGGCTCAAAGACAAAGCGAGTAAAAACATCCAGAAGTGTGAATAACTGCAAATGGCGCTCTCTCCGGCTCCATGCTGTCTGCCATGTCATCATACATAAAGAGGGCATGTCAGAGATTCCGCTCCTAGCACATAAGTGGCACCATATGTTTGACCAAGCGAATGGTAACTTGAGGCAGCAAGCGGCAGGCATATGATATTGAGTAGACATTTGAAAATTTGTAGCCCTTCTGCTAGCACATAATTGGTATACTTAGCTACTTAGAGCATGATTTATAAGAAATTGTATCCTCACCTCCTGAAGAGAAGGATATCTTGATAGGTGAACCTTCGCTGGTAGAGGACCTCCTCCACCTCAAAGGCCAACGCCTGCCCGGGCAACAGGTTGCTGGCCTTCTGTAACCAGCCGTCTCATATAAGGGTCTCCATGGTAGGAGCGGGGCATGCAAGGGCCAGAGCAGGGAAGGATGGAAAAGCAACACCCGCCTCACACAAGCTGCTACAGGAGCGGAGGTTTCAACCTACCAATGGGAAGCAATCTCAAGCTTTGCTCATGCAATCAAAATTCTAGCAGTTTTGAAGGGCAGGCCACTAGACCAGCATGTTCGGGAGTCCTAGTTGCACAGAGACCCAAGGCTGGATGGGGGACCCTCTGCTGCTGAGACCTCTCCCTCACACGGCCCCCCTCTGCCGTCACCCAGAGCTCTTCAGTCTTCACTTGAAGCTCTTCTGCCCTCACCCAGCCCTCCTCTGCCCCTCCTCTGCCCTCACTCGGCCCTCATCTGCCCTCAAATAGCCCTTCTCTGCAGAAATCTCTCTCTCACTTGGAGCTCCTCTGCCCTCACCCGGCCCTCCTCTGCCCTCACAAGGACCTCCTCTGCCTTCACTCGAAGCTTCTCTGCCTTCACTCGGAGTTTCTCTGCCCACACTCATACCTTTTCTTCTACACTCAGATACCCTCTACGCACCCTCATACCTCCTCTACTCACACTCAGACATCCCCTCCCTCACTGCTTCCCCTCCCCTCCACTCCTGCACCAGGCCCCTGAGGTGCCTCCGCTGGAGGGGGGCCCTGACCCTGCCACCTGCACCAGGGAAACTGCTCTCTGGGTGTTGGTCTTTCTTCAGGCCAGTGGGGCCACACGAGCAGGTAAGTGCCCAACGCTGAGCCCTGGCAGCATGGGGCAGGGAGGGGCCACTGGGGCTTTAGTGGCACTGGCGAGAGTAGGGTCCATTGGGATGAGGAACACGAAGCGCTAGGGGTGCCGGGGGTCTTGGGGAGAGCAGGGGTCCATTGGGCTAAGGCGCTAGAGGTGCCTGGGGCCCTGGAGCTGCAAGGGCCACCAGGGGGATGAAGCTACTGGGGATGCTTAGAGGCCCTTTGGTGGATCCTGGGAGGAGAAGGCATGAACACAGAGTTGCTTGGGGCCCTGTGAGTTGGCTGCAATAAAAGAAGGGCCCTGCGCTTCCACTCTCTTGACCTCGTGGACAAAGGATGGCCGAATGCAGCCTACCTGCTGACTGGACAGTGTGTCTCCTTGCACCTGAGGTGTCTGTCAGGCCTCTTGTTAAAGGAGCTCTGTGTCAATAGGGGGCAGGCAAATTTAATTTAAGAGGCCTAGGGAGTGTATAACCAGGCAGATGCTAAAGGGAAGGCCTGGGGTGGAAAGGAGGACGAGGAGACAGATGACGTTGCAGCGCTTTATACTGCTGAGGGAGAGGAGTAGGGGCGGGACAGTTCAGCTCAGCCATCGGGCCTAGGGCGGAGCGGAACGCTGCGGAATTCCACTGAGTTTTTATGCAACTCTGCAGAATTCCGCATAGTGCAACTCTGCAAACTCCGCCCACCCCTAGTTTTGACCCAGTGGTCAGCCTTCTTACCCAGCTCCTGGGGAGTGACCAACCCTAAGTACAATAAATACTGATGCAGTTTTTCTGAAGTACAGTTACTTAACAGATGCTATTTCATAAGTCAATTATAAAGCCCATCATAATCCTGCACCTTACTTTCTTTCAACCAGCCGCCTAGTGTTTTGACTGAGAAGTCGTCAAACTCTACCCAAGCATGACTCGAGGTTTTGTGAGTCTCCCTGAACTTAGTTCTGTACTCCTCAGTGGTGAGTCCAAAGCCCTCAATCAGACTATTCTTTATGAGGTCATAAGGTTCCCCCTCTGCCTAATCCAGTGTCAGAAGTCTGGGGCTACTGGGGCTTTAGTGGCACTGGCGAGAGTAGGGTCCATTGGGGTGAGGCACTGAGGCTCTAGGGGTGCCTGGACCCTGGTGAGAGCAGGGGTCCATTGCGGTAAGGCGCTAAGGGTGCCTGGGGACCTGGAGCTGCAGAGGTCACCAGGGGGCTGGGGCCACTGGGGATGCTTAGAGGCCCTTTGGTGGATCCTGGGAGGAGAAGGCATGAATACAGAGGTGTTTGGGGCTCTGTGAGTTAGCTGCAATAACAGAAGGGCCATGCGCTTCCACTCTCTTGACCTCGTGGACAATGGATGGCCGAATGCAGTCCACCTGCTGACTAGACAGTGTGTCTCCTTGCACCTGAGGTGTCTTTCAGGCCTCTTGTTAAAGGAGCTCTGTGTCAATAGGGGGCAGGCAAATCTAATTTAAAAGAGGCCAGGGGAGTGTATAACCAGGCAGCTGCCGAAGGGAAGGCCTGGGGTGGAAAGGAGGACAGGGAGACAGATGACATTGCAGCGCTTTATACTGCGGAGGGAGAGGAGTAGGGGCAGACCAGTTCAGCTCAGTCATCGGGCTTAGGTTGGAGTGGAACTCCGTGGAATTTCACTGGGTTTTTATGCAACTCTGCAGAATTCCGCGTAGTGCAACTCTGCAAACTCCGCCCACCCCTAGTTTTGTCCCAGTGGTCAGCCTTCTTACCCAGCTCTTGGGGAGAGACCAACCCTAAGTACACTAAATACTAATGCAGTTTTTCTGAAGTACAGTTACTTAACAGATGCTATTTCATAAGTCAATTATAAAGCCCATCATAATCCTGCACCTTACTTCCTTTCAACCAGCCACCTAGTGTTATGACTGAGAAGTCAACAAACTCTACCCAAGAATGACTCTAGGTTTTGTGAGTCTCCCTGAACTTAGTCCTGTACTCCTCAGTGGTGAGTCCAAAGCCCTCAATCAGAGTATTCTTCATGAGGTCATAAGATTCCCCCTCTGCCTCATCCAGTGTCAGAAGTCTATCCCTACACGTTCCTGAGTACAACTCCCAGCGTAGAGAGTCACAGTATCTCTGGTGTCACCTCTTCATTTTACAAGGCTTCTCAAAGGCTGTAAACCATTTGGTAATGTCATCACCCTCAACATATTTAGGGACAATCTCTTTGGGGATTTTGGGAATCAAAAGCTTCCTCTCTCTCCCTATTTTGTCAGTTGCTGCCTCCACGCATGCGTTCTAGACCCATCTCAGCCCTTTCTTTCTCTTTAGCCAGGATTTTCACTTTAAGGTCTGCTCTTCCGGCTAGTCTCTCAAGAATTGCTTCTTCTTCCTCTAGCTCTTCTCTGGACCTGGAGTTGCCTAACCTACCCTCAGTAGGGGATGTTCTCTAGGTACAGTCTTAAGGTAGAGATGTGGGAGTACCTCATCCCCTTCTCTAGTGAGTTTGGGGGGACAGTCTCCTGGAGTACTGTACCCACTGTCAGGGTCACTGTCCATCTCCTCCTCTAGAGGGGTGTCAGGATCCTCAGTTAAATGGGTGGCATCAAACTCTGCAAGTAGATCTTGGAGCTGTGCTTTTGTAGGGTATGAGCCAGTTTTGATTTTGCTGGCTGTACAGAGGTTCCTTGAGTGCTTCCTATTAAGCTTCAGATAAGGGGCCAGATTGAGTTCCTGGGCTATCTCCTCTTGGCCAGACATTTTTAGCGCAATTGAGACCTTTTTAGAAAAATCGACAGCCATTCTAAAAAGACTTTTTAAGACCTAACTGACTAGTATACTTTTTAAATCTCCTATACAATGGAATGGGGGGCTTAACACAAGGCACTAACAGATCAGATTAAAACCTTTGGAAAAATCGAAAAAATGGAGAAAAAATAGTAAGTTGTGGATTTCTTTGTGGAATCACCTTTTGATCAAGAGATATCAGCAAATGCAAAGTCTTGTACCTCACCGCTGATCCACAAATGTAGTAATCTGGCTTTCTATGTAGTGTACCAAAATGAGGTGCACTATGCAAAAAGTCTAGACGCTCCCTAAATGGCTTACACGGCTTACATTAATAACCCCAAGTGCTATATTTATGGTAGTGTGGACAAGCAACTTAGGCTTATCAGAGGGTAGTGTTGAGCATTTGTTGTACACACAGAGTCAATAAATGAAACACACACTCAAGAAGAATTTCGAGACCAATTTTGAAAAATTACTAGACCTGAGCGGAGTTCTCGGTGCTGCGCTACGCGGAGTTCCACTGGCAGGTTGAGTTTGCTGGCGTGTCAGTTCGCGTTGCATTGGGAACGTGGAGTGTGTTCTCGCATTTCAAATCCCGGGCAAACGACAACATGCGGTTCTCATGTACATTCTCACGTTCCAAATCACGAGCGAACGGCACCATGCGGTCCGCACGGGCATGGCCATCTTGTTTTTCTGCTCTCTGTTATGGTGCTGGGCCTAAAATTGAATCTTTATTTCATCTGTGTAGTCCTCCCCCTTTAAAACTAATCTACTCCTCAGTTTTATTTTTAAATTAGTGTGTGTCTTTGTGTTTGTGTATCTTAAGTTTATGGGGAAAAAAATCTTGTTTTTCGGGACTTTTTGTTTATTTCCCCTTACTTGAACTTCCTTATTTCTTTCTTCTTTTCTTTTCTTTCCCTTCCTTTTTTTTTCCGAACCCACCAGGCGCCATGGCAGAGGCAGGGTGGCTATGTTGTGGGTGCCACCACCTCCCAGGTGTGCAGCCCTAGGCAATCTTTGGTGAGAAGAAGGTGGTAGCACAGTTTTTTTTTTGGGCAGTGCCAGCTCGCCTCCATGATGGCATCAGGCGGAAGGTAGCGGATACCCACTGCGGGAGCGTTGGCAGTGCTGGGGGCTGGTGCGCCGGTTCGTGCGGTGCACCAGCCAGGTTCAGCGCAGCGCCCAGCAGCTGATTCCCCGCTGGGCGGATATCCTGGACTGGGAACAGGACTTGCTCGACTTGCTAGTCGTCGATATTCCTGGGCTCGGTGAGTATTAATAATTTATTTGTTGTGTTTGTGTTCTACAATGCTAACATTTTGTTTCTGAATAGCATGCTGCTCACACTCAGATGTAAGTTACGTTTCGTTTATGTTTGAATATTATTGTTTGATCCAGTTTCTAGTTTCTGCTAGGCAGGTGATCAGCGCTACCTAATTGTACTCATCATTGGCGCTCACTTTGGCTGATTAATTAGGAAGCCATTGTGCACTGTTCTCCTATCACTATAGTGTATCAGTGAGTAGCGCGTTCTCTTTGTGACTTAGTTTGTTTATGTAGCTCGTACATTTCCAAGTTTTTTCACAGAGATGTGTAGTATGTATATGCATCTATGCACTGTAAAAAAGAGAGACTGAGTTGGTCTATGAAGGAGGTTGAGAAATGGAATAGAATCAAAGATTATTCACTGCAATGCATTAGTTCCAAATGTAGTTTTTGTTAAGGAAATTTGGAGAAGGGATTTCAGGATTAGTATGGGCAACTCAACCATAGGCGATGGACTCTAAATATTGGCAATCTGTTTTAGAGATGTACAATGTGACTGTGTTTGCTTTTCATAAAAAAGTTTGTGGAGGTTAGCTAAATCACTAATCTTTTTTTTTTTATCTTCTTCATTTCCTACATTAGCTCCCAAGGGCAAGAAGAGGGACGTTGTCGAGGGTATGGGAGAAGCTGGTCAGGAGGCGCCCACCACCAGCGCCGCTGCAAGGGCTCTGCTGATCCAGGTAAGTCCTATTATTTATTATTATTTCCATGGTGTTGGGTTTTAGGATTGTTGTGGGCTTAGGGTGGAATTTTTGGGTATTGGAATATTGGTTCTGGGTTCCAGGATGGTAGTTGCTGCCTAAAGGTTGGTGTTGCTGGTGAGAAATAATTTTTCTCTGACACCCTTACCTGCCGTCTTACTTCCAGGTGGCGACGAGGATGGGATGCGAACCCACTCTTGCAAAGCACAATGGATTACATTTTTGTTTCATTCCTTTCCTGTTATCCCTGCATTATCTTTTTTTTCTCTTGTATTATATGGTTTTCTTTTTTGTTAGTTGACTTTTTCCAGTCTCTACTCCAGTCTCTAGATCACTTATTTTCTACTTTGTTGGTAATATTCCCCTCTCTCCTACATATCTTGTGGTACTGTAAGAATAAGAATAACACATTTTGGCACTCTACTCTCTAGTGTGAAGAATGCAGACCCAAGGAAGCCAGTATTATAAATAATATTCACCATATATGTTTGTTGAGAGAAGGCTTTCTTTTTCCTAATCTTGCTCTAACAGTTGAGTTCACAAGAGAATGGCCATGGTCATCATGGACCACCCCCTCCAATGTAGTATGCTGCTGTCTCATTCATTTATACAGTATACCAGCAGTTTCCCATGAAAGCGCAGCATGGCTGGAAAAAAGTATGAGGTCCTACTCCTATTGTATCTTGCATCTAAAATATGTATAATGTTTTATTCTAGCCACACAGAATACCAGTGATGCCTGCTCCAGTGCTGCTGCAGGAGGAGACGAGTCAGTTGGAGGGGGAGAAGCAGCAGTAGGGACGGGCACTGGTAAGTCACATAATTGCTCGCAATTACTATACTCACTAGCTAGTACCAGGGCATCGTTGACACGTGACCGTGAACCCCCCCAGTTTTACCAGCCGCATCGGTGGTTGAATTATTATGGCCTCTTCTATTTGCAACTCACCAAAAGCTCACATAATGAGTGTTGCTGGCTTGAGGGAAACATGAAAGAACGGAAGGTTAACAGAAAGGAAATGGTATATGAGTGAAAGTGTGGGTGGGGGAAAGGGTGTGTAAAGGGATGGATGGGCGAAAGGATGGTTGGGGGGATAATTGAATGGATGGATAATGGATTAGAAATTTTGGTGAAAGACTGGATGAGAGAAAGTAAAGCTTAATTATGGTGGCTATGGGTGAATTAGAATGAAAGGATGAATGAATATTTAGATTGTTTGGATGAATAAGAAAGTCAGCTCTTCTCACAAGGAGCATGCTGCTCATCTACTTTGCTTACTTTGTTTATGTAGGGTTATCAAAGCTATGGTTCAAAGTGGGGGATATGTTTTTACTTTTTGTTCTACTCCCTTGACTCACTGTATTTGTTAAGTGAGCCAGATGTATCCCACCCATCATTCATCACCTCCCACTTCCCCGCTTATGGCATTTTTTTGCCACCTATGACCGAAGTGCAGTATGTGTCAATTCGTGACTATAGTGTTGGCTGTGTAATGTGCGTCTGCTTCAGTAAATGTGGCATTTACAATGTTTTCTATGCCTTGCAAACCGAACACACAAGGTGTGTTGTTTCCCTTCGCCCACTCAGTCACCTCTCAGTACTTCACTCCTTTATTTTTTCCTAAGTTCTTCCATCCCAGCCTACCAAATTGGAAAATCCATTCTTGACATGTGCCACATTTCATTTTATAACTATGTGAAGTGAAGTGATTCCAGAATATACAAATTTCATACTTTCCCATAACAGATTTATTTTATACCTGTTCAGATTATTCCCTTTCGACTTGTACATTGACTGGATAAGCCAAATGCTGACGAATCGATGATCAGTGTAGTGGGACTCTATTTAATATAAAAAAAGCTCTACCCTACCTGTCTAATCCCTCTACTCTACCCTGTAGTAGAGTAAGTCAAGTTTCCTTTCCTTGCTTACTGCCCTGCAAATTAATTTGTTGGAAATAATATGTGATGGTGGGGGAGGCCATAGAGTGAAGTGGGAGTAAGTGCATGATTTGATGTCAAGTTTGGCATATGGGATACAGTGCCAAATGTGTCAAATACAATCTATATATCCCGTTCTCTTCCAGGGGATACTCATCAATAGTCATAAGCACTGAATAGTCCCGCCCTTGTGCGGGGACCCAGGTGCATTAACAAAAAAATATATGCACATATAACCATATATATAAATAATATATATACTAATAATATGCATATATCTATAATATACACACGTATGTAAATAGGCAGCCCAATATCCAAATCTAGGCTCAAATATGCCAATATTGCATTGTATTTTTCATTTGAAATACATCATTTGAAATAACATTTCCATGACAGAGAAATGTACTCAACTTGTTTGAACACAGCCTTTATTTTCAGAGAAAAAGGCAAGGTGATAGCAGGCAGATTAGCCTAGAAGGCTGCATATAGAACACTCAGAGAAAAACTGGCGCCGTGCCTTTAAGACCTCCAGGACCTCCAGGCTCCCATCATGCCCCACAGGTGACAGGTCAGTTCTTTTTTTCCGGCTCCTTCTGTGAGGATCCTGGAGCATTGAGCTTGTTAGTTAGTGGTTTTTTGTCACTAATTGGTCTTTTCAAGTGAGTTTTTCTGTCTTCACTCGACGTTTTTAGTACTTATTGTATTATTTCCATCATTTCAGAATGCCAGCCTTATTTAATAAGTGCCCTTCCTGTGGGAAGAAAATGGCTAAGTCAGATCCGCACATGGTCTGTATTGTGTGCCTACCATCTACACACAGACCTGACAAGTGCTACTACTGCCAGCAGCTTTCCAGAAGAACCCTTCGTGAAAGGGAGAAGATCAAGCTGCATGCCATGCATGAGAGAGGAAAGGAGTCTGTAAGTGGCCTGGAAGGACACCCCTCTAAAGAGCCCTCCTCTCAAATAAGGTCAGATCGCAAGAAAAAGGGGGAAAAACGAAAACATCAGTCAAATTCGCCATCAAGGGAAAGATCGACGTCAAAATACCACTGTGCTCTTCTTCAGCGTCGAAATCTCCTGGGCCGAGGTCGGCGTCGAAGACTATATCGCCGTCGAAACGGACGACTCTAGGTACGGCCAATCATGTGTCAGCTTCCCATCGGCCGACGTCAACACCCTCTCGCAGACGGTCTAAGTCCGGCTCGCCTACGATGGTGAAGGGCAAACGCTCAACGTTAAAGACACATCGCCGACAGGTCGAGAACACCACCGACGTCGGAGGCACCTCGGACATCGACCCCAAATCCGACGCCGAAGACTCCGACGTAGGTAGGCCCGATTCACAGATTGACTGCTTCGTCGCCAACAGCAGGGCGAACATCGCTGTCGAGGAGGTCGATGTCGAGAAGGTCGCCGTCGAGAATGGCTCAGGTGAGAGGGTCGTCTTCGACGTCGAGAAGAAGGTCATCTTCGACGTCAAGAAGGACACCGGCAAGGAGGTCGCCGGCGAGGAGGTCGATGTCGAGACCTACTTCCACGCACAGGTCTCCACCTGCTAAGAGACCGAGAACAGATCGCTCACCAGTGCCGACGTCGAGGGATCTGTCAACGTTGAGGGAAATTCACGATATGACTTCTAAAGGCCTTATGTCGAGGAGTGCTTCATCTTCTCCGGAACTACGGATTGTTAAGGTCACGCCGAAAGGCTCCCAGGCTCCAGAACACCATACGCCGCCGAATAACCTCTCCCCGAG
Source organism: Calotriton arnoldi (assembly GCA_963921515.1). Classification (NCBI taxonomy): domain Eukaryota; kingdom Metazoa; phylum Chordata; class Amphibia; order Caudata; family Salamandridae; genus Calotriton; species Calotriton arnoldi. The sequence goes on along the minus strand of CAWUFW010012318.1, from coordinate 332,166 downwards.
ATGGTTGGAGAGCATGAAGGACTGGAGGATGTGGAAAATTACCCCTGGCTCAGAATACTCTCAAATATATTCGCCTTCTCATTCTCCGGATAGGCAAGTGCGACATGCCATACCTCAAAAGTCCACAGCCTCGAGGAGACATAGATCAAGATCTCCTCGTAGTCGCTCTAGATCAAGATCTCGGCACCGTTTGTCTAGAGAGCGAAGACACAGGTCTCCTTCATGGTCCTCTGACTCCAGATCATCAAGGCCGACTACTCTCCAACTCTGTCATCTACTCCACCAATTAGAGTATCGCCAGTGGATGATATCGTCACTTTTAATGAGGTACTGTGTAGAGGGGCTATGAAACTCAACATCTAAATGCCTGCGTCTGTCCCTTCGACATCTGTTATATTTGAGGCGCTGCATCACAGGTCCTCCACTAGACCTCTTCTCCCCCTGGTGCCTGGGTTACTAGAACCGGCTCTCCATACCTTTCAACGCTGTTTTCAGTGGGAGCAGCACCATCACGGATACTGAAGAAGTACAGAGCCCCAGAACAGGACCTTCTTTTTCTGAGGCCTGATCCACCACCGGACTCTGTCATTGTGTCAGCAGCCAGGAAGGGTCACATGGGGGCCTCCTCATCTGCTGTTCCCCCTATCTGAAAGAAACACGTTTGTTATAGATTCCTTACCTTAGAATTACCCCCAGGCGTCAGACTGGATCCAGAAAGTTTTTTCGTCAGCAGTACCTCTGCGCCTCGGAAGGTGGCGTCGGTCGGCTCAGCGTCCGTCGTCGTGGTCGCCGGGATGACGTTGCGGCAGCTACTTAGACGCCGCCCTCGCGCGCTGACGTCAGTTCTTTCTTTTTCCGCACCAGCCAGCGCAGATCCGGGAAGAGCGGTACCTCAGTAATTTTTTGACTAAGTTTTTCTCGACTTTTGTCGACTTCTTTTTCGAGACTTCGACTCCGAAGGTGCACGAGGGATGCCCGGTTTCAAGGCCTGCAGTTCCTGTCATCGCATGATGTCGGTGACGGATCCGCACCACGTGTGTCTTTTTTGCCTGGAGCGCGACCACGACCCCAAGTCGTGCTCCGACTGCCGGTCATTGGCGCCAAAGGCTTTGCAGGAGCGGTCCCGAAAGCTGCTTGAACACCTGCAGTCGGCTCCGCGCCGTTCGAGAGGGAGGTCGAGGGACCGGTCACGGAGCCACCACCATTCAGGTTCGAAATCTTCAAAGTCTTCGCACTCAGGGTCGGGTAAGTCGAAGCATAAGAATAAGTCGAAGAAGCATGGTCGCTCATCGACTTCTCCCCGTCGGTTGGCCGATCCAACGAGGCACGTGGGTGGTGCCCCTCTCGCGGCTCCGCGCGCAGAGCCCGCAGAGTCGACTCCGAGCTTCCCTCCCTTTCTGCGACCCAGAGCGACTCCCGCCTAGCTTTGTACGTTCTACGAGGCGATGCATGCCATCTTTGGGCGGACCGACCCCGCTGGCGCGCCTTCAGGCCCCGCGGACTTGGTTGGGGGGGTCTAGGTCTTCGCTGCCGGCGGCTCCAGTCCTGGCGCCGCAGGCCCCCCTTGGATCCAGGCCTGGATCCGGATCGGCGCCGGTTGACCTCGTTACACCTCCACCGGCGCCGCTTCCTCCGGCACCACTACCGCGCTCGATGCCGGTCGGCCTCCCGGCCGGAGTCGACCCCGGCCTCCATCTCGAAGAGGACACGGAGCCGGACCGGCGTCGTCCGACGCCGGATCTGTTGCGGATCGGGGTATTTGTGCCCCTGTTAACTTCTGGAGCCCCTTTTCAACCTGAGTGGCATCCAGACGAAGAGGAGGAGGAATGGGAGGAGTCAGGTGACCCTTTAACGGATCAGCTAGGTTCTGACCAGGACTAGAGAGAGGAACTGGGGGATGCCAGTGGTCTTGATACTTCCCCTGACCTTGGCATGTTGTCTCCTCCTACCATGGCTACGGAGGAGGGAGCTTCATACGCAGTGGTGTTGCGTAGGGCAGCCGAGGCTCTCAACCTCGAGCTTCCCACGGTGGCGGTCAGGACTAACCTCCTGACAGAGGTGCTTCAACCGGCGGCGAGCTCTTCGGAGCCCCCGCTGCCGTTTAATGAGGCCCTTACCGACGTCCTTTTGGGCACGTGGTCCAGGTCCAACATGGGGGCTCCCGTGGACAGGATGATTGCCCGACCCCAGCTCCGGGCGACCCCACTTTCCTCTCCCAACACCCCAACCCGGAGAGCTTGGTAGTCCAAGCCTCCACTTCCAAAAGCGCCTTCCCTACCGCTCCACCGGAAAGGGAATCCAAGAAGCTGGACCACCTTGGCAAGAAAAGTTTCTCTTCCGCCAGCTTAGGACTGCGGTCCATAAACACCGCATGTCTCTTGGACCGTTATTCCCATTCAGTGTGGGATACGGTGGCGCAGGTGCTGCCTCAGTGTCCGGAGGAGGCCCGGGCAGTGCTCTCCCAGGCTGTTGCAGCCGGGAGGGATGCAGCAAAGTTTGCGATACGTTGTGGGCTGGACACCGCCGACTCTCTGGGCAGAACTATTTCCACGTCGATATCGCTTCGTCGCTACGCCTGGATGAGGTCCACTGGCTTTTAAGGGGATGTCCAGAACACCTTGATGGACATGCCCTTTGATGGCCGTCGCCTTTTTGGTGACAAAGCAGACAACGCTCTAGAGCGTTTCAAGGACTCGCGGGCTACGGCCAAGTCCTTGGGCCTCTCCACCCGCCCTGTGCAGTCTGCTTTTCGCCCCTTTCGTGGCTACGGAAGGGGTGCCCCGCTACGTCCCACCCAGAGCCACAGGCCGCAGCAAGTTACCCAACCTTTGCGTGGCCGGGGACGTGGGAACAACTGTCGTGGTACCGGGGGCCAGCGGGCGGGCCAGTCCACTAACCCTCCCTCTGCAGCAGCCGCCAAACCCTCCTAGTCTGACCTTTCCGGCCCATCAAACGCCAGTGCGCGGCAGGCTTCGCCATCACCTCCCCCACTGGCGCACCATCACGTCGGACAGGTGGGTTTTGCAGATAGTCCGAAGGGGCTGCTCCCTCCCCTTTGAGACTACCCCTCCAGCCATGCCACCGAGATACCACCGCATGTCGGAGGATCATCTGGCCCTTCTCCAGCAGGAAGTTACGGCTCTCTTGGCTAAGGGAGCCATCGAGCGTGTTACTGTCTCAGAAGTAGGTCGTGGTTGTTACTCCTACTACTTTCTGGTCCCCAAGAAGGACAAGGGCCTGCGTCCTATCTTGGACCTCAGGGACGTCAATCGCTTCCTCCGGAAGGAGAAGTTCAAAATGTTGACGCTGGCTCAGGTCTTGTCTGCCCTCGACCCGAAAGACTGGATGGTAGCATTGGACTTGCAGGACGCTTATTTTCACATCCCCGTCCTGCCGGCCCACCGGCGTTACCTACGGTTCACGGTAGGCCACGAGCATTTCCAGTTTACCGTGCTCCCCTTTGGCCTTACCAGCGCCCCTCGGGTGTTCACGAAAGTGATGGCGGTGGTCGCAGCTCATCTGCGCAGGTCAGGGGTTTCAGTCTTCCCCTATTTCGACGACTGGCTGTTGAAGGCGGGCTCGCCCCAGGCATTTGTCACCCACCTCCAGACTACGGCCGACCTCCTGCATTCGCAGGGGTTCTCCATTAATGTGCCAAAGTCACACCTGATTCCCTCTCAGAAGCTTCTCTTCATCGGTGCAGTTCTGGACAGCGAGTCCGGGATAGTCAGGCTATGATTCCGATGTTTCAGCCTCTATCCCGGGTTTCGGTCAGAATGACCCTGAGGCTGCTGGGCATCATGGCCTCCTGCTGGTCGATCATGCCAGGTGGCATATGCGGGCTCTGCAGTGGGACCTGAAGTTCCAGTGGGCGCAGCATCAGGGGAATCTGTCTGATTGCGTCCAGATCTTGGAGGGCACAGCACGACAACTGCAGTGGTGGCTCACGAACCAGGATTGGGTCAACGGCAGATCCCCCTCCCTTCCCCAACCAGACCACACTGTGGTGACGGATGCATCCCTTCTGGGATGGGGCGGCCACATGGGAGAGGCGGAGATCAGAGGTCTCTGGCGGAGTCTGGGCTCCACATCAACCTTCTGGAGCTCCGGGCGATTCATCTTGCACTCAAAGCATTTCATCCCTCTATCCGGGGAAGAGTAGTGCAGGTGTTCACGGACAACACCACCACCATGTGGTACTGCAACAAACAGGGCGGGGTGGGGTCGTGGACTCTATGTCAAGAGGCCCTTTGCCTCTGGACATGGCTGGAACAACAGGGCATTTCCCTGGTGGTTCAACACCTGGCAGGTTCTCTGAACGCCAGGACGGACGAACTCAGCCGCAGGTGCATGATGGATCACGAATGGCGTCTTCACTCGGAAGTGGCGCAAGGTCTCTTTCGACAGTGGGGAGAGCCTTGGTTAGATCTATTCGCCACCGAAGAGAACGCACAATGTCAGCAATTCTGCGCGTTGGAATTTCCAAGGCGGCACTCGCTAGGCGACGCTTTTCGTTGCAAGTGGAGTTGCGGTCTGTTGTATGCCTTTCCGCCTATACCACTTCTGCCCAGAGTGCTGAAGAAGATCAGGCGCGACCGGGCCCAAGTCATTCTAGTGGCCCCGGATTGGGCACGAAGAGTCTGTTATCCTGAGCTGCTCAACATGGCCATCGATCCTCCGATCAGACTGCCTCTTCGGGAGGATCTTCTGTCGCAGCAGCAGGGGACGGTCCTCCACCCGAACATGTCCAGTCTCCACCTCCTTGCGTGGAGATTGAGCGGCGGCAGTTGACGTCTTTTGACCTGCCTCCCGAAGTCTGTGACGTAATCTTGGCAGCCAGGCGTCCCTTCACTAAGACGGTATACGCCTGCCGGTGGAACAAGTTTGTGGCATGGTGCACAGCAAAGGCTGTGAATCCCCTTTCTGCCCCTCTTTCTGAAGTTCTCTTGTTCCTTCTTTCTTTAGCCCAGCAGGGCTCTGCTCTGGGCACTATCAAGGGCTACCTTTCAGCCATCTCTGCCTTCCTTCAGCTGCCGGATCAGCCTTCTCTTTTCAAGTCCCCGGTAGTTAACCGTTTCTTGAAAGGCTTAACGCATCTCTTTCCTCCAATCCCCTTCGTTATGCCTTAGTGGGACTTGAATCTTGTTCTTAATCAATCAAATCAATCAGACATTTGTAGAGCGCACTACATACCCGCGAGGGTCTCAAGGCACTGGGAGGGGGGGGGGGCCGCTACTGGTCAAACAGCCAGGTCTTGAGTAGCCTCCTGAAGGTCAGCAGGTCTTGGGTCTGTCGTAGGCTCAGTGGGAGGGTGTTCCAGGTCTTGGCGGCGAGGTGGGAGAAGGATCTCCCGCCGGTGGTTGTTCTTCGGATGAGAGGGACGGTGGCGAGTGCGAGGCCGGCGGAGCGGAGCTGGCGGTTGGGGATGTAGAAGGAAAGTCGTCTGTTGAGGTAGGCTGGGCCGGTCTTGTGGAGTGCCTTGTGTGCGTGGATGAGGAGCTTGAAGGATATCCTCTTGTTGACGGGGAGCCAGTGCAGGTTTCTCAGGTGGGGGGTGATGTGGCTGTGGTGTGGTACGTCGAGGATCAGTCGTGCAGAGGCGTTTTGGATGCGTTGCAGTCGTTTGATGAGCTTGGTCGGGGCTCCCGCGTAGAGGGCGTTTCCGTAGTCGAGTCTGCTGCTAACGAGGGCCTGGGTGACTGTTCTTCTTGTATCAGCCGGGATCCACCTGTAGATCTTGCGGAGCATGCGGAGGGTGTTGAAGCAGGAGGAGGAGACGGCGTTGACTTGCTTGGTCATGGAGAGCGTTGAGTCGAGGATGATTCCCAGGTTGCGTGCGTGGTCGGTGGGTGTCGGGGGTGCCCCCAATGCCGTCGGCCACCAGGAGTTGTCCCAGGCTGAGGGGTTGGAGCCGAGGATGAGGACCTCCGTCTTGTCCGAGGTCAGCTTCAGTCGGCTGATCTTCATCCAGTCGGTGACGGCCTTCATTCCTTCGTGGAGGTTCTTACCTATTTAATGTGCACTCCCTTTGAGCCGCTACATAACTGTCCTTTAAGATTCTTGACTCTTAAGACTGCTTTCCTGGTAGCCATCACTTCTGCTAGAAGGCCCTTTCTTCCAAACCTCCTTTCCTGTCTGTCCATCCGGACAAGGTGGTTCTCAGGACCCACCCATCCTTCCTTCCTAAGGTGGTCACTGCCTTTCACATCGGGCAGACCATTACTTTGCCCACTTTCTTTCTGCCTCTGCATCCTTCGAAGGAGGAAGAGAGGCTCCACCGTCTGGACCCAAAACGTGTGCTCTCTTTCTATCTGGATCGCACAAAAGAGTTCCGGGTGGATGACCAACTCTTTGTTGGCTACGTGGGCGCCAAGAAATGTCGGGCCGTACACAAACGCACCATTTCTCGATGGGTCGTTTTGTGTATTAAGGCATTCTATTCTCTGGCTAAAAAGGAGCCTCTGGTTGGGCTACGCGCTCATTCCACCAGGGCGACGGCAGCCACTACTGCCTTGGGAAGAGGAGTTCCTCTAAATGACATCTGTCAGGCAGCCACGTGGGCATCGCTGCACACGTTTACGAAACACTACTGCCTGGACAGCCAAGTCCGGAGAGACAGCTTCTTTGGCCGTTCTGTTCTCCAGGACTTTCTGGTGTGATCTTGGTTCACAGACCCACCACCGGGGTTGGTATTGCTGGGGTATCTATTCTAAGGTAAGGAATCTATAACTAACGTGTTTCTTTCAGATGAACAAATTACTTACCTTCGGTAACGATATATCTGTAAGAAGCATTAGTTAGTTATAGATTCCTTACCGTCCCACCCATCCTCCCCGTTCTGCGAACTGATTTCCAGGGTTAAGGACATCCTTTCAGGGCCCTAGTTTTGTGCACCAGTGGTCAGTGTCTTGCATTGCTCTGCGTTTCTGGCGCGGAAAGTCGGGTACAGAACTGACGTCAGCGCGCGAGGGCGGTGTCTAAGTAGCTGCCGCGACGTCATCCCGGCGACCACGACGACGGACACGGAGCCGACCGACACCACCTTCCGACGTGCAGAGGTACTGCTGACGAAAAAACTTTACGGATCCAGTCTGATGACTGGGGGTAATTCTAAGGTAAGGAATCTATAACTAACTAATGTTTCTTACAGATATATCGTTACCGAAGGTAAGTAACTTGTTCGACAAGGTCAGCAAAGCCATGGACTTCATTGGCAAGAGAATGTGCAACACCTTTGCCTCTTACATGAAAGTGGCCAGCGCCTCTGCACTACTGGGTCGATATGACCGTTCGCTATGGGACTTTCTCTCATGCTTTACGGAGAAGTTGCCTGAAGGAAGATCGGCAGGATTTTCAGGAAATCCTGCATGAAGAGGCCCAACACAGGATGCTCAACCTTCCCTTCAATGGTACATCTCTCTTTGGCTCTCATGCAGATGATTAGATGTCAAGGATGAAATCCGAATTGGACACCTCGAAGGCTGTTGATTTGGAGAAAAGGAAGGCCTTCCGACGTCGCTACCGACCTTATGATCGCCGTCAATACCAGCAGAGGGTTCAAACCCCTCATTGGTCTACGCACCAACAACATGCAAGATGGCATTACCACCAGCGACGGCCTGGTAGAGGAAGAGGGGGCTCTAGGCAACCAACCCATGCAGCAAAACAACAGCCTAAGCAGTGAGTTCTTGCTTCCCCCAACTCTGTTACCCACTCCGGTGGTGGGAAGTATACGTTTTCACTTAGAAGAAAGAATAAAAATAACGCAGGACAACTGGGTACTCAATATTGTGCAGAATGGGTACTCAATCAGATTCAAATCCCCGCCACCCTCTGTACCTTCTCGGAGAACCCCAGCCAATCGGCTAGATCTGCTGCAAAAGGATGTCTCCATCCTGCTACAAAAATATGCCATCGAAAAGGTTCCCTGACAACAACATTGACAGGGGATCTATTCCTGCTACTTCTTGGTTCCAAAGAAAGGTCCAAACAAGGAGTTCAGGCCCATACTAGATCTCAGACTTAAATAAATTTGTCCTCAAAGAGAGATTTAGGATGTTGGCATTACACCAAATCATTCCACACATTCATCAAGGGAACTGGATGTGCTCCATAGACCTTCAGGATGCTTATTTTCACATCCCAATTTCTCAGAAGCACCAGAAGTTCCTACAATTCAGGATAGAGTCAGACCACTTCACGTTCAAAGTCTTGCCTTTCGGACTCAAGTCTGCTCCTTGCACTTTTTCAAAATGCATGGCGGTAGTGCCTGCCTTCCTGAAAAAGCAAAAAATCTTCCTCTATCCTTACCTAGACGACTGATTACTCAAGAGTGCCTCTCCCAGTCTCTTACAGGAACATCTGAGATACTGCATTCAAATCTTAAACCAATTGGGCCTGTGTGTAAACTTCAAGAAATCTATCCTCAACCCTACTCAGAGGATACATTACTTGGGCGCTACGGTAGACGCTGCAAACGGAAGAGCGTGTCCTTTGGAAGAGAGACTATTATCAATACTCCACAAACATCGTACTCTCCTGAGAACACCTCATCCTACGGCCATGCAGGTATCCTCGCTGCTGGGCTCGATGTCGTCATGCATATTCATTGTTCCAAAGGCCAGGCTGCAGATGAGACCCTTACAACAAGCTCTAGAGGACCAATGGTCTCAAGTTTCCAACTGCTGGTAGGACACCATAACTCTTCCTCAAGCAGTCAAAATCTCAATAAGATGGTGGATGCAACGGTCTCATCTTCTGAAAGGAGTTCCCTTCCACCTGGAACTTCCCAAACAAACTATCGTCACAGATGCATCCCTTCAGGGCTGGGGTGCTCACATGGGATCTCTTCAGGTCCAGGGGATGTGGTCGGAAAAGGAGAGAACTTACCACATCAACATGTTAGAACTCAGAGCGGTACATCTGGCTCTCAAAGCGTTCTTCCCCTCCATAGAGTCACGTTCCCTGTTGGTTCAGACGGACAACACAACAATTTACTACCTGAACAAACAGGGAGGGACCAGATCCAGACCCCTGTTTCTGGAGGATTAAGCAATTTGGAAATGGCTACTGGTGAGGAACATGTCCATATCTGCAGTTCACCTTCCAGGCGCCCTCAATGCACAGGCGGACGACCTAAGCCGAAACTTCGTCGAAGCACACGACTGGGTGCTAAAAGACGAAATAACACAAGACATTTTTCGGAGATGGGGTTCTCCGGACATCGACTTATTTGCAGACGCGGCAAACGCAAAATGCCGCGCCTTCACATCCAGGTACCCTCAACCAGGCTCCAGAGGGAATGCACTGTTGATCGACTGGTCAGAGAAATTACTTTACGCCTTCCCACCAGTCCCTCTCATACCACTGGTGATCAGCAAGCTCTACAAATCCAGGACAGATATGATCCTCATTGCACCAGAGTGGCCTCGCCAGTGGTGGTACACGGACCTGCTACACCTCTCTAAGACACCACAGAGGAGGTTACCATGCCATCCGGATCTGTTAACCAAGTCAGAAGGGAAGGTTTTTCACCCCAACCTCCCGTCACTGAGATTGACAGCATGGCTCCTGAGTTCCTACAATATGGTCACCTAGGCCTCTCGCAGGACTGTTTGCAGATTTTAAAAGAAGCAAAAAGGCCTTCGACGAGAAAGCTGTATGCTTTCAAATGGAAGCGTTTTTATCTATGGTGTACAGCTAATGGTCATGACCCTATCCTGGGTCAAGAACAGGTTATATTGCCATATCTTTTGTACTTAGCTAAAGCGGGCTTAAAGTTCTCTTCTATTAGAGTACATCTGGCAGCAATTACAGCTTATAGAAAGTCTCCCACTCATGTTTCTTTCTTTCAAATGCCAGTTGTTAAAGTCTTCCTGGAAGGGCTAAGAAAGGTCTACCCACCAATGCGGTTACCTTCCCCTGCCTGGGAACTTAATGTGGTCCTCTCTAAATTAATGGCCCCCCCTTTGAACCCATTCACAAAGCTTCTCTACAGCACCTCTCTTGGAAGGCCGCTTTTCTAGTGGCAATTACCTCTGCTCACAGGGTGAGTGAGATTCAGGCCTTATGCTCTACAGAGCCTTATCTCGTTTTCCATGCTAATCAGTCGTTATGAGAACTCACCCGAGTTTCTTACCTAAGGTGATCTCGGACTTTCATATTAATCAGTCGATCACTCTACCCACATTTTTTCCTAATCCTACCACACCTCCTGGGAGGTCGTTGCATTCACTTGATCTAAAAAGGGTGTTAAAATTCTATCTGGATAGAACGAAGGATATAAGAAAGTCGGACCATCTCTTTGTTAACTATGGTCCAATGCACACTGGTTTTCCCTCTTCTAAAAAGTCCATTGCTCGGTGGATAGTATCTTGCATAACATTATCTTACAGCTAGCTCACAAGCAGCTCCCTGGCAAGCCAAAGGCTCACTCTACGAGGGGTAAAGCCGCTACTACGGCTCTGCTTAAAAATGTACCTATTCAAGAGATATGTAAAGCAGCTACATGGCGCTCGGTCCAAACCTTTTCCCACCATTACTGCTTAGATTCTGATACTCAGGCGGATGCTCAGTTTGGGCAAGCATCCTTGAGGAATTTATTTGGATAATCGAATGATTCAGAATATGTTTGATATGCAGGTATTTGTCCGCAAGGTTCAGGGATTGGCTTGCTACTCTATTCAGTGCTTATGACTATTGATGAGTATCCCTTGGAAGAGAAGGATAAGTTACTTACCTATAATCCTAGTTCTCTTCCAGGAGTATACTCATCAAAGTCATAAGCAACACTTCCTCCTCCCCGGACGAATACCATGTCTATTACAGAATGTTTTTTCCTCATGTTATTTATACAATGTAATACGCCGTCAAAAAGACCTGACCTAACTGTCACCTGTGAGGAATGATGAGAGCCTGGAGGTCCTGGAGGTCTTAAAGGCACGGTGCCAATTTTTCTCTGAGTGTTCTATATGCAGCCTTCTAGGCTAATATACCTGCTAGCACCTTGCCATTTTTTTTGAAAATAAAGGCTGTGTTCAAACAAGTTGAGAGTACATTTCTCGATGTCATGGAAATGTTATATTATATTAAGTATTACAAATGAAAAATACAATGCAATATTGGCATATTTGAGCCTAGATTTGGATATTGGGCTGCATATTTATATGCATGTGTGTATATTATAGGTAAATGCATATTATTAGTATTAATATATATATTTTTATATATGGTTATATATGCATATATTTTTTTGTTAATGCTCAGGGGTCCCCGCACGAGGGTGGGACTATTCAGTACTTATGACTTTGATGAGTATACCCCTGGAAGAGAACTAGGATTACAGCTAAGTAACTTATCCTTCCTTTCCCTGTAGTGCAGTCGATCATTTTCCCCAACGTCTACTTACGGCACACAGGATAATATGAATATCCTCATGTCCTAAGTGAGGTGTGTTACGTAGTATCTTATTTATTATTTATCTGCCTCTTTGGAGTCAGGGTAGAAAGAGAAATGCATGTGGAGAAGAGCAGGGCCATTGGAACCAAAACTAGATAATGTCAACTACAGCTGCTCCAGCTGCAGACAATAGCAAAATAGAATACCCGACGCGCTGGCTAGCAATGAGCACGAATCCATTATTTTTGCTCAACACACAACTTGTACTCCATAGTGCATAATGCCGTACTCATTAATTAGAGGTAATTTATTTTTCCACGCAAAATGTTGGTTTATAGTTACTTGGAAAGCCTTTTAAAGAAAATAAAAATCAAATCACTGTTTGTTTAATCCGGTGTTATTCTGCCTTCATACTTTTCTGCCGCACAGTAGGTTCCTTTTATGAAAGCCATGAGTGGGTAAAACAAAATTGGCCTTGTGACTCTCCTATTCATAATCAAATTCCAATGGCCCTAGAGAACCAGCAATGTATTGCTACTGTGCCACCCACTAATTTAAAACAATTGTTTACACAGAGCTTTATTTGCATTTTGTGTTTTTTCTTTTTGTTTTTCTCAATATAGCTATTCCTGCTGGTCTACCTATAGGGCCCAACAGGCAGGAGATAACGGCCTGTCTGCGCCGGCAGAGGCTGGAGCGTATCCATCTAAAATACCGGTGGCTTACGGTCCTGGAAAAGGAGGAGGAAATAAATGCCCCTCTGCCGGGCCCCAGTACAGCCATTCCCCTCACCTTCCAGCCTCCTGCCCATCCCACCTCTACCAGCCAACTACTGCCACCCACTCCTACACTGACAACAGGCCATTGCTGCACTGCATCCTGCAGTGGATGGACACCATTTAGGGCCGGCTCACTACGATAGTCAGAGCGTTGACCATCTTTGGACCGACATCTATAATCCACTTTTCTAGCTCTTTTTTAATTTGTTTGTTTCGGTGGGAGTGACTTGTTGTGGTTGGGTGTAGAGGGTGGGAAGGGAGTTGGGAGTGGTCCGGGATTGACTTTCTTTGTACATTTGGAGCTTGGGTCAGTTCAGTTTGTTTTGGAGAGGGGTGGGCATGTTGTGTGGGTGGGGATGGTGGATATCTTTGTAAAAAAATAAAGGAGAATTTATAATTTATCGAAATTTATGCCTGAAGCAGGAGCGGCCGGTGCAGGTGAGCGCGGTGGGACAGGTTAATAACTTAAAAAAAGAAAACCACTTACCTTGCAGCGAGCGCAAGGTATGTGGTTTTCTTTTTTTGTTATTTTCCCTCGTCGCCGTTTGTCCACTACCCCGCTCCACCATGCTTACCTGTACCGGCCGCTCCTGGCCTGAAGTAGTTTGTTTTACTTTTACTTTGCACTGCTGCCTTCAGTTTTTACGCAGCCTGTTAATGTGCTTGCAAGGGAGAGTGTACCGCCTAGTTATAGAGTTATACCTCTCTAACTATCTTGACCATTAGAGGGGATGCTGCTATGACCTACATTGTCTACAATAACCTCGATAAACGGAAGTAGCAGTTAGTTACTTACTAACTAAATTAGCTGGTTCAGTAGTCTTATCTGAATATAGATGAAGCAATAACAGGGAAGGTATCACAACTTCACAAGCGAGGTCCCACATACAGTTACACCCAGGTGAGTTCCACCTGTAGGATTAATCAACAGAATGATTATCGTAGGCAACTAAATGGAAATAAAAAGACTGAGTTAGTGAGTTATATATCAAAGAATTGACCCCGGGGTACTACACATTGATGACACAACAAGAATTTCTGATAGTGATAAAAAAAAATAAAAAAAATTTGGCTAATGGGGAGCTAGTAGTAACTATGGGGTCTATTACGATGGCAGTCGGATGTCCACTGCCGGGCCGGCGGTGGCGCCCGCCGGGCCGGCGGTGGACATCCGACCGCGATTGCAACCAAGAAAAACGCCGGTCAAATTAGGATGGTGGTGGTGACCGCGGCGGTGGAAAATTCCGACCGCCGCTTTTCCGCCGGTTGCCATCCGCACTCCTGCGTGGCAGACGGAGCAGGACCGGGATAATGGTGGCGGTGCAGAGCAGGCTCTGCCGGCAGGATTATGATGCCGGCGGTAGCCAGCCTTTCCTCACCGGTCAAACCGCCATGGAAAGGCATGCGGTGATTGTCTTCCGGGGGCCCGTTGCGGGCCCCCAATGTGTTGGGGGGGTGAGGGGTGCACTGGGGGGGTACCCATGGTCCCCCCCTACATTTCCCTGTACCAGGTGGCAGGCACTGTGCAGTGCCTGCCACGCAGTGCAGTGAAATGCAGGACATGCTCCTTTCGGCATCGCGGCGGTGCTGCGAGCAGCAGCAACCGCCGCAATGTTAAGGCCCGTGATCAGACTGCCGCAGTCGTATTTCGAGCACGGGTCATCGTAATTCGACCAGCGGTGATGTCGCGGTCCATGCGGACAGTCTTTTCCCGCTACCATGGCGGTCTGGGAGGTTTTCGGACCGTCATCGTAATAGGTCTCTTAGTAACAAAATCCATGAGTCATAAAAAATGGACTCAAAGTCTGGAGTAGATAAGCTTAAGTTAGGCGTTTACAGTTATGCAACAGAGGAGGCCTGAACTTATGATGCTGACGACTGATGATCTTCGTTCTATATCTAAAATATGGATCACTTTTCATGCACGCTATTGCTTAGAAGATCCTGCAGTAAGTTGGTGTTGCTTCACCACATCCCCCCACCAAGTGTGTGATCCATTGATGGTGTAAATTAAGCGACCCCTAAATAAATCACACAGCCCAGGGGAAGAGGGTCAGAGGTTTGATGAATTGATGGGAAAGGAGATTTGGGGAAAGGTTTGACAAAGACAAACACTACACAAGGATAACATTCATCTGAGCAATGAGCAGCACATCATTCGTCATCAACCTATTGTGGAAGGAAGCAAAGGAATGAATATGACAAAGTACGGATAAATGCATTGTAAGCAGTACTTCAACCCAGAGACCCAAGTTATCCGATATCTAAATGTTCTGTCTTCTAGGTTGGGGAGTGAACCCACCCACCCAGTTCTCCAAATATGATTGCTAAAAGAAAAATTATGTTGTAATGCAAAATTAGGTGGTGCATCTACATTCTCCTCTGGAATGTCCACTCTTGGGTGCCTGTCTGGACTGGTCCGGTATCTAAGCAGGAGTGTTGAGCTCAGCTTTCGCCTTGTGCTCCTGTAGTAGACTAGAAGGCCTGCGGATTGTAAAACAGAAACTGTACTTTAGAGTCATGGGGAAGGACAGAATAAAGGTAAGCTTCAAGAGGAGTGTATCAAAAAAAGACTCGGAGGAGGAGCAAAAGAAACAAGAGAGGGACTCGGAGTTTCACCTTTGCCACAAGTCCAACACACACACACACAGCAGAAGTTCACAAATAAACGCACCTCTCTCCATTCCACATAGCTGAGTACTAGGCCTCAGTCTCATGGTTCTCCTTTGAACTGAAGTCGATAACCTCTTGCTTCTAGCTGTTGATGAGGTAGTCCTGCAGCTCCCGCTCTGAGTTCTTCCATCCTCCTACTGACTCCAAGTAACTTCGTTCCAGACCAGTCATCATCGTGACCCGAGAAAGTTAGCCGTGCATTGCACTGCTGTTGATGAACAAGTAAAGACACAGAATTGTAGTATTTTACATAGGTTTTTGTTTGTTAACTAAAGTGTCTGTTCTGGTCTCTGAAGAACCAGAAAAAAGGAGAGGACCCTGAAATTAAATCTGGCTACGTGTGAAAGGACCAATCACCTCCAGGGAAAAAAAGATTGCCCATCACTCAGGCCCCAAACATTGCAAATCAATAATCATCTAAAAAAATTCCCATATTACAGTTCAATACACCCTCCCTCACTGTCAGCCACCACATCAATCATCACTCGTAGTCACTAGATAATCTGATCACTTATTGGTGCAATGGTTACCTGTTCCAATCCAAGCACGGTGGTAGATGCACTATCTCCCCTTTGCTGCAAGCAACAGATTGGAATTTGGTAGTCTTGTAAATCAAACGATTGTCTGGGGCAGCCCGCCTAGATGATGAAAAAAACATCATAGGTAAGTTTGTAAAGGCTGATCACCTCCAGGGAAAAATGATTGCCCATCTATCAGGCCCCAAACATTGCAAATCAATAGTCATCTGAAAAAAATTCCCATATTACAGTTCAATACACCCTCCCTCACTATCAGCCACTACATCAATCATCACTCGTAGTCACTAGATAATCTGATCACTTATTGGTGCAATGGTTACCTGTTCCAATCCAAGCACGGTGGTAGATGCACTATCTCCCCTTTGATGCAAGCAACAGATTGGAATTTGGTAGTCTTGTAAATCAAACGATTGTCTGGGGCAGCCCGCCTAGATGATGAAAAAAACATCATAAGTAAGTTTGTAAATGCTGATCACCTCCAGGGAAAAATGATTGCCCATCTATCAGGCCCCAAACATTGCAAATCAATAGTCATCTAAAAAAAATTCCCATATTACAGTTCAATACACCCTCCCTCACTGTCAGCCACTACATCAATCATCACTCGTAGTCACTAGATAATCTGATCACTTATTGGTGCAATGGTTACCTGTTCCAATCCAAGCACGGTGGTAGATGCACTATCTCCCCTTTGATGCAAGCAACAGATTGGAATTTGGTAGTCTTGTAAATCAAACGATTGTCTGGGGCAGCCCGCCTAGATGATGAAAAAAACATCATAAGTAAGTTTGTAAAGGCTGATCACCTCCAGGGAAAAATGATTGCCCATCTATCAGGCCTCAAACATTGCAAATCAATCATCTCAGTTCCCACATTACAGTTTAATGCCCTCCCTCACTTTCTGCCATCACATCAATCATCATCATCACTCACACAATCACTCACTCACTGTTGCAATTGTTGTAGTTACCTCTTCCAATCCAAGCACGAATAGTTTAGGTATTCATCTTTGATGCAGGCAACACATTGGAATTTGGTGTTGGCAGGCACTCTTCTAAATCAACAATCTTCTGGGGCAGGCCTTCTAGTGCTAAGCGATGCATAAAGTGATAGGCAATAGGCATGCGAGGGGGGCAGGCATTGTCTCCAATATCAGAAAGGAATAATGGAGGCTTTTTCAATGCACACTGGTCCAACTGCAATCCGGCAATATATGTGACTAAAAAAATGTTGGGGCATTATAAACCTGACACAAAAATATTAATGTTCCACTAGCTACTTTTTTTTGTGAAGATGGACATTCAACGAGAAATAATTTTAAAAAGAGATTGGTCCTTCTCACTGTAACAACCATACCAGTTGCACTAAACACACGCTTAGCAGACACACTGGCGACAGGACAAACCAGATACTTTATTGCCAGCCTGCTTAGCTCTGCCATTGGCGCATCTTCCCATACCAATACATCAATGGATGTTGATCCACATAGACCCCTTTCGGATCATCCAGATACTGGTGGAACATCCTGTGGATGGTCATTGGTGCTGCCACTTGCTCAACCTGTTTTGCAATCACCTCTGCACTGGACTTGAGCCCCACCAATTGAAACCAAGACAATGCAGAGGTTGGGTCCGGTCATTCTGTTGCTGTTGTTGCCAGTGTACTGGTTGATGGTGATGTTGGCTGTGCTGTGAGACAAGACTGCTCCCTCTGGAAGTTGAAGGCGGCACCCCAGAACTGCAAGGGGGGACTCGCAGTTCCAGCCGTTCTTCTTCCAAGTCTCCGGCTTGCTCTCCAATCCACTTCTTGTATTTTAAAACATCCCCTTCAGAAAAAGGAATGAAAGTGTGCAGAGATTTTTTGTACCATTGATCAATAAGTGTGGTACTCTTTGGATGCAATGATGTCATGTTGCAGCCTTGTATTACAAGTCAAGTGGGGGATTAAGGTCTCAACCAAGGAATGCGCTTCTGTGTTTTCATTCACATCTGAGAGGACGAACCTTTCAGACACCTCCTTACCTGGTCCTGCAGGAGATGCAACAACGAGATAGCTTGGCGCATTGTACTGTCCTCCTTGCTAACTTTCTGTGTGAAAACCTCAAAAGGGAGTAGCATCTGTGTTAGGCATTTGACTAGGCCCCATTTGTCTGCATCCATGGTCATAGCTTTCCCAAATGTATCCCCTCCTCATTGAAAGACATAATCATTGATCTGTTTGTAGTGCTCAAACAGATGTTGCAACATGTAACAGGTCGAGTTCCAACGTGTTGGCACTTCCTGTATCAGGGCCTTAACTGGTACTCTATTATTATGCTGAGTAGTCAGCTACTGCTTTCGGACTTTAAAAGGATGGCAGAAATGAGTGCAGATTCTTCTGCAGGTGGTCAGTATGTTGCTGACTATGTCTTCTTTTTTCAAAAAGTCTTGCACCACCAGGTTGATGCAATAGGCAAAACACAGGACCCTGAAATTGCTTTCATCTGACATGGCCTTGACTATGTTACTGCTATTGCCCATGGTAACAAAACCAATTCCGAGACCTCTGGGTCACAGGCATTCATACACCTTGCTTTTAAATTCCTCCAAGATGTTTACAGCTGTATGTGATTTATCCATCGCGATCATGGCCATTGTTGCATGTAGCCGAATGCTCTTAAAACTTTTTTCATGGCCAAGACCTGCAGATATCGTTTGCCTTACCCCCGCAAAAGAGATCCAATTTGCCATAATGCACTTGTAATCAGTCACCTGACAACTGGTCCACATGTCTATCGTCAGGTGAATGGTGTGAACAACACTTTGCTGCAAAGCTTGTCCAACCAACTGCAGCACATCTTGATGCAACACTGTAACAGCAACTCTGACAAAATAGGTCTGACTTGGTACCTTTCATTACGGGCAGATGGCTGCCACAAATTCTAAGAATCCCTCTCCTTCCACAAAAGAAAAAGGGAGGAGGTGCTAAAATTTTTGCCAGCTTCCAATTATGCAAACGTGCGGTTGGGTGGTTCCGCTCGAAGGGCCACTCCTGGCTAAACATGCCCATTATAGTAGCTGGGATTTTCTTCTTTTCTGGGGCCACTGACACGGGCGTCTTTCGAGCAGTAGATTGTGGTGGTAGGCTCAATGTGCGTCGTGGTGGGGCAGTCACTGTATGCCAGTGTGTCTCCATTTCACTGCGAATTTTGTGCCATTGTGAAGTCGCAGAAGTGGGTGAATCTGCTTGCGCGCTGTTGGGGACCGGACTTCTTTGCGTGAAGATGTCACCCTCCTCTTCCTCATCATCACTTTCCACCGGGTTTGGACTTATAGATGATGTTGCCCGGCTCTGCTCACCAACACCACCACGTTCAGCAGTTTTTTAAAGGTGCTCCTCCTACTTGATTGTGTGGTGTTTTTTCATATAGGTTGTTTGACCTCCAGTACCATAATTTGTACCAGGCTTACCTCGACGAACACTCATGCTGCAAATGCTTCATACTGCAATGTGCTCCCCCTCTTTGCTTTCCGTAGCAAAGTCCCAAACTGGGTGCGGGAGTACTTTTTTACTGTGCCAATGCCTGAAGAAGAACTGTCATCGATTGCCTCTTTGCTTCTCGTGAGGTGGGGGTTAGTTCAGGTCTCAGTTGGGGCTTTGCAGATATGGGAGTTGGTAGTGGTGCTGCCACATCCCTGGGAGCAGGTTGAATAGCAATATCAGACTCCTCTGTCTCACCTTACACCATGACTGCCTCATCGTTGTCATCCTCCTCATCATCCTCTTCCATTAGTCTAATTCTTTCAGGAGCTTTTCTTTTCCCTTGCCTCTCCTGTTGTCTCCTGGAATCTGCCGGGGTCCACTCCATGCCCTATCATCATCAGAAGTGGTGCTTGGAGAAGATGGTGCAGTAGTACCCTTTCCTTTCCTTGGTGGAGATCTGGGAGCCAATGATTCTCAAACAGGAGGCTCAACTTCTTGCTCGACAGGAAGCTCAACCTCCTGTTCTGCTCCAACATCAGGCAAATGTACTATTGCTGGCTGCAGCTGCTGTCCACTTTGCTCTGTTTCCTGAAACGATTGTATACTACTTTGCAAAAGAGACACATCCAATTCAACGTCACTACTTATCGGCGTCAACATTATTGCACTGGCTGCCTCACGGACAGACATGGTCCCTAGCTTAGGTTGGGTGGGTGGTGCTGTTGATGCAGGAGTGCTGCTCTCAGCGTGCTCACCAGAGGCCGGTGCGGCAGGCACAATTTTGCCCAAAAACTTTGTGGTCAGCATGCCAGTGGTGGGAATCTGCTTCTTCTCCTTCCCATTGGCCACTTTCTTGGCAGCATCTTTATTTGGGGCCATCTTTTTTATAAATATTTTTATTGTTTTTATGAGCAACAAAGTAAACAGTGCACCACAGTGACATATAAGACAGTTAAATACATTCTCAGAGTTTTTCCACTAGGGCCATGTAACAGAAAAGACCTATATTGCCCCTCTAAGCCTTCCACCCATCATCTGTGGAACCTCAGCCTATGAAGCCCAACCATCTGCCCCATATACGCTCGTGTTTGGCTGGACAGCCTCTTGCCTCATATACAGTTTTCTCCTGAATGGCACACCAGTCCACCCCTTTGCACCACTTCGTGATAGATGGAGCTGCAAAGTCCTTCCAGGCCGCTGCAATGTCTCTTCTGGCCACCAAGATGGCTATCCCTAGGAACAATTCTTTTTGAGGTTGCCTATAAGATGTCGCTTTGTTCAGCCACAATTGACGCCCAATATTTGGAGATGATGACGCAGGACCAGACCATGTGATAAAAGTCAGCTAGTTCCGACTTGCAACACAGGCATTTTGGGGTCGGGCAAAGCCCGCTTTGTGTAGCCGTACAGGGCTAAGATATGCGCAATGGAGATAATAAATTTGGATGAGGCGGAGCCTGGCTGATATAGTTAGCACTCTGGGGGCCATCAATGCATCCCTCCAATCTTCCTCCTCCAGAGGGCCTATCCAGTGCTCCCAACGGGTCCTAAGGGAATCTAATGTGGATGGGGCATTGTTTATTAGGGATCAATAGATTTGGGATATTCCCCCCTTCCCCAGGTTGCCTATGAGGAGCTTGGCTTCCAGCGGACTAAATTCTAGGATTACAGTGCGGTCAGGCATATGGAGGGCCAGGGAATGTCGCAATTGGAGGTATTTGTAGAATTGAGTAGAGTGTAGGGAGTATGTTTGCTGCAGCTCTCAGAAGGAGGACACATGTTCACCCCTCCACACATCTCCCAAGTGAGTGATGCCGATCAGATCCCACTTTTGGAAGCCCACTAATGTCCCAACCTCCTGTAGCCAGGTACCGTGCCAGAGGGGCATCTGTAGTGTAATTTTAGCGTCCCATTGGGTGTGTCGCAGCGCTGAATGTCACGCGAGGTGGGCCATGTGGGTAACTGCCGGTAGAGTGTGGGGAATTGGAGCCCCAGAGAGCATGGCTTGGATCCGGGAGAACCCGAGGTTTTCTAGCTCCAGCCAGTAGGCTGGATCCGACCATCCGCCATTGAACCAATCATGGATCACCTGGAGATGGGTGGTGAGATAGTACAGGAAGGGGTTCGTTATCACCATTCCCCCATTATATGGGTCCCCTTGGCAGTGCATAAGGGCCAGACGTGGTCGCGAGCCACCCCAAAGAAAGGTCGTGGTCACCCCATCCAGTCCACGGAACCAGCTGCGCGGGAGGTGGAGCGGAAGGTTCTGGAGTACATATAACAAACGGGGAAGAACCATCATTTTGAAAAGAGCAATCCTACCGAGGGGATTAAAGGGAATGCATTGTCAACGACGGAGGTTGTCTTTTGTGCGTTTGAGCAAGGGGTTGACATTGAGGGACCAGGTCAGCTCCGGGAGAAGTGCCACCCAGATACCGAGATATTTGAACGAAAGTCGTTGCAGGGGGATAGTAGTTTGCCAGTCCACTCATTCTCTTGATGCGTGGATGGGCACCAAGGCGGATTTAGCCGGGTTAAGGTGGGAGCCCTGCTAGTGCCACCCCTGTACCCGCTCATCAGCCCGAACGAGACAAGCCAAAGGCTCTATTGCTAGAGCAAAAAAGAGAGGGGAGAGCGGGCATCCTTGTCTGGTTCTCCTTCTGACAGGGAAGGCTTCCGATGGTGCCCCGTTTATGAGGACCCTGGCTGATGGGTTAGAGTAAAGAACTCCCACCATTTTCCGATAGTGGGCGCCAAAGCCCGCTCTCTCTAGCACACTCCCCAAGTAGTGCCAGTCGACCGCATCAAAGGCATTTTGAAAGTCGAGTAGTACTAGAGCTTAGTATGGAGAGAGGAGGTGTCGGTGAGCAAGGGCCACATGGAGGCGCCTCAGACAGAGCCTTGTGCTGAGGCGCAGCATGAAGCCGCATTGATCTGGGTATATTAGAGTATGGATCACTCGCTTCAGACGGTTGGCAAGAATCGTTGCATAAATTTTAATCCCAGTATTAATCAGCGAGATTGGGCGGTAATTATAACATGATGCTGAGGGAGGGTCCGTTTAGGGTTTGACCACGACTGTGGCTGTGTCGGGGAAAAAGCGCCGTCTTCTAGAAATTCCTCAAACAGGGTGTGGAGTTGCGGGATCAAGATTTCCCAAAATGCTGCATAGTTTTTCGCGGGGAAACCATCTGGGCTGGGAGTCTTGCGGGTAGCAAATTCTGAGATCGCACCGCCGATTTCCTCATTTGTGATGGGTCGTCCATGGCCTTGACTTCCCTCTCTTGGAGCTGCTGAAGGGGGATTCCTTGTAGAAAGAGGGAGCTGGTGACTGGCGTGTGTGAGTGGTCTGCTGAATAAAGCACTGCATAGTAGTTCGCAAAGGTCTGCGCAATTTTGGCGAGGGTGTGGAAGACTTGTACTTGCGTGTCTCGAATTTCCTGGACTATCCGGTTGGCCAGGGGGTGAGTAGCGAGCCAATGTAGCAATTTGCCATTCTTATCTCCCCAGCCATAAACCCAGGCCACTGAGGATCTCCATATCATTTTAGCAGATTTGAGAGATATGGTCTTGATCTCTTCATGTATTAGTTGGAGCTGCCGTCGCTCCGCCACCCCATCCGTCGTGGCCACAGCAATTTCCAGGCAGAGGGCCCTGGCCTCAAGCTGGGAGACATGGCGGTCTTGGGCCTGCCGTCTGTGTTTTAGGAATCCCTTGGCGTACCCACGTATTGTGGCTTTACCCACCTCCCACATCGTACTATGAAGTTGGACTGTGCCCTCGTTAGCGTGGAAGTAGTGGTTCAGTTCTCCCTTGATCCCCTGCCTGTACTCTTGGTCCTGAAGGAACCAGGCATTAAGCCTCCATATAGGATGTAGAGCTCCCGTGGAGCCACCTAACACCAGGAGGAGTGGTCTGATACGCCTCGCACCAGGATTTGGATCTCAGTAACTGTCCTGCAGTCCGGGGCAGGCATGAAGATTAGGTCAATTCAGGAGTGGGTATAGTGTGCAGCTGATGTGTGTATATTGTAGTGTTCTGGGGTGCCATGTGCCCCAGACGTCGCAGAGGCCTAATTTGGAAGCCCAGTCTCCAAGTCGTTTAGCACCTAGTCTTCTATGGGAGGATGGTGTACCCGTGGCATCTCTGGCGGGTTCTGGGACAGCATTGAAGTCTCCCCCAGTCACTGTCAGGCTCTGGGGGAGGGAGGATACTATCTCCACCGTGGCCTGGAGAGTGGACTCCAAGTTTGACGGGGGGCATATAACGACATCAAATTGATAGTGATGTCCCCAACGGTACCTGTGAGGGTGACAAATCGGCTCTGAGGGTCGCTAGTGATGTGGACTGATGTGAAGGGGAGGGAGCGCCGCAGAAGGATCGCCGTTCCTCGAGCCTCTCTAGAGAACCCGAGTGCCAAACTCTGTCAAATCCATGACGTGCTAGAAAGGGGCAGCGATTTCCTATCAGGTGCGTCTCTTGTAGTAGAAGGACATCTGAGGTGACCCTCCGTGCATACTATAAAATTGCAGTCCATTTAATTTTATCTAAGAGTCCATTAACTTTTCATGAAAGGACTCTAAGGGGTTCACCCCGCTATAAGGCTATGGCATTGTGATAAAGTGGAGATGTGTGGGGTAAGAGGTCTGGCATGCTTAGATGCACCAAACGATTAGGCCCTAGGAGCAGCTGGGTGCGTTCAGGTTCACTACTAGGTCTGCCCGGGGATGCATCGTGGACTTTGTACACAGTGTTGCGGGAAAACATAGTAACACAAGCAAAAGCAGGGATAACAGCCCTTACCCAACCTCCCAACCTACCCCCCTCCCCATACTTCCCCAATTGAAGCATCTGTCGCCCAGTAAACAACGACTTACAGTTTATAGAAACTAGCTATTGGAGCTTAGTGTAGGGGTAACGTGTTGGGCCCCTCTGTATTTAAGGATTAGCGTTCCTCCAGTTCAAGTTAGTGATGATAAAGGTGTTTGGATTCAGATTTGGCGGCTACGTGAAAGGCCGGTGTCATCTGAGCTCGGCTTTGAAGAGTCAGTGGAGCTCGATCTGTCAGCATTCTTCGGAGTCTTGTCGGCTCTTGAGACGCCGATGATCCCGTCGTGTGGGATAGAAGCTGTTTAACTTTCGTGTTTAGGGCTGAGACATCATCTTCGACTTCTGAAAGGCGGGACTCTGAATCAGTGATGCGAGCGGTTGCATTGCGAAGGTCCTGGTGGATGAGGGCCATGTCCACTTGTACCTCCCCGATCTTGGTCTCCATGGATTCCTGACATGTCTTCATGGCCTGCAGGATGGTGGCCAGGTCGCCTTCGGGGTGGCTGGTTCAGGGGGGCGCAGTCTCCCCATGGCTGGGACCATTGACTGCAATCTGCTCCATTCCGGTCTGCGTCGACGGGGGTTTCATCCCTCTGTCCTTCCCCATGACTGTCCAGTCTCCCGGAGGGGTCAACCCAACTCCGCCGTGAGCGTCTTCATCTAAGCTTACGAATCGTTCGGTGGCTTTGAGGAGATAGATGGCTTTGCCGCACGGAATGGTCTTGTAGCCCTAAGAGGATCTTCACAGGAGACTGCAGCCATGTGGGGCCCGGCTGAACCACGTCCGGACACCAGGGGCACCCCTGTAGAACTAGCAAGATCACTGTGGTACCTTTATCAGGTCACTGGTTGTGCATGCCGGTAACCCAGCGCCCAGGGAGTGGGAGATGTCAGAAGAGGCAAATCCAAGCCAGAGGGGTAGTTCGCCCCGATGCTTCTCAGGAGTATGTGGGCGTTTGTTTGCTGTGGAGCATTGACTAGGTGTCTGGGGGTCTCTCAGGAACTTCTCAGGGCTTCAGATTCTCAGTGCTTTCTCCGTGGTACTCTTGCTGATACCGTAGGGATCTGTTCCCGTTGTGTGGCGGTGTCCGTCAGTGGATTCAGGTTGATTCAGCCTCAGCTCCGGGCCTACGGACTGGGCCCCCGGCCTGTTTCACTCTCACGGCCTTCTTATCCACCTCTACTCTGGGGGAAGGAGAAGGCGGGGAGGACCCGATCACGGGTCAGTCAGTGGAGTCCCCGCCCGCAGTAGGCCTCTAGTCCCGGGCACCCCCCCCCGGGTCATTCCGGGGCCCCACGTTTGCCGACTCCGAAAATGTCCCGCTGTTCACGGGTCGATGTGGCCTCTGTCCTCCCAGCAGCGCCGCGCACCTGGGGATCAGTGACTGTTCCTCCCACAGGCTCTCAATGCCGCCCGGAGGGAGGAGAACTCCACACCCCACAGCGCTCAGTCCCACATTTGGCCTTGACATTCAAGTATGGGGGGGGCCCTCTCCTATGGACAGACGTGCGTTCCTGCCGACCGCGGGCCGATCAGCACCCACCGGGGTCAGAGGCGTAAGGGTTTGCCAGCTGAGGGCCCACCGCAGGCCCGTGGCCTTCACAGGCGTCCCCTTCACTCAAGCTGTGTGCTCCACAGCGAGCAGCGACCTCCTGGAGGCGTCCTGCCGACCACAGGTCGAATGCCTCGGTAGCAGGTCTTGGAGCCACTCAATGCCGACGGCCCGCCGAATTGGAGGTAGGAAAATCCCATGCCCCTTTCCGCTGGCCTTTCTCACCCGCCGGTCACGATTGTGACTGCTGCGGTATCGGCCGATCCCTACGCCAGCGGGGTCAGAGCCTGACGCTTCGGGAGTTAGTCAGGTGGCGGGGAGTCTGGGCCACCCCATGGAGGTCTGCCGTATCCCGCGGCGTCTCATGGCATTGTTGCAGTTCAATTAGTAGTTCAAACAAACAATATCATTTAGTGTGGTTACTTAAGTTATTTTAAATAATTAGCAATACAGTTTAACTATCCATTTGTAAAACCACACCAATATAAACTTTCATGGTGTAAACTCAGGAAAGATCAGAAAGAGCAACAACAACAGCAACATACAGATGTAACTGTTTGCTTTATGTGCATTATGTTAGGATGTGGCACTCAGGGAGGTGCAGGTGACAATGGAATAATCCTTAGACAATGAATGCTGTTGTGCACCTATAGCAGACAGGGGGTTAATACCAGATATTATGAAAATGGGCGATTTAAAAATAAAAATAAAAAAAATTAATTAAAATTGAATGTTTAAAACAATTACAATAAAAATTAAAAAAATTACATTAACATTAAAAAATAAAAATTAAAAAATACAATTCAAAAATCTAAAATTTCAAAAATATAAATTAAAAAAATGTAAATAAGTGAAATTATCCTCAAGCATATAATTTATTAAACTGCTATCTCATCCATCCATGCAAGCCTATGGCAAATGGCCACCCTGACTTGGCACACAAAATGGCTACCAGCCAGTGCCACATGGTCAACAAAAACAACAACACTGAGCAAGGAGGCATGGTCACAACAAAGAAGACATGCAGGCCTATGGCAAAAGCACACTGGCTGTCTACACAAAATGGCCACCAACCACATAGTCAAACAGCAAACAAGGAGGCATGCCCACAACAAAGAACACATGCAGGCCTATGGCAAAAGCACACTGGCTGCCTACACAAAATGGCCGCCAGTCACATCGTCACAACAACAAGCAAGAAGACATGGGAAACAAAGAGAAGACATGCAGGCCTAGGGCAAAAGCACACTGGCTGCCTAAACAAAATGGCTGCCAGCCACATGGTGACAAAAACAAGCAGGAGGCATGGCCGCAACAAAGAACACATGCAGGCCTATAGCAAAAGCACACTAGCTGCCTACACAAAATGGCCACCAGCCACATCATCACAACAACAAGCAAGAAGGCATGGGAAACAAAGAGAAGACATGTAGGCCTATGGCAAAAGGACACTGGCTGCCTACACAAAATGGCCGCCAGCCACATGGACACAACAACAAGCAAGAAGGCATGGGGAACAAAGAGGAGACATGCAGGCCTATGGCAAAAGCACACTGGCTGCCTACAAAAAATGACCGCCAACCATGCCTATGGACCCTCACTATACAAAATGGCCTCTGGCCATATGGCTTGGGGAACAAAGACATGGCAAACACACTCACACACTGGCCAGACAAAGGAGGCATAGATTGGTAACACAGAAAAAAGAACATTAATTCAGCAATGACAAAAACGAAAATTAACTGGATTAAGAAATTTTACTACAGCACACATCCTACAAAGGCATCAAATGACTTACCCCACCTATACAGCGTTTGCAGAAAAAACTTGAAATACCCCAAAAAAAACACATTTTGAAATTTAATCCAATGCCATCCATGGCCTTAATGATGTTTTTATTCAACAGGCACCACAGAAACATTTGTTTCATGCACCCATGACTAGTTCTGGGCCTAATGGCTGGAAGGCTCATTGGCAGACTAGGCCACTTAGTGAATTAAATCAATATTGCTGATTTATTAAAAAACTTGGAGAAAATGTAGTGAAAATTTTCCTTTATAAAAGAAGAAAAATTACTTGCAAAAAATAACTAGGCCGCTACTGAAACTGAATCGAATAAAAGTACAAATAAATCTAGGTGCATGCCCCCAATTAAACAAACAACACCCGTAAACACCAGTTTTTCAACGTACTTTTGAAATCTCAAATAGAAAGTGCATAAATCCAATGGTAACCATACAGCAGACAAGGAAATTGATCCTTCCAGCTCCAAATCCCAATGAAAAGTGACCAGGAGAGGGACACAGCACTAGTAGGAGCCTGCTGGACAAGACAAAGCACTGGGAGGAGCCTGCTGGACAGAAACAGGAACTTGGAGTCTCTAGGACACTTCCTTCCTGTTTGAAAAAAAGTTTAAAAAAAAAGACATGCACTAAAATAACAACTCCCAAAGCCAGTTTGAGAGAACAAGCCACTCCAAAAGCCTCTCACATGCAGAAAAGCTGCTGAATCGCTCAGTTTGTGATCGTGAATGGCACCAGATTGGCACCGTCGGAAGCCGTGCGATTGAGCGCGAAGTGTCGCAGGAGCTCGCTAACGGTGTGAGAAGTCTCACACGCGCTCGCATGAGGCCTGAGACTCTTGCCACTCTCGGTCGAGTGTTAATATAAAACTCAAAGGTGCGAACGGAAAATAAATTCCGCTTCGCAACTGAAAGGCGGAATTCAGGAACTCCGCGGAGCGCAGAGTGCGCGAATTCCTCAAAGGAGGAAGCTAGTTGGATTGACTTAATCTCGAACCTCTACATGGCAAATGGAGATGCGGATGACCTTCCCAAGCTGGAATTGGGGACATATACACATAATGCTCATTCAGAAAAAGAAATTGTGTTGGCAAGTATTGCATACCTCTGCCACAATGGGCCCAGATGAAGTCCCAATCTCTGTTTTAAAACAAGAGGCAACCCTCTGGAGTAAAATGTAATGCCCAGTTTTTAATAACTGCTATAAGAACAGGAGTGACCCCCCCACCCCCAAGGACCAGGATCATTATAGTCCCATTATATAAGAAGGGAGACCATATATTGCCAGGGAATTACCAACAGATTACCCTCCTACATGCAGTGGGCAAAGTCTTTACTAAACGTGTACTATCCCAGATAAGCGAGTGGGTGGAAGATAATAAAATTATTCCGCTTGAGCTAATGGGGTTCAGGAGAAGCTATGGAACCACTCATAATATTGCTGCTCTCCAGCTGATCAAAGAGAAATATGTGACGTCAGAGGAGGAGTGATTTATGCGGCATTTATAGACTTCTCCACTGCATTTGATAGAGTAAATCGACCCTTGGTGTGGAAAAGGCTCTTAGGATTAGGTATGCCGAGCTCCCTGTTAGGTCTTGTAATTGCACTCCACTCCTCCATATGGTGCAGGGTATTGCTAGGGGGAGATCGGGGCCTTTCTAGCGAAATAGCAACCCAAAATAGTCTAAAACAAGGGTGCCTTTTAGCCCCTTTGCTCTTCTCCATATATATTTCGGACCTCGCTGTCCACTTAACCCAAAGTAAGGATATTGCCCCGTCAATTGGTGGAAAAGCCATAGTCTGCCTTCCATACACAGACAATGTAATAATCTTGGACCTCACCCCTTGAGGTCTAAATAGTCATCTGGAGGCACTACAACAATTTGCCGCCACCCATCACTTAAAGATCAATATCTCCAAAAGTAAAATGTGTTTTCACAGTAAAAAGAAACCCAAACATACTAATTTCTCTTGGCTTCTGGGCTCCCGAAAGTTAGAAATAGTAAAATCTTATACCTTTTTGGGGAAGATAATGTGTGGTAACCTTAGCGATAATGCCCATATTGAAAATAGTATGAGTAAAGCACAGGCTCAGGCCAAAGGTTTGGGTAGCCCTTAAAGGGGGACTGGCAGAAACATTTCTCCTATCACTTAGAGGTTTATCGAGTGAAAATCCCTGCCTTGGTGCTGTATGGATTGGAGTCGATTGGAGTGGCTAAATGGGACTTCTTAAATATAATGGAAGGGTGAGTGTTGGCTGCTTTAAGGTTAGAAATGGGCCAAAGAATCGCTTTTGTAAAGGGCCTGGCGGGGGTGGTCCGTTGGATTACCTGCCTAGAGAGGAGTGAAGAAGACACATTAAGATCTGTTATGAGAAAAGAAATTCTGGTAGACAAACAAGAAAAATCTTTAGTCTATAGGAATTTTCCCTATGCAGTTGGTCAGCTTCAATTAGATCCTAATTAGGCCTGGGGTAAAACTCCACTCCGCTCGCAGAGTTAGCAGAATTTGGCAACCCCATATTCCGCGGAAAACTTGCAGTTACCGATAAACTCCACACTTCGCAATGGATCAGATATTTTTTTCTATTGGTGCACTCATCACATCATTTCGCATGCGCAGTGAGCACAACGAGACTTGCTAAGTGCCCGCGAGTGACCACGAGATTTGCTAGCCGCCCACGAGATTTTGCACCCACTAACGTGGCTTTAGGCCATGCCAACAACTTCTAGCTCTTCTTTTGTGACATAGGCGAGCGCGATCGAGTGTGAGCAACCGCTGCTGCAACATGGAGAAGATTCTGTCCTGGAGTAGCAGCTAAATCTCCTCAAAAGATAATTTGGAGTTAATAAACTTCTCAAATGGACCGTTCGGATTGTTTTTTTTGTGTGAGGAGCCATTTTTTATTTTACATTTTTTTTTTAACAAGGAGGAAATGCCCCAGAGGCATCAATGTCCTGTTCCTGTCCAGCAGGCTCCTCCCAGTGCTTTGTCCACCTCCTGGTCACTTTCAGTTGGATTTGGAGCTGGAAGGATCACTCTGTTTGTCTGCTGCATATATACCATTGGGTTTGAGGACATTGTTTTTGTGATATCACAAGTAAGTTCAAAAACTGTTGTATAAGAGTGCTGTTTGTTTGATGGAGGGCATCCACCAGGATGTATTTGTGCTTTTATTCATTTTTAAAATTTATTGTGGTAGGTGGCCTACAGTTTCATTTGGGGCCCAATTACTTTTTTGCATGTAATTGTTCTTCTTTTGTAAAGGAAAAAAGTTGTACAGTTCACTACATTTTCCCCATGTTGTTTTTTAATACATTTTCTATATTCATTTAATTTATTATGTGGCCTAGTCTACCAATGGGCCTTCAAGCCAGTAGGCCTAGTACTAGTCATGGATGGGTGCCTGAAAATGTGTTTTTGGGGGGTATTTCACATTTCAGCTATTCTATTTACCATCCGATTAATTAGAAACTGCCCTCAAATTGGGGAGACAGCAAAGATCAGGTCAGTTAGAGCTTGGAATAGGATGGACCAACAGAACTTCCAAGTAAATTTAACTAGCTCACAGCCAGAGTACAGGGAAGATGCAGATAATAATGCCAGTTCTTATAATGAATGGCTTGATACAAATGCTTCCTCCTTAGTACCCTTGGCCTCTTTACGCTTACGGCGTAATCATCCTACAGCCCCTTGGTACTCGGAAAAATTGTAAGAAGGTAAACTAAACTGTAAAAAAACAGCAACGCATTTGGAGATCAGCTTATGATCCCTTAGAGAGACATAAATACAAACAAACTTTGAGTAAATATAAAGATCTGAAAAGGAGCAAGAAAACTTTGTATTTTTCCCAAAAAATAGAAAGTGCCAAGAACTCCTCTAAGGAATTGTTTAGAACAGTATTGTCCCTTACCTCTTCACACACTCAAGAGATTGTACCAACTCAATCTCTGTGCGACAAGATCGCCATGCACTTTGTGCATAAAGTAGAGAGTACCTTTAACGAAGTAGGCATTTTTAGATCTAAGGTGAAATCACTTACTCCCGACACAGAGTTTGTAGTGGTTTGACCTGGCGGGGAGCCAAGTTTTGGAAAGTTCACTGATCTGGACAAAACACAAATAATAGACTTTATGGCAAAAACTAAATCAGGATCTCCTACCAATCCCTGCCCAGTGGTTGTGATGAAAATGGCTCAAGAGGTAGTAGCAGATAACTTGTTAAGAATTTTTAACTTGATCTTTAAGGCAGAAGTATTTCCAATGATGTGGAAAACAGCCTCAGTTCGGCCCATTGTCAAAACCTAATTTAGATACAGAGGACGTTAATAATTACCGTCCTATATCACGACTAGCTTTCCCTGCCAAACTCATAGGAGAGCTATGAATACACAGCTTGTGGAATATATCGATGCACATATGTGGCTAGATGAATCACAACACGGCTTTAGAGCCGGACATATCACCGAGTCAGCCTTGATTAAATCAGTCGAGGAAATCAGGGAAGCATTGGATAATGGTGGGAAGGCCGCCCTCATTCTATTAGATCTGTCGGCGGCCTTCGACACTGTCGTTCACACCATTTTGGTGGAGAGGTTAGCAGCAATAGGAGTGCAGGGAGTAGCTCTCCGTCTGCTTGAATCTTTTCTGGAAGATAGGACACAATTTGTTGCTATGGATTCGTGCAAGTCCACTTTTTTCTAGCATCCATGTGGAGTACCGCAGGGCTCTTCGATGAGCCCCACTCTTTTTAATATATAAATTGCAGCCCTGGCTCTAGTTGTAAGATCCTTTGGGTTCGCATTAACCTCTTACACTGACGACACGCAAATTGTTGTAGCAGTCACGGATCAATATCATACAATTAGTAAGCAATTTAGTGACTGCATGTCAGCTGTAAACTCTTGGATGAGTTTTAACTGTTTAAAGTTAAACAGTAATAAAACAGAGGTAGTGCTGTTTGGTAATGTCCCCTCTTTTTGGTCCCCTAGCTGGTGGCCAGCGAACCTAGATAAACTACCTGAGCCAGTTGAAAAAGCCAAAAATCTTGGGATGATTGTAGACAACAAGCTTTCCATTGGGGATCAGATTAATGCCTTGACATCATCCATCTATTTCATTCTAAGGAAAATTAGGAAGATTCTAGTATATATCCCGAAAACACCCAAAAGCTGGTAATACCTGCTTTGGCACTAGCAAGACCAGATTATTGTAATGGTCTTTATCTCAATCTTAGGGCCAAATAGCTTAGGAAACTACAGGTACTGCAAAATACTGCAGCCAGAGTTTTAACTCGTACTCCTAAACATGTTTCGGTTAGGAAAACAATCAAGCAGCTGCACTGGTTGCCAGTAAAGGAGAGGATCCAGTTCAAGGCTTTGTGTTTTGCCTACAAAGTCTTGCATAAACAAGTACCACAATACCTATGCCAGAAATTTAGACGGTACATACCTAATAGGATACTTAGGTCAGCTAATCTGAACCTTATGGTGGTACCAAAATTTAATAGAAAGAATTGGGGTGGTAGACGTTTCTACCTAGGAACCGCAACAATCTGGAATTTACTTCCATTAACCATTCGATCCGCCACCTCCCTTCTTAAATTTAGACGGGAGTTGAAAACATGGCTTTTTAGTGTATCAGATTTCTGGTAAAGATACGTGGTTATATATCCGATCATTGGTTAGCGCCAGGACACCGCTTGGTAACAGTGCGCTTTACAAATCTCACTAACATTAACATTTTTTTTTGCAATCAGTGTATAGGTGGGGTAATATACTTGATGCCTTTGGAAGATATGTGTTGTAAAATTTTATAGCCTAGTTAATTTACGTTTTTGGCATTGCTGAATTATTGCTGTTTTCTCCTGTGTTAGTATGCCTCCTTTGTCTGTGGTGTATTTGCCATAGGACACCATTTGTCATTTGTGTTTTCCCATGCCATGTGGCCAGGTGCCATTTTGTATAGTCAGAGTCCATAGGCCTGCATGTGTTCATTGTTTTTTATGCCTCCTTGTATGTTGTTTGACCATGAGGCTGGCGGCCATTTTGTGTAGTCACTACCAGCCAGTGTACTTTTGCCATAGGCCTGCATGTGTTATTTGTTGTGGCCATGCCTCCTTGCTGGTTGTTGTTGTTTGACCATGTGGCTGGTGGCCATTTTGTGTAGCCAGCCAATGTGCTTTTGCCATAGGCCTGCATGTGTTTTTTGTTGTTGCCATGCCTCCTTGCTGGTTGTTGTTGTTTGACCATGTGACTGGCGGCCATTTTATGTAGCCAGCCATGGTGCTTTTGTCATAGGCTTGCATGTGTTTTTTTTTCCCCATGTCTCTTTGCTTGTTTTTTGACCATGTGACCATTTTGTGCAACCATCCATTTTTCAGTTATCAAACTAAGTTTTCATGTAGAAGCCTAAACCTGTTTGTTTGTGCTCATTTTGTTTTTGCTTTGCTTTGAGATCAGTTTAATAATATGCTTGAGGCCTAGTTGCTACTCAATGCTCATAGTAAATGTACTGTATGAACAGTGCTTTATATAATTATATACTTTTGGGCATTTTTCACCTGCACCACTCCTTGTCTCCCAAATACTAATGGGTTTCTCATGGTAGTCCTCGAGTACATCAGCAATTATATTTTTCAAATTTACATTTTTTTTGCTAATTTTTTCATATAATTTTTTTATTTAATTATAATTTTTGTTTTCAATTTTGTTTTCAATGTAATTTTTTACTTTTTAAATTAAAAAAAATATTTTTAATTAAAAAAAATATATATACACATATATTTTTTCTTTTTCACATTTTCCCAACATCCATTAACCCCCTGTGTGCCATAAGCGCACAGCAGTGTTAACTTTTTTAAGGATTTTTCCATTGTCACCTGCTGCACCTCTTTTAGTGCCACATACCAACTTGATGCACATAAACATCTGTATGTTGTTGCTCTTTCTAATCCTTCCTGATTGTATATGAAACTTTGTGTTGGTGTGGTTTTACTTTAGAATTGATAAGCTGTATTGTTGTTAATTTACTTGAGTAGCCACACTAAAATATATTGTTTGTATACTGATTCAAATTTCAACAATGCCACGTTTCAATAATGTTTTTCTTGCTTGCTTGCTTTCTTTTAGGTGTACAAGAGAAGAGACATCACCCACAGTACTGCCAGACAGAAGGCCTGTGCACTTGACCACACAACACCTGACGTCACTAACATCTCTTCAGCTTCTGAAGCTAAGTGCCACTGCCAACTGATAGCTTCAAGAAGGCCCCAAAGGCAGGTGCTACCAAGAAAGTGGCCAGTGATAGGAAGGAGCTTACCACCACTGGTATGTCGCCCCAGACTTTTTTTGGGCAACGTCGTGTGCCTGATGCACCAGCCTCTGGGGAGCAAGCTAGGAGCAGCACTCCTGCATCAACAGCCCAAACCCGGCCTAAGCCCATATCTGACACAGAGGCAGCCACTGTAATCATTGCAACACCAACGAGCAGTGACGTTGAATTGGAGTTCTCTTTCGCAAAGTAGAACCTAATCATTGCCGGAAACTAAGCTAAGTGGACAACAATAGCTGCAGCCAGCAATAGTAGTTCCTCCAAAAGTAGTAGCACTTCAGGAGATTGAGCTTCATGCTGAGGAAGTAGAAGAAGACCCTTTTTCAGAAGATCCATTGTCTTCCAGATCTCCAGTTAGAAAAAAGAAGGGCACTCCACCATCTTCTTCTTCAAACCCCCTCCTGATGATCGAGACTGCAATTGGATCCTGCCTCAGTCTGAGACACACCAGGAGAGGCAAGGAAAAGGAAGGTTCCTGAAAGCCTTAGAGTTATGGATGAAGAAGAGGAGGATGACGACGACCCAGTCATCATGGATGTTAGTCAGCCGCAGAGGAGACCGACGTTACCCCATCTCAACCTGTTCTGAGGGATGTGGCACAGATACCACCACTGCCAGTTTCTATATGTGCAAGGCCCCTGCGACCTGCATCCCCAACCACCTCAGTAGAAGCAGGCACTACAGAGAGGCAGACGTCGAAACACCCACCTACTCCCATTTCTTCGGACATTGGCAATCCACCAGTGTCACAAGGTGGACCTCCTCAGCTTGGAAGTTTTTTTACGGTTAGCAAGCAGGAGGCGAACATTCCCATATGTTCCCTTTGTAACGCACGTGTTAGTCAAGATAAGCTTGGTACAAACTATGGTACCGGGGCCGAAAAACCCTTTTGAGAAAATACCACGCAATCCGCCAAGCGGCGCACCTTTGCAAAAAACACTGCAAGTGGTGTTGGTGAAGGTGGTGAGAGCAGGGAATCTGAATCTGCTTAGATCATGCTGGAAGCTGAAGGTTAAGAAGAGGGTGACATTTTCGTTATGCAAATCAGCCCTTTCCCCAGCAGTGCAGTAAGTTCGCCCACCTCAGCAACATCGCAATGGCACAAGACTCAGTCAGGCTGAGACACCAAGGCAAGAGCAAACAGTGACTGTCCCGCAGAGACACACATTGAGTCTACCACCTTCTTTTCTCAAGAAGTTGCCTGCATCAGTGGCACCAGAAAAGAAAAAAATCCAGGTTACTATTCTGGCATGTTCAGGCAGGGGGGGCAGTATGAATGCAGCCACCCAATGACACGTTTGTAAGATGGGAAGCTAGCCAAAATGTTAGCGCTTGACCTCCTCCCTTTTTATTTTGTGGAAGGAGTCAGATTTCTAGAATTTGTGTCGGTCATCTGCCCGAAATGGAAGGTTCCAAGCAGGACCTATTTTGCCAGAATTGCTGTTCCAGTGCTACATCACGATGCGCTAGAATTTGATTGACTAGCTTTGCAGCAGAGTGCTGTTCACACTATCCACCTGATGACAGACATGTGGACCTGTTGCCAAGCCACTGATTACATGTGCATCACTGCACACTGGATCTCTTTTGTGGGGGTTAGAGGAATGATATCTACAGGTGTTGACACTGCTGACATTTTTAATGGCACTCAGAAGCATGCAACAGAAGCCTAGTTCGCCAAGTAGAAATCCCATACAGCTGCAAAGATCTTGGATGACCTTAACAAGGTCTTTGAATGGCTGCGACCCAGAGGGCTTAACATTGGATTAATTGCCACAGACAATGGCAGTAATATAGTTAAGGCCATGTCAGATGGTGGCTATTTCAGGGTCAATGAATATCGCATGCAAAGAAGGGATGCAACTGTGAAATGCATGATCATTGTGATGGACCAATGGGGCCTAGTCAAATGCCTTACAGAGATGCTGCTTCCTTTTGAGGTTTTCATACGGGAAAGCAGCAAGGAGGAACAGTACAATGGGCCAAGCTATGCCATTGTTGCATATGCTATAGGAACAGCTAAAGGAGGTGTCTGAAATGTACGCAGGTGTGGATGAAAAGAAAGATGTGCATGAGTTAGTGGATAGCTTAATCCTTTGCTTGGCTGTTAATACAGGCTGCAAAGAGACATTGTGTCATCCAAACATTATATCTGTGCCACAATTCTTGATCCATGGTACAAACAACTACTGGCCACTTTCATTCCTTTGTCAGACGGGGATGTTTCAACTATAAGATGTGGATTGCTGAGCAAGCCAGCGACCCAGAAGAAAAATGGCTGGGAATTAGTGACCCACTCCGGGCAGAAGTTCTGGGGTTCAGCCTTCAACTTCCATAGAGCCTGAGGGCAGAGCTGTTGGCTCACAGCAGCCGATACCAACAACAAGAACACCAGCAACAACAACAGGAACAGGAGCATCAGCCCCAAAATCTGCATTTGATTGGTTTCTAAAGGCAGGGCTTAAGTCCAGTGCAGAGGTGAAGGCAAAAGAGGTTGATCAAGTTGGAGCACCAATGACTATTGAGAGGATGGTCCAGGCCTATCTGGATGATCCAACAGAGGTCTATCTGGATCAAAACCCATTGATGTACTGGTATCGGAAGAAGCACCAATGGCCAGTGCTCAGCAGGCTGGCAATAAAGTATCTGGCTTGTCCGGTACCAGTGTGTCTGCTGAGGGTGTGTTCAGTGCAGCTGGTGCAGTTGTCACAGAGAGGAGGACCAGTCTCCGGCCCCAAAACATGGAGACATTAACCATGATCAAAATGAATCAGCACTTTATGCCACCGAATTACACCATATCTTAAGTACGACAGGAGAAGGATGAGAGTGATTGGTCAGACTTGGGTCACAGTAGTATGTTAGCTGACCAATGAGTTTGAGGACAAACTCTACTTCCCTGACTATTGAGTAGGCCTTGAGCACCATAGAACTTTCCATCACCAAACTGATTTGACAAAAAAAGGATATAGTTAGGGTAACATTATATTATTTTGTTTGTGTCTCACTGACTAATGCAGCACCACTGTTTTAGACTCATGTATTGCCAGATTGGAGCTGGACCAGTGTGCCGTGAAGAAGCCTCCCCCAATTCCCTTTAAGAACATTGATTGGACAATGCCTGCTTCCATCCCATGCCCATCCTTTTTTTCGTCCCCTAGCAGGACTGCCCCAGAATATTTGATTTACAAGACTGGCCAATGTGTGTTGCGTGAATCCAAGTGGATCCGCAATGTACCATCATGCTTGAATTGCAACAGGTAACTAATGCACCAATGAGTGATACATGAGTGAGTGAGCATTGAGATGATTCATGTGGTGTCAGACAGTGAGGATGGGTGTTCAACTATAATTTAATTATGTTTGTGATGATTTACAATGTTGGTAGCCTAATGGGTGATCATTTTCTTTCCTGAAGGTGATTTTGTCCTTCCCCTTTGACACTTAGCAAGATGTGTTTGCCGGGTCCACACTGCTTTGTTTTCTGGTTCATACTCCTCAAAGACCCAACCAGTCTGTTTAGCTCTGTTTAGCTCTCATTTGGGTCAGGAGTCAGAACGGAGTTGGCCATATTCAGTACTCGGAGTCAGATGCATAATGGAAAGACTCAGGTCATGACTACCTCAACAACTGCCATAAGAAGGAAGTTATCAACTTCAGGGAAACCAACATGTTGATGACTCTAAGAGGCCTACTGAACTCTGTGGCCTGGTGAGGTGTGTGTTGATTCCTTGATTTGGGAAATTCAATGCTGCTGAGTGTGTGTGCTTTCTGGCTCAAATTTGAAACTATGAGGTTGGGTGGGGGGCCTGTTGTATGTAACTGGAGACAGACGTGATGATGTGGCATTATCACATTATGCATGCGCTAGGCTAAATATTATGATGATCATGACAGTTGCGAATTTGATTAGCTCGGTACATGCAGCCACTTGTCTGTGATTGTTGGTTGTTGTAATTGTTCTCACTTAATTGATCGCACATGAGTCATAAAATAAATTATTGCAAAGTCTATGCTTTTGCTCTGCCTCTGAGTCTTCTTCGTACACTCATCATGAAGATAACCTTCTGTCCTTCTCCTTGACTCTACAATATTGTTTCTGTTTTACAATCCATAGGCCTTTTCTTCTCCTGCACAAAAAACAAAAGCACCATAACTCCATTACCTTACCGGACCGCTTCTGCCAGGCACCCAAGATTGATGGACAATCCAAGAAGAATGCATCTGCACCGACCAATATGGCAATAGAGTATCATTTATATTTTAAGAATATTTTTTTAGAACTGTGTGGGTGCGCTTCACGCTTCCATAATTTATATTTACTATTTTTCAAATCTAGGTGACAGAACATTTAGATATATAATAATAAACTTGGGTCTCTGGGGCTGATGGACTGTTTGCAATGCATTTAATTTAACTGTGTCATACTCATTGCTTCATTTCCTTCCACAACAGATTGATGACGATGATGTGCTGCTCATTGCCCTGATGAATATTGTCCTTGTGTAAGGTTTGCCTTTGTCACACCTTTCCCCAAATCTCTTTTCCCATCCATTCATCAAACCCCTAACCTTCTTCCTCCGGGCCTACTGAGGAGTGACTTAATTTACACCAAGAATGGATCACACACTTGGTGGGACAGATGTGGTGAAAGCGACTCCAACTCACTGCATGATCTTCTATCACCTAAGCAATAGCCCACACTGGCCCCAATTACCCACCAGCACATAAAAGCGATCCATATTTTAGATGTAGAAGAACATCAGTCATCAGCATCATCATTCAGGCCTTGTGTTGCGTAAACACTTAACCTTGTCTGCTCCAGACTTTGAGTCCACTTTTCATGCCTTGAGGATTTTGTACTTTTAGTTTTAATTAAATACTAGCTCCCTATTGCTAAGCAGAAGACGTTAATCTTGCTATTTTCTGTTTTAATCACCATCAGTTATTTGTTGTGTCATGTAGTATCAAATCTTTCGAAAACTATGATATAATTTATAATTCACTAACTCAGTGTTTTTCTTTTCTTTTAGTTGCCTGCGAAGAATAATCGTTCCGATTTAATCCTACAGTTGGAGCTCACTTGGGTGGGAGTGGGACCTCACTTGTGAAGTTGTAATGCCTTCCCTGTTATTGCCTCATCTATCTTCAGGTAAGAGAACTATGGAGTGAAGTGAATTAGTTAAGTTAGTAATTAAGCAAGTAACTGCTACTGCATAAGAAATCATTTATCTTGGTTGTTGTAGGCAATATTGGTCATGGCAGCATTCCCCCTAAAGGTCAAGATAGTTGCACAGGTATATAACTAACTATAACTAACCAGTATACACTTTTATAAGCAAATTAGAAAAACAACAGGCTGCGTAAAAAGGCAGCAGTGAAAAGTAAAACACAAATACACTACTTCAAGCATAAATTGTGAAGAAATAAAATGTTCCCTTTTATTTTTGTCCAAAAAAAGCCCCTCTCTACCCACAACAGGCCCACTCCTCTCCCCAAACAAATCGCCCCATCCCCAATCAAAGCCCAAAGAAAAGTGTCATAGTCCAAATTCCCAGCCCAAACTCCCTTCCCAATTC
Source organism: Calotriton arnoldi (assembly GCA_963921515.1). Taxonomy (NCBI): domain Eukaryota; kingdom Metazoa; phylum Chordata; class Amphibia; order Caudata; family Salamandridae; genus Calotriton; species Calotriton arnoldi. Next base: position 292,221 of record CAWUFW010012318.1, on the reverse strand, counting down.
TCACCCTCTCACCAACAACAAAAGTCCTTCCCACCAACACAAAAAATGAAAAGAGGGCGTCATCTATGCGGGTCTGGAGGCTATCAAGGCTCGTCTCCATCCCGGACATCCTGCTCTCAAATTGGTCCATACACTGCAGGAGGCGGCGATGGAATTGGCGGTCTGAGTGGAAGGGGGGGCAGCAGTAGCGGTTCAGGCTCCTGACAGCTGGCGGCGATGTATTGGCCGGGAGGCTGCGGCTGTCTGTTGGGTGGTGCTGGTGGACCAGAAGAAGTTGCTATATCAAGAAAAAACAAAAAGAAAAAAAACAAATTGTAAACAATGCTCCGTGCAAACACTTGTTTAAAATTAAATAGTAGGGGTCCCAGTATTAAAACATCTATATAGTGTCAAAGAAATACAGGAATAATTCAAATCAAAATAAGAGAATTAAGAAATGCTCAAGTGTTATTTAATCACACTGAACACAAGAAGCAAATTTTACAAAGAAACTTTGAAAAACATCATGGTTGTGCCCCGAAAAGAAAGGGAAAGGGGGAGGGACAGTGAAAAAGGTGAGGTAGTGAGGTAAGTGACAAACACTACTCATGAGTAACACAATCCAATTGTTGGGCATGCTATTCATTGCCACGCATTCTTGACAAAAACAAATTTATAACAATAAATCAAACAGCCACGTAATACAGCGAGTCACAATGCAACATGCACTGTTGACGATACTGGCATCAATGTTGTGTCGACGTTTCGACCCCTGAGAGTGTGTAGATGTTCTTGAAAACCTTACTAACGGGGTCTTCCTCAGGACAAGTGGTAAGTGATGGGATGGTTAAAAGGGGCTCCGTGTCTGAATTTGAAAGAGGTCCTCATAGGCGCAAAAAAGTTGTCGAGGACAGGGGGGCAACCAGTCCTCGTTTATCGGACTCACTTCCACCATTCGGTGGAAGTGAGTCCGATAAGCGAGGACTGGTTGCTTCAATCAACTGTACCTATGTGGATGGCTTCCACTATTCAATTGACGGTTTTACCGCGATTCTTACTGTAGCTTTCACGTTTGAGAATACAGCCCGGTGTTTGGGTGTCTTACTCTCTCTCACCTTTGTACTTTGGAGCCTTTGAGCCCCCCTGTCCTCGACGACTTTTTTGCGCCTATGAGGACCTCTTTCTCAGGGGTCGAAACGTCGACACAACATTGATGCCAGTATCGTCAACAGTGCCATGATGTTTTTCAAAGTTTCTTTGTAAAATTTGCTTCTTGTGTTCAGTGTGATTAAATAACACTTGAGCATTTCTTAATTCTCTTATTTTGATTTGAATTATTCCTGTATTTCTTTGACACTATATAGATGTTTTAATACTGGGACCACTACTTTTCATACAGTTCTACACCCAGGTCCCAGTGATTTTGGGTATACCCTTCATTCTAATAAAATTAAATAGTGGCACCGTAGCAGTACATTGCTGATCCCCTAGGGCCATTGGGATTTGATGTGATTAGGAGAGTCACAGAGCCATTTTTTACCATACATGCCTCACATAAAAAGCACTAACTGGCTGAAAAAAATGAAGGCAGAATAACACCAGATTTTAAAAAAACAGACTGATTTTCTTTTTTCTTTTAAAGACTTTCATAGTAAAATCTAAACTGACACTGTGAGGAAAAATAAATTGCCTCTCATTAATGAGAATGGCATTATGCACTATGGTATACAAATTGTTGTGCTAAATTAATGGAGGCATGCTAGTCAGTGCATTGTATACTTTGCTACTCTCTGCAGTCTGCAGCTGTAATGAACAATTATCTTACGTTAATTCCAATGGCTCTGCTCTTCGTCTCCAAATGCCTTTCAAATTCTACCCTGACTCTACACAACCAACACTGCAGTCATGATGCTGCACTTAGCTCATGGTGGCAAAATGCAGTGGGCAGGGAGGGAGGTGATGAATGATGATGGGTGGGATGCATATCTGCATCACTTAACAAATACAGTGAGTCAAGGGAGTAGACCAAAAATTACAATACTCCTCAATTTGAGCCATAGCTTTGATAAAACCAAGTAAGGGAAGTAGGTGAGCATGCCCCTCTCCATGAGAACTCCCATGTTTCTTTATCCAAGCAATTACTCATTCATCCTTTCATTCTTCTACATCAACCCATTGATAAATGTCATGATTTATGCTTACTTTCTCTCCTCCAGTCTTTCACCAACATTTTTAATCCATATATCCATCCATATACCCACCCTTTCAACCATCCTTTCACCCATCCATCTAATATGACTCACCACCGCCCGTCCCTGTCGCCGCTGTGTCTTCACCTTCAACAGTGGTGCCTCCCCAGCAGAACTGGCCCCGGTACTGTGGTATGTGCGGCTAGAAAAAACATTACACATTTTTTAGATGCCAGATACGCCTCCCCTTTTTTTCATAAAAAAATACAACCCCAATACACCACTATAGTTCAGATAGCAGTATCTTCTATCAAACGTATCACTTTGGGCATTCGGTTGGTTGACAATGTTAAAAAAGCCAGGTAGTCAATCCAACCAAAAACTTTTCATAATGAGGGGCATTGCTATAGCCTAAGATGATGACTCTGAGTCATTGAAGGGGTGGAATAATGGTCAATCAAGGACATATGGTGTTGGTTGGCAAATGCAATGGGATCCCATACTAGTTTCCAGCAATTCTGCACAGTGATGGAAACAGCTGGTATACTGTATATATGAATTACAGCATGGGCGGGGGGGTCCATGACCATGGCCACTCTCTTGTTAACTGTAAGAGCATGAGCAACAAAAAGAAAACCTTCTCCACAAACATGCGTGGTGAATATTATTTATAATACTAGCTTACTTGGGCCTGCAATCTTCACAGAAGACAGTAGAGTACCAAAAATCTGTTCTTAGTCTTCCAGTACCACAAGATATATAGGAAAAAGGGAAAGATGACTTAAAAGGCAAAAGAAAACTATTGAGTAGTACAGACAGGAGAAAGCCAGCTACATAAAACCCCATGAAATATGGCTACAAAAGGATAATGCTGGGAAAATAAGAATTAAACAAAATTTGGATAGGGGAATTGGAAAAAAAAGGAGACAGTATGAAAGGAAAAACAAGGAAAAATTTAAAAGTAGCATAGTGGGCAGAGGAAAACGAGCGAATCCATTGTGCTTTGCACGCATGGGTTCGTATCCCGCCCTCTTCGCCATATGAAAGGAAGACGGCAGGTAAAGGTGTCAGATCAACTTTATTTCTCACCAGCAACACCAGGGTCCAGTCAGCAGGTCTCGTCCTGCAACCCAGCACCAACATTCCAATACTCCAAGATTCTACCCTAAGCCCACAACCCAACATGAGGGAAATAAATAATAGGACTTACTGGGGTTAGCAGATCCCTTGGCAGCGACGCTGGTGGTCGGAACCTCCTGAACAGCTCCTACGAACTCGCCTCCGCAACACCCCTCTACTTGCCCTTGGGTGCTGATGTAAGAAATAAAGGAGATTAAAAAAAAAGATTAGTGGTAGTGTTAATCTCCACAGAAAAATTATGACAGACAAATGCAGTCACATTGTACTTATCTAAAACAGATCACCTCTGGTACTAGATTTAAGTCTATCGACTGCCACTTAGTTGGCCATACTAATCCTAAAATCCCTTTTCCAAAGTTCCTTAACAAAACCTATATTTGGAACTAACGCATTGCAATGAACGATCTTTTATTCTATTCTCATTTCTCAACCCCCTTGATGGACCAACTCAGTCTCCCATTTTTGTAATGCATAAATGCACACACATCACTGTAAAATAGCTTGGGACTGTAGGAGCTACATAAGGAAAGTCACACTAAAAGCTAACTCACTGATATCGCTGATTCACTATGGTGACAGGAGGACAGAAGAGTCTGCAATGGCTTCTTAATTAATCAGCCAAAGCGAGCGCCGATAAGTACGACTAGGTAGTGCTTAGGAACCTGCCTAGCTGAAACCGGATCACATAATATTCTAATGTAAACTAAATGTAACTTACAGGCTCTGAGTGTGAGCAGCATGCTATTCGGAAAATAAATGCTAGCATTGTAGAACACAAACACAACAAATCATTAATACTCACGAGCTCCGTAATCTCGACGCTTAGCAGGTCCTGTTCCTGGTCTAAGATTTTCACCCAACGCTGCGTCAGCTGCTGGAGTGTGTGCTGGACTCCCCTGGTGCGCCACACACACCTGCGCACCCTGCCCCAACGCTGCCGATGCTCCTGCAGGGGTTACCCACTGATGGGCCTGCCGCTTGCTGCAAGCATGGAGGGGAGGTGGCGCTGCACAAAAAAACTGTTTTGCCACCTCTACCTCACAAAAGATTGCCTGGGGTTGCACCCCTGGGCGGCGCTGCCACCCGCAAAGTATGCAGCTCCTGCTCCTGGCTGTTCGGGGCGGCCTAGCGCCGCCACTCCCCTGGTCACCCTGCTCTGCCATGGCACTGGGTGGGGTAAAGAAAAGAAACAGGAAAAGGAAGGTTTGGAAGAAATACGGAAGCACAGGAAAAAAATAAACAAAAATACAAAATGTCACAAAAAAACATGAAAAGAATGAACAAAACTTAAAATACACAGCCACAAAAAAACACACTAATACAATAAATAAATATGAGGAGTAGATTAATTAGGAGGGTGATTAAAAAGATTAGGAGGGCATTGAAAAAAAGGCCCAGCACCATAAACAGTAAGAAAACAAGATGGCAGTGACAATGCAAACCGCGTGGTGTTGTACGCGCTTGATTTTGAATGCGAGGACGTATTCCGCATTGCATTTGATGTAAAATGCAATGCAAACACGGACTGGGAAACTCCGCCACCCCCCCGTGGAACTCCGTGTAGCGCAGCAGAGTATTTTAACCACTTTGGAGTTCCGCTTAGCGCGGCTCCGCAAACTCTGCCCAGAACTAATCCTAATTTGGTAACAGTTAAACGTTAGCCTAAAACAGGCCACGTGGGCACTAAGTTTTTCATCTGGATAGGGCGGAGACATTTTTGGTTTAACTTAGACTGGGTATGATCCCTCTAAATCCCCTCATGGCTAAAGGGCATGGAACCTCTGCAGAATCTAACTTATGCCAAAATGGGATTCAAGATTTAAAGCATGTCCTTTCCATCTGTCCGGCGCGTTTATTACATCGCCAAAAATGGCTGAGGCCTTATATGCCTGCAGTTATCCATACAATGTACCTCTGATGCACTATATTCACTTTATGATCCTCCTAATGAAATGTTCTGCTATAAAATTGTTTACTTTTTCAAATGTTTTTTAAATCTGTATTGATTTTATTGGGCGTGTAGTAAGAGTGTTTCATGTTTTATCATATTGTAATGACTACTCAGGAATCTGAACAATCAAGTGTATTGGATTGTGTTTAGTCATGTGTAAAATTGTATATGTGACCTCTTCGGAGTTCCGTAACATAATTAATAATAAACTTGAACCTTGAAGGCAGGGTTCATGGTATTTTGAAAGTGGGACACAGAGAAAATTAATGTTATCATGTCCCTACAGTGAGAGAGCCCCAAAAGCTGTTTTTACTGTGGCAGGCTTCGCTGTTTCATACAGAAACTAGAGTACAGATTAAAATATTAACACTGCTATCTTGGGTTTGGGATCAGCAGGGAAAGCAGTATTAAAATCCAATTTAACTGTAAAGTTGGAATTTTCATGAATATTAAGTAAAGGCAACTTTAGAAAGCTACATTTGACTTCTCTGAAGCTCCTAGAGGGCCATTTGCATTAGCTCTCCAGCAGCTGCCTAGCCAGTACTCAGCCTTTGATGAGGTGTGAAATTCCTTCTTGGGGCCACACAATAGGCCACCTTGATTAAATGGGCAGTTAAGACTCCTCTAAGCTCAACTGAACATTCAGGGTGAGGGCTACAGCTCCTTCTGTTGGCACACAGTGTCAAATCCCACCTAAAAGGTCTATCGGAGGCACCTATAAACATGTTGCACCCTTGAAAGGGTACAAACAGGATCACATCATAATTCTTGTTTTACCAGACTTCTGTTTCATTTTTTATTGTGCGGCCAGGGCCAGCTTCATACTGGATTTCAGTGTTAGATGTGGGAGGGCTAATCATTTTGATAGCACACTCCCCTGCACACTCTCAGCTATCAGTGCCCAAGCATAATGTGCTGAAGACTTGACCATCTTGGAATCACCAGGACACCATTTTGGGCCTGTTTGCAGTAGGGAAAACAGGAACTACTGAACAAAAGTACATTGGCCAGAGACTGGTAACTTTTAGCCCACCCAGGAGTCACCGCCCACCTACAAGCTAGAGTCAATCATAAATTGGCCACCCCTAGGCACCCTCCTTAGAACACTCTCTGGACCTTTAGAAGATCAGAAGATGACTGGACCTGCAGTCTCTGACGTTAGAGGAACCCCAAAGGACTAGAGGTGCTCCCTCTTGTACTCAGGACACAGAAATGGACTCCAAGGGTCAGTTGGCTGACATATTTGGCTAAAGGGACACAACAAGCTGCAAGAGGCCCTTTTACCCAAAGTTTCCAGCTGACCAATGGCAACTGGACCAGAACTGAACTCTGCAGTTGGTCTTTGCCTCCACCCTGAGAGTCTCTCAGTGCCTTCTTCTGAAGTCTCTGTGGCCTTGGAAGTGTACTCCTGTGGTTATTTGGGTACTAGAACAGTTTAGCAACTTTTAATTTCAGCTTTATCCCTCACAAAGATCTCCGCACCTCCTGAAAAAAAAAAAAAATCTCTCATTCTGAGTTAGGACTTTGAAGCTTTTGAGATTTCTTGTGGAAAATTTTCTGAGGGTCAACGAGGCCAACCTGCTTCAGGTATCCGGGATTCAGTTCTATGGCAGCTGCTACAGTTTCAGCGACGCTCTCACAGTCTGCAAAGTCACTTTCTGAGTTGGGACTTGGAAACTTGTATTTTACTTTTTGACTTCCAAACTTTCACCAGGACCAATCCACTTTGTGCATCCAACCCAAGCTCCACCACGGTTGGTCTCAAATCACGCCTAGGTCCTAGTCTACCTCGACCATTTACTACCATTGGTGCTTGGTGCATTTTGGTGCTATTTTCACTTGAAAATTTTAAAAACTCATATTTCCGGTTCTCCTTATTGGATTTTCGTTGTTTTGGTGTCATTTTGTTTATTACAATTTACTCTATAATTCTAATTCAGGATTTTTCTTACTTGGTGTTTTGACTTTTACTGTTTTGGTATTGCTTAAATACTTTTCACATTTTCCTAAGTTAAGCCTGTTTGCTCTGTGCCATTGCTGCCAGAGTGTTGAGCTCAGGTTAATTTAGTGACTTTGAGGGTTCATCCTGACAAGAAGTGTTATTATTCTTTGAGGTGGGCAGCCGCCCATCCCAAAATAAAAATCAGCTTTCTGACAGACAGCAAGCACTCTCAGAAAAAACCTTTGATGTACTACCAGCAATTTGAAAATTGTGAACTGCTAGTTGTCCCTGATCTGGATAAATAACACACTTTTTTAAGCTTCAAATAATGTGATATTTTGGGACATTTTGAAAGGTAGAATACAAACTCACTTATAACAATAATGACATTAGCTAAAGATTAACTCACAGCTGTGAAAGCGGTGGTGTTCTTTCTGTGGAGGAAGTGCTGAAAAACCCAAGGCCACCTTCAGAACTCTGGCTCAAATGAGTAACAAGCACGATCAAAGATTCTAGAATCTTGACAAGAGGAAAGGGTGAAGTGGTACAGATATGAGAGATGGAGGATGAATAGAGGAGAGTGTGAGGATAGACAAGATAAATAAGAAAAGGAAGGATAAAATAAAAGAATGGTAAGGAAACAGGTAGATGAAACAAGAGTAAAGAAGTGATTAAAAGGGAAGAAAATTAATATGACAGAGAAGGTTGGGTAGCGATCAAGTTAGGGGTGATGAGCATCAAGAGTAGGTGAAGACGATGGTGTGAAAGGTGGATGAAGGCAGATGAAAAGGCATCTGAGGAAGTGGGATGGATGGAGTAAGGTATTGATGAGCAAAATGATTGATGCTAGTAGGCGTATGGGTCAGCATGTACTGAGTCGTGATGATTAGAGTTGAGCAGAGGGAGAGCAATACAGAAGAGTGAAGGTGAAGGATGGGGATGATGAGAACGAAATGTGGTCACATAGGAGAGTCTTGAGAAAACGATAAGTGGGAGAGTAGGGGCCAGAGAAGGAGTGTGAAGAGACTGAAGGATAGTGGTAGAACAAGGAAGAGAGATTGAAGGATAGGAAGGGTGATGGGAATGGAAAAGACTAGTCGGAGACAGGAGAATGAGAAAAAAGAGGAAGCACGTCTGTCATTTCTTAAGAGAGGCAGTTCAGTTGTGAAGCACTCACATGAGCTTTACATTTCCTCTTTGCTCCCCGTAAGATACATTCTGCTCAAACGACTGACAACAAAATAGTGGTTGAGATAGTAGCCATCAAATGACAAGTCTAGTATGGGAAGATGTACTCGGCACAGTAGGCAGATAGTGGTAAATAGATAGGGGAGAGGATGTGTCATAACAACCAGAGTTGCCGACTTTGTAACTGGGGAGCCAGGTTTGAGTCTTGGTGTCGGCTCAACATCTTGTGATTCCTGGCATATCACTTAATCTCCCCGTGCCCACAAAAACATTTTACTTGTCCTTGTGCAATGCAACTGGTGCTCATGTAAAGTGCGCCAATACCTTTGGGTCGACTTTCGCTTAATAAAACTGCAAAAAAACAAATACCCAGTCCCACGTCTGATTTGGTTTTGTTGCTCAGGTTGCCATCTTTAATTACTCTTCCAATTGTTACCTCGCTTTTTTAGTTAAACTATGCCCAACCCCAGGTCTTTTTCAGATCTTATGTGTGCTCATGTGTATGCACTGTATAACCTAGGCCTTAGTGCTGCCTCTGATTAGAATTTGGGCAGCTACCACTGAAGAACCGATCCAGAGACAGTGAACTGTAATGCCTGATTACGCATACTCATGCACCCACATAAGAATATGCAAACCCCTCATTCCTTTACCTACACTAAGTCATTACCCCATAGGCAGCAGCAGTGGAGGTGAGGTTGACAGAAGAGAGTGAGGTGCAGACTACAGAGTGAGGTGCAGACTACAGAGTGAGGTGGAGAGAAGGGTAAGGTAAAGAAAGGGGTAAGGTGAAACAGAGAGATCCGAGGGTAATAGTGAAGACGCTGAGGCAGGAGGGAGGATACTGAGAAAAAAAGGTGGACAGTGAGGGAGAGAGAAGAAGTGAGTTAGAAAGAAAGAGGAGGGGGAGCAAGAGTGTGAGGAGGGCTGAGAAGAGAGGGGGTGAAGAAGAGAGAAGGGAGAGGAAAAGAAAGGAGAGGAAAAGAGAGATAAGGGTGAGGTAGACATGTAGAGAGATGGGTGAGATGGAAATAGAAGGGTGGAGTGAGAGTAAATTGACATCCTTTGAGAGGATAGCGAGGTAAGGAGAGAGTGAAACTAGATTAAGGCAGAAAGGGAGAAGGGTGAATTTCAGAGAAATATAAGTAACAAGTGGATAAGGTGGAAAGAGACTATCATGAGGTGCAGAGAGGGAGGTGGGAGGAAGTAGAGGGTGAGGTGAGTGGGACAGCAGGATCAAGGTAGCAGGGAGAAGGGACAGGGAGAAAGGAGGGTGAGGTGGAGAGAGCAGAAGAGATTAAGCCCATAGGTTTAAACCACTAGAAATACACAATTAAAACTAGTAGACAGAATCCAGCGGTAGGTTTGGTGTGCAGCTCACATCTGTTTAAGACATACAGCATGCCCAGACTCCGCTCTCAGACACCTTAATGAATCTGGCCCCCAATGCTTCTTCATGTCCCTACCTGATCACAAATCCTGCAGCATGACCTGGTCACAAGGGTATGGTGGGTACTTCACAGAACAAAGATCTAGGGCTAGATGTACGACCCTTTTTTGCGGCTGCAACTGGGAGATCGGCCCGTTTGTGAGCACAAAGAAGGTTCCAGGCATGTACAAATGCTATTTTGCGAGTCACTGACTCGCAAAATAGCATTTGCGACTCTCGCTATTAGGAAGGGGCGTCCCTTCCTAATAACGAGTCACCATGCCATGTACTGTTTTGCGGCCGCAAAACACTTGCAGTTTACCACCTACTTCAAGTAGGTGGTAAACCACTCGCAAACAGGAAGGTGTCCCCAGGGGACCCCTTCCCCTTTGTGAATGGGTGCGTAAATATGGGTGCCTGCCCTTAAAAAGTGAAACTGAAAGTTTAATTTTTATTTTTCAAATGCACCCAGTTTTCCTTTAAGGAAAACAGGCTGCATTTTAAAAAAACTGCTTTATTTAAAAGCAGTCCCAGACATGGTGGTCTGCTGACCCCAGCAGGCCACGATCCCTGAGAGTGCTAGCCATTCCCAATGGGGTTGCAAATTGCGACAGCCTCATTAATATTCATGAGGCATGCATTTTGCGACCCCATTGGGAATCGCAAACAGTGTCTCAGACACTGTTGTACATTGGATTTTGCGACTCGCAATATGCGAGTCGCAAATTCTAATGGTCGTACATCTGGCCCTTAGTGTCCGCTGGAGTACAGGATAAACAGACAATGATCCAGTAAGAAAAAAAATGTATTGTTTGTTGGAGTACAGGATAAACAGACACGGATCCAATAAGAAAACACATATTGAATCAGTTGCCATGAAGAGTAACTAAGTTTTGGCTACTCTTTGGGGATATATGGGGCCACTCTGTTGGTTGCAAGGGCTGTGTATATCCCTCCCCTTACATTGGCCTTGTTATTTTCCAACCTGCTGCAGCTCATGTAAGCTTCCTGACCGAAATCCACAAAAGAAAATGGCTCAATGGTGTTAACTTTTTGTGTTCTGGAAAATGGATGATAGGGATAAAATGTATCCAGAATATTTAACAAAAGAATGTCCTAAAACTCAGCACCTAAGCAACTGGAGTATACATCCCAATCGGTTTTCTTATAGTTATTAATGCTTATGTTAAGCCAGTTTAAAAATCTAACATTTTTTGAAGTTAATGAATTATTACTGCACAAGTTATTTGCCCAGGGCCATACAGTGTATAGTCAAGTGAGACAGTCTGGATTTAAAGATAAAAAAATCCCTATCTAAGATCTTCATAAATAAGTGTTGTTTCTGGGGAATGAAACAATTAAAAAAAAGCACTGTGTGGATTTGCAAGGCTGCGTTGTTTTTTGCAGATAAGAGTAAAACAACAGTGCATTGCTCAGTTGTGATTTTTACATCGGCTTAGATTTGAAATCTTCTTTTAAAAAGAATATGCATAACTTGAACGGCTCATTACAACGTGTTTGTAAAAAACCTGCATAATCTGTAAGATTCAGGGCCCTGAGTGTCGCTGATCCGTAAGGAAGAACAGAACGTTGTCTGCGTATATTGCAATACTACAAAAAGTGTATTCTTTAGCATGCAGACATTTCACATTAGAACATCAGCTTATATTACTGCATAGACAGACATTTATTAAAAGTGATTATTTTTTGGGGGTGAGCGATGGAGGTTTCTAAAAACTATGCCATTAGTGAACTAAGAGGCAAGTCAGTAGACATGTGAACCTTAAACGAGGCCTAGATTCTTATTATAAATGGAGCAACACGATAGTCTATTAAAACAAACATAAGAGGTGTTTGTACAGAGCACATCCAAAAACACAAGTATTTAAAAAGAAAAAGGAGACTTTCTGAAATAAAATATTTGTCTAGGATCACTCAATTTGGACAAATCAGAAATATGGGATTGATTCTAAATTATCTGGTTTCTAATTTTGAAACTGAGCCACCATGATGGATATCTCTGTCTCTCTCGCTCTCCCACATTTACATCAAAGCTCACTTCTTTGTCTTTCATTCTTGGCCCAGGGCGAGAAAAACTGACACAGAGATGGCAGACCCAACTCATGGCCGTAAGACCTAACTATCAACAAGACAATGCATTTATTTGGGGCTGTCACACCCCAAACACCCCCCCTGAAGCTACTCCCCTGTCCATCAGAGTGCTCAAACAAAGTTCCTGAGTCAATGCACAAGTAGTGAATCCAGTTCCATGTTCTTGCTTTTAGGGTGACCAGACGTCCCAGATTCCCCCAGGCAGTCCCAGATTTTAGAGGACTGTCCCGGTGCCCCAACACTTTTCTTAATTTTAACTACATGTCCCGGTTTTTGAGACAAACGTACGGTCATTCTGCAAAGCAGAATTGAGATATAATCTCCTTTCACAGGTGCCTTTGAAGACTATGTATAAAAGAAAGGGGGTGGGGGCCACACGGACCCCTCCCCGAGCCGTTGTAAGCCCCAGGGACCCCTATCCCACTGCATGCAGCAGGAGACGGCATTGCACCTGCCTGGAGGGAACGGCTACTAATGTTGATCCCTCAGGGCTGGATCAATATTTTGATCTGTTTCCAGCAAATCAAAGTCTGCTCCCAGCCGGCGGGAACATTTTTGGAGATCCCGTCTGCTGGGAGCAGACTTTGTGTTTGCTCCTACTTGGCGGGAGATTCGAGGATGCTCCCGCCAAGTGGGAGCAAACACAGGTTTTCCTGCCCATGTTGGTGTGGACAGGAAAACCGCTATGTCCCGGAGTGGGCTACTCAGGACATAGCATGTGAGTCGGCCCTTGTGGATAGATTCCCCATGATCTTTAATGGCTTGGAGAGGGAGGCCCTGCTGGGCCCTCACTATTAAAGGATGGCAACCTGGTGCCCACCCAGGGCATGTGGCCCCCCTCACCTTATTGATTACGCCCCGTGTGGTGGGCTCCCCGGAGCTTATAATTAATGAATGCAGTCCGGCCACCAATGTTTGTTCTTTTTTTTCTGATCCTGTGGGATTGCTGTAATTTTTGCCAATTTGTTCTGTTTTTGGCCCCAAAGGGGTGAGAGGGTCCCTCTGAGTCCCCTCGGGTCCCCTGCCATGATGCCTAGGGGGTCAGGCCGTACCCTGCCCCATTATATTACTTTTTATTTTTACTTCAGTACAAGGAGACTAAGTCCCCGAGTCCTCTAATGTCTGCCAGCAACATTTTTCTGATGTTGCTGGCAGCTAATCAATTCATGAAAAATGTTCCCTAAAGAATTATTTCTCCAATGTTCACAACTTTAAATAGTCACACAAGTGATCCTCTTAGTAATATTCAAAACATATTAATTCATCAATATAAACATAGATGTATTGTTATACAAAAAGAATATATTATTTTATTCTGAAGGATACATCTGCCTGTGGATTCCTCACCTTTTGAATTACCCCTTGTGCAGCATTCCATGGAAACTATTTTCATAGCGCTCCCACATCGATGAGGACATCACAATGGAACGTTTCATTAGTTCAATTGTACATGACATATATTCACAATTCCATTCTTCAGAATTCCACAGTAGTACATTTACAAATTCATATATTAAACATGGCGCTCCTATATAATCCCTTAATCACATCAATGAATATTCAATATAGGGATCCAGGGAAGCGCTATCCATCCTCTTAACACAACGTCATATCCATGTAGACATTCATCTAATCAAATGGAACTAAATCTAACAAAAAATGTAATTCATATGGTTAAGGAGGATGAAATGTTAACGTTTCGGTCTCTAGTGGCCTTCAAGGTCCGTTAGACCATCCTCAGGACTTCAGCGTTGAAGTGTAATGAATCCTGCAAGTACTGACATAAAATATACCAATACATTTATCTGAAAGAGACACGTTAGTGACAGATTCCTTACCTTAGAATATCCCCAGGCGTCAGGCTGGATCCGGAAAGTTTTTGCGTAGCAGTACCCTTGCGCGTCGGTAGGCGGCGTCGTGCGTCTCCGCGTCCGTCGTCGTGATCGCCGGGATGACGTCGCGGGCAGTACTTAGACGCCGCCCCTGCGCGCTGACGTCAGTTCTTCTTTTTCCGCGCCAGTAAGCGCAGATCCAGGAAGAGCAGTGCCCTAGTCAATTTTTGACTAAATTTTTGGTGAATTTTTCACTGTTTCTTTTCGAGTCTTCTCGACTCCTAGGTGTCGATAGGGATGCCCGGCTTCAAGCCATGCGACGTCTGTGGTCGAATGATGTCGATCACAGACCCGCACTTAGAGTGTCTCTACTGTCTCGGCCGAGACCACGACACGAAGTCGTGCCCTGACTGCCGGAAACTTCACCCGAAGGCTTTGCGAGAGCGGTCTCGAAAGCTACTCGAGGTCCGGCAGTCGGCTCCGTGCCTCACCAAGCCCCGGTCCTGTGAGAGGTCGAGGGGCCGGTCGCGGAGCCCCCGCCGGTCGTCGGAGTCCAAGTCTTCGCGCTCCTCGGGTAAGTCGAAGCACAAAAAGTCTAAGAAGCATCATCGCTCTAAGACTTCGCCTCGCCGGTCTCGCGACTCGGCTGAGGCCCCTGTCGGCCCCGCCCCCGCGGCCCCGGACGTGCCTGTGGAGCCGCCCCCGCAATACCCGTCCTTTCCGGGTTCGGGGGCGACTCCGGCCCAAATACAGGAATTCCTGTCGGCCATGGCCCGCCTCTTCGGGCCTCAAGGTCCCTCCGATGCGCCTTCGGGCCCAGCGGGCCCTGATGGGGTTGCTCCGGCGTCGCCGACGACTCCAGTCCCGGCGTCGCCTGTCCCGCCAGCCTTGATCCCGGCCTCTGCTCCGGCCCCGGCCTCGATCCCGGCTCCGGTGGTACCGCAACCCCCATTGACGCCGGTTGACCTAACCACGCCTCCGCCGGCGCCGATGTCCCCGGTGCCGTTCCTGACGCCGTCCGGGGCTCCGGGCGGCGTCGTTCCCCGGTTCCGGACATGGAGCCGGACCGACGTCGCTCGACGCCGGCTCCGGCGCCGATGAGACCTTGGGTCCCAGATGTCCCTCCTCCTCCATATTTTGCACCAGAGGAGGACCAGGAGAGCTGGGAGGGGTCGGAAGACCCTCTCACACAGCAGTGTGAGTATGATCAGGACTGGGCAGAGGAACTTGGGGATGCCAGTGGTCTAGACACTTCCCCTGACACTGGCATGCTGTCTCCTCCCGTGGCTACGGAGGAGGGAGCAAATTTCGCAACGGTGTTGACGGAAGTGCTTCAGCCGGCAGCCTCCTCCTCGGAGACTGTGCTGCCGTTTAATGATGCACTGTCTGACGTTCTTTTGGGCACCTGGTCCAAGCCCACCACAGGGGCTCCTGTGGATAGGAACATGGCCCGACGCCATTGCCCTGCACCGGGCGACCCCTTGTTTCTCTCTCAACATCCCACCCCCGAGAGCTTGGTTGTCCAAGCCTCTGCCTCCCGAACCGCCTTCCCTACCGCCCCTGCGGATAGGGAATCCAAACGCCTGGACCAGTTTGGGAAGAAGGCCTTTTCTTCCTCCAGTGCTGGCTTGCGGTCGGTGAACACCGCTTGCCTTTTGGGCCGATATACCCACTCCCTGTGGGATTCGGTGGCGGCTGTTTTGCCCCAGTGTTCTGAGGAGGTCCAGACACTGCTTACCCGCACCATTGCGGAAGGTAGGGATGCGGCAAAGTTCACCATACGTTGTGGCCTTGATACCGCCGACTCGCTGGGCAGATCGCTTGCAACGACGGTGGCGCTGCGTCGCCACGCCTGGCTGAGAACAACTGGTTTCTCGGGTGATGTCCAGAATACACTCATGGACATGCCCTTTGATGAAGTCGGTCTTTTGGTTCCAAAGCAGACCATGCGCTGGAGCGTTTTAAGGACTCACAGGCTACTGCCAAGTCCCTGGGCCTTTCTGTTGTGCGCCCTCCGCTAACCTCTGCTTTTCGCCCCTTTCGTGGCCACGGAAGGGGCGCCCAGTCACGTCCGCCGCCCAGCCAACGGCCCGCGCAGCAAGCGTCTTCGCGTGGCCGAGGACGTGGATACCGCCGTGGCGGTTCGGGCAACCAGCGTGCGGGTCAGGCCACCAACTCCGCCCCGTCCGCGGCCTCCAAGCCCTCCTAGTCCTTCTTTTCAGGTGCACAGCACGCCAGTAGGGGGCAGGGTCCGCCATCACCTTCACCACTGGCGTGCCATCACCTCGGACAGGTGGGTCTTGGACATTGTCCGAAGGGGCTACTCCCTCCCCTTCGAGACCACCCCCCAGCCATGCCACCTCAATTCCACCGCATGTCAGGGGATCACTTGGTGCTTCTGCAGAAGGAAGTCACGGCCCTCTTGGCCAAGAGGGCCATTGAGCATGTTCCGACCCCAGAAGTAGGACGTGGTTGCTACTCCCACTACGTTCTGGTGCCCAAAAAGGACAAGGAGGACATGCGTCCTATCTTGGACCTCCGGAACGTCAATCGCTTCCTCCGGAAGGAGAAGTTCAAGATGCTCACCCTAGCTCAGGTCTTGACTGCCCTCGACCCTGGAGACTGGTTGGTAGCGTTGGACTTGCAGGACGCTTATTTCCACATCCCCGACCTGCCGGCCCACCGGCGTTACCTGCGGTTCACGCTAGGCCTCGAGCATTTTCAGTTCACAGTGCTCCCCTTTGGCCTTACCAGTGCCCCTCGGGTGTTCACGAAAGTGATGGCGGTGGTCGCAGCTCATCTGCGCCGGGCAGGGGTTCCAGTCTTCCCCTACCTCGACGACTGGCTGCTGAAGGCGGGCTCGTCCCAGGCAGTCGTCTCCCACCTCCAGACTACGGCCGAACTCCTGCACTCGCTGGGGTTCTCCATCAATGTGCCGAAGTCGCATCTGATTCCTTCTCCACAGCTCCTTTTCATCGGAGCAGTTCTGGACACGACGCAGTTTCGGGCCTATCCTCCCGGACGGCGAGTCCGGGATATTCAGGCTATGATTCCGATCTTTCAGCCTTTATCCTGGGTTTCGGTACGGATGACCCTGAGGCTGCTGGGCCTCATGGCCTCCTGCATCCTGCTGGTCGATCATGCCAGATGGCCTATGCGGGCTCTGCAGTGGGACCTGAAGTTCCAGTGGGCGCAGCACCAGGGCAACCTGTCCGATCACGTCCAGATCTCGGAGGGGACTGCAAAACAGTTGCAGTGGTGGCTCTCGAACCCGCAATGGGTCATGGGCAGATCCCTCTCCCTTCCCCAGCCAGAGCACACAGTTGTGACGGACGCGTCCCTTCTGAGATGGGGCGGTCACATGGGAGAGGCGGAGATCAGAGGCCTCTGGTCTCCGGCGGAGTCCCGGCTCCATATCAACCTTCTGGAGCTCCGGGCGATCCGACTTGCACTCAAGGCATTCCTTCCCTCTGTCAAAGGGAAGGTAGTGCAGGTGTTCACAGACAACACCACCGCCATGTGGTACTGCAACAAACAAGGCGGGGTGGGGTCGTGGACCCTTTGTCAGGAGGCTCTGCGCCTCTGGACATGGCTGGAACATCAGGGCATGTTCCTGATGGTTCTACACCTGGCAGGTTCCCTGAACGCCAGGGCGGACGAACTCAGCCGCAGGTGCATGATGGATCACGAATGGCGTCTTCACTCGGAAGTGGCGCAAGGACTCTTTCTACAGTGGGGAGAGCCTTGGTTAGATCTATTCGCCACCGAAGAGAACGCGCAATGTCATCAGTTCTGCACGTTGGAATTTCCAAGGCGGCACTCGCTCGGCGACGCTTTTCGTCGCGAGTGGAGTTGCGGTCTGTTGTACGCCTTTCCACCTATACCACTTCTACCCAGAGTGTTGAAGAAGATTCGGCACGACCGGGCCCAAGTCATCCTTGTGGCTCCGGACTGGGCTCAAAGAGTTTGGTATCCCGAGCTACTCAGTATGAGCGTCGATCCCCGATCCGTCTGCCTCTTCGGGAGGATCTTCTGTCGCAGCAGCAGGGGACGGTCCTCCACCCGAACCTGTCCAGCCTCCACCTGCTTGCGTGGAGATTGAGCGGCGGCAGTTGATTCCTTTCGACTTGCCTCCCGAAGTTTGTGATGTGATTCTGGCAGCCAGGCGTCCCTCCACTAAGGTGGTATACGCCTGCAGGTGGAACAAGTTTGTGGCATGGTGCACAGCAAAGGCTGTGAATCCCCTCTCTGCCCCTCTTTCTGAGGTTCTTCTGTTCCTTCTTTCTCTGGCCCAACAGGGTTCTGCCCTGGGTACCATCAAGGGCTATCTTTGTGCCATTTCGGCCTTCCTCAGGCTTCCTGATCAGCCCTCCCTTTTCAAGTCCCCTGTTGTTAACAGGTTTCTAAAAGGCATTACACACCTCTTCCCTCCTGTTCCGTTTGTGATGCCTCAGTGGGACTTGAACTTGGTTCTTACTTTTCTCATGTGCGCTCCCTTTGAGCCTCTACATAACTGTCCTCTTCGTCTTCTGACTCTGAAGACTGCCTTTCTGGTGGCCATCACCTCCGCTCGGCGGGTGAGTGAGCTCCAGGCTCTATCATGCAAACCTCCCTTTCTGTCTGTCCATCCAGACAAGGTTGTTCTTCGGACGCGTCCGTCCTTCTTGCCAAAGGTGGTTACTGCCTTCCACATTGGGCAGACCATCACTTTGCCCACCTTCTTTCCGCCTCCGCATCCTTCCAGAGAGGAAGAGAGGCTCCACCGTCTGGACCCAAAACGTGCGCTTTCTTTTTATATCAACCGCACACAACACTTCCGGGTGGATGACCAGCTCTTTGTTGGCTATGTGGGTGCCAAAAAAGGTCGGGCGGTGCACAAGAGAACCATCTCCCGCTGGGTAACCTTGTGTATCAAGGCCTGCTATTCTTTGGCTAAGAAGGAGCCTCCTGTTGGGCTGCGTGCCCATTCCACCAGGGCAACGGCTGCTACCACGGCTTTAGGCCGCGGTGTTCCGCTGCAGGATATCTGTCGGGCAGCTACGTGGGCCTCGCTGCACACGTTTACAAAGCATTACTGCCTTGAGAGTCAGGTCCGGAGGGACGGCTTCTTTGGCCGTTCTGTCCTCCGGGACTTCCTTGTCTGATCTTTGTTCGCAGACCCACCACCGGGGTTGGTATTGCTGGGGTATCTATTCTAAGGTAAGGAATCTGTCACTAACGTGTCTCTTTCAGATGCACAAGTTACTAACTTGTGTAACGATATATCTGTAAGAGACAGTAGTTAGTGACAGATTCCTTACCGCCCCACCCATCCTCCCCGTTCTGCGAACTGATTTCTAGGGTTAAGGACATCCCTTTCAGGGCCCTAGTATTTTTCAGACACCTATGTCAGCTTCTTGCATGGCTCTGCGTTCCTGGCGCGGAAAGTCGTGTACAGAACTGACGTCAGCGCGCAGGGGCGGCGTCTAAGTACTGCCCGCGACGTCATCCCGGCGATCACGACGCCGACGACGGACGCGGAGCCGCACGACGCCGCCTACCGACACGCAAGGGTACTGCTATGCAAAAACTTTCCGGATCCAGCCTGACGCCTGGGGATATTCTAAGGTAAGGAATCTGTCACTAACTACTGTCTCTTACAGATATATCGTTACACAAGTTAGTAACTTGTGCATCTAATCAATACATCCAAATAGTATATGCATCGCCTGCCCACAATCCAAATAAAACAACTACTCAATCCTGTGCATATATAAGGGTGAAATCATAACCAAACTCCCAGTGATATAACATAAAACCACCCCACACCCAAGTGAGGTGTACAACAACGTACGTGAACATTAAACACTGTCAACATTAACTCTATTTAAACAACTTGCTTCAAAGTAATTTGGCTCCCAACGGATACCGAAACCAGCCTGTCATGCTGTAATCCCAAAAACAATGTGTATAGTTATTCCTCGCAAAACAACCTGAGCAATCCAAAGAAATGCCTCACCAATACTAAGGGGTCTTACCGACATCCAATGACGCTATGGGTCAATCAATCTGTAAAACAAGCAACAAAGTACTTAGCATGTAAATATAGTCTTCCGACTGGCAATCTAAATATATTCAGAATGTATAGTACTTACAAGAAGAGCTCCATATCGGGCTCTCCTTTTCAATTCGGGCTAATACGTTTTCCACGATAAGACGCAGAGAAAAAACACATGTCTTAAAGACCTGCTCTGTCAGGTCACATGGGTGTAACTGGAAAAGTGGCAGCCATCTTAAACTTACTCAAGTTTATAGTTACCTCCAGAGTCCCTTCAGAAAAATAGTAATCTTTTTTGGTACAGTTAAGTTTGATCCTTATGTCTAAAAGATATAGTTTGTGGGCTGTTTTATTACAGAGCTAGTTTAAGATGGCCGCCGTACATTTGATTTTGATGAATTGAGGTTCCCCTGAATGAGATGCACGGGGCCAGGGTGAGGTGACTAGAAGACGTGTATTTCTACACATCTCTTTAACCTTCTACAAGTAGATTTGAGTTCTGACCTGTGGATTGGAGTTCAATACATACATCTATACATAGGGACTCTGGAGGTAACTGTAAACTTGAGTTGGGGAGCGAATTACTTGGAAGCAAGCTATTTAAATAGAGTTAATGTCAACACAGAAGTCCTGAGGATGGTCTAGCAAACCTTGAAGGCCACTTGAGACCGAAAAGTAGACATTTTATCCGCCTTAACCTTATGAATTACATT
Organism: Calotriton arnoldi; assembly: GCA_963921515.1. Taxonomy (NCBI): domain Eukaryota; kingdom Metazoa; phylum Chordata; class Amphibia; order Caudata; family Salamandridae; genus Calotriton; species Calotriton arnoldi. The sequence goes on along the minus strand of CAWUFW010012318.1, from coordinate 271,709 downwards.
TTTTGTTAGTTAGTTCCAGAATCAGAATCACCCACTTTGTTCTGCAGTAGCTCAAAGCCCAAACCAACGATATACTGACCTTACAGCAGAGGTTGATTAAAAGCGAAAGAGCCCACATTAGTTACACCCTTGCATTGTTCAGAATAAAAAATGAATAAAACATTGAAAATATGTTTGGGTACACAGCTTGCGTAGTCACAACTAACACAAAAAAGTAAGTACAACAAGCACAGGTGAGGCAATGCAAACACAATGTATAATCTTCAAGTTGCCCACCAATGTATTGCAGTAGACTAATTCCTCAAATACATGTCGAAAATCGAAATTCACACCAGGTGTCTGATGAGAGCCAGTGAGACACCATCAGCTGACAGTCCTGCTGAAGGACAGAGAATACACCATCCCTAGTCCGAATTTCTGCTGCGGGCTGAAGAAATATCACCAGCCACAGTCCACAACACTGCAAAAAAGGTCGGAGAGATACTACCATATCATAGCCCATAGCTATAATGTGATCCTGAGAAAGAAAGAAAAAAGAAAGAGACAGCAGCAAAAGAGAGTGAGTGAGACAGGAGAGAAAGTGAGTGAAATAGTGAGAGAGAATACCATCTGAGGCCCATAACCCTAATGACCACAGTGTTACTCCCTGGAGAGCTGTATGGGAGGTGTAGATGAGCAACCCCATTAAGCACTGCAAGCTGTGATTTGAATGAACTAAAAACTACAGATTCTGGTAACAGTGAGAGGGGTATATGGAGTAGACAAGATATACATTGGAGGATGGAAGTTTGCCTCATGGAGTTCAGAATTGCATCTATTTGTCTCTTTCTCAAAGATGGTAGAATAGCAGTGGTAAAACAAACCCCAGAAGGACAGCTCTGGATAAAACAATAGGCAGACATAATTTGTGTATGGAAATAAGTCTATGTTGCAACACAGCAGAGTGTTCTCTCCCGCACGCCGACAACAGCAAGAATTACAGTGTGTTCATGTGTGAGATTTGAATTTTTATATGTGAAAATGTCATTACATGTAGAATAAGGCATTTCTGAACATGCAATGAGATCAGACATGTATTCTTTTGTCCAAGTTCGTGGTTTGAATAAGTCTTAAAAATGTCATAAAGCTTCTTAAGTTCTTATGTTGTGTCACTGACCTACTTACATTTCAAATACGTTCACACTTGAAGCATTACTGAATGGACAGATGAGGGCGAGGGTCTCGGCTGCTTCAGACAGCCTCTGTAGCCATAAGCACTGCATATTGACTGATCCATATTTTTACCTGTGCAAAATTCCTGCCTACGTGGATGCCTCACTGCTGAAGAGTACTGCCTGCTTGCTATTGGAATGCATACTAGACTAAGGTACAACCCATCCGGCATACAGAGAAGAGATACCATAATCTAGTTAGACAAGAGAGAGCAGGAATCCAATGAAAGACAACAGTAAGCTTACCAGGTAGCTCCTTGTCTCTTGGCGATGTTTAAGAATGCAGTTCCACTACGCAGACTCTGGTGAGGTACACCTCTTTGTAGGAATTAACATTCTAGGCAAGCACAGCAGAGGCTTAATGGCAGACCTTCTTATCAGTTGTCAGTAGAATAAGTGACGGTCTGCACAGACTCCAGCAGCAGACACGCAGCCTCTGTGACATTTGGGATAAAAGTAACTGGCGAATTGCGCAAGCTCTGCAACATTTGGTCTGAGCAGACTAAAATGGTAGGCTTCGGTGTTTGGGAGATCTGCTGGTGCAAATGTATAAGCTGAAATAATGGTACGTCAGACTGACGTCCCTCACTTACTGAGTCATAACAATTGTCATAACTTCCAAAGAAGCAGAAAGGAGATTAGCTACACCTGACAAATAGGTGGCCTCTTCGGTCCCAGCTATGATAGCAGTATCAGTTAAGTGCAGCACTGTAAGCGCTAACAAACAATTTTTAAAGATGCAGTTGATATGATTCCAGAGGTAATGTTAAAGAGCTCTGAATTGCGTGATAAACAATTTCAGTGCGGTAATGAAGGGACAGGAGAGTTCAAGCACTCCGACGGGCTGCTGCTCCCTTCAGTGGTCGAAGTGGGGGAAAAAAAAGTAGGGGAACTGTGGGCGGAGAATCAGAGGGCAGGAATAACCCGTGGATTGGGTCAGTTGGCGGAGTCAGAGGTGTGGCAGTAAGAGCAAAATATCCCGATTTTTAGTATTTGTTTCCCGTTTCACTAACAAGTTACAGCTTATTACGGTATTTAATTTAACCAATAGATACACATGTTTATTTAAGGTTTAATATGAGTTATTGACATTAAAATACATTCCCAAAGTGGTCTACGTTTCCAATCACAGAATGTCTCAAATATCCTTAAAAGTGGTATCGCAAGCCATTTGTCTCCCAGCCATGGAGTTTCTGTCATCAGGACTTCTCCTCCCTTTTTCCACAAGAGCAGTTCAAACATGAATGGCAAAATATCCTAGTTTGCAAATGTTTTCCACATAATTATGGCTCTGCCATATTTGCCAAATAATACATCATCTGCTGCATAATCTGACAATTTTAACTAATGCGGAGTGCCCCAGGGATCCTCCCTCAGCCCCACGCTGTTCAACGTCTACATGGCCCCGCTAGCCACCATCGTCAGAAGCTACGGAATAAACATCAGCTCCTACGCCGACGACACCCAACTCATCCTCTCCCTCTCCAACGAACCAGACAAGGCCAGACACAACTTCCACGAAGGCATGAAAGCAGTCGCCGACTGGATGACAGTGGCGGTGCGTCCATTGGGGCGCCCGCAGCTCCCTCGGCGTCTCTGAACTTAAGTAAACTCAGTTTACTTAAGTTCAGAGACGCCGAGGGAGAACTGACAATCATGTCAGTCAGCATGACGTCGGACCGCCCACCCCCTTCAGAGACTGAAGGGGGTGGGCGATCCGGCATCATGTTGACTTACATGCATTGTCAGACCAGGGGCAGCAGGCAGCCGCACAAGTGCGCATGACTGGTGAAGGTCGGCAAATTTTTCCACCGTGCCCAGTCATGCGCACTATTGTCTGCTCTGGCTGGCGCATGCCCATTAGAAGAGCGAGGGTTGAGCAAAGGCTCAAACCTCGGACTCCTAATGGGCAGGCGGGCGGCTAGTAACCCTGCCAAGCCAATCCTGGCGCTGCTGGAGCAGCGCCAGTATTGGCTGAGAGGGGTTGTGACGCGGCTGTTCCTGTTCAGACTGAAGACAAAGTGCCAACGCGGGACCCAGGCAGGTAAGTTTTATTTAAAACTCCCCCGGCCCCCACCCCCGCGCGACCCCCCTGCGAGTATTGCAGCTGCGACTGCCTCAGTGATTAATGAAATACAGTATTTATGTTGCGGTTGATGCTTGTACAGATCACGTTTGCCAGGGCGGCAAAATTGCAGCGCTGGCAGCTTCTTGACTTTTTTTAGCCGAAGGGGGCCTTTGTCCTTTCATCTGTAATTCTGGCGGCTCCCATATTAGTCCCTTTTAAGGCAGCCTTTGGATGTAATCAGCCGCTAGCACACTGCGAGCCTCCCTGTTCTGTCGGGGACTAGTCGTGAGCCGTATCTAGGAAGGGGATGGAGGTTCAAACTGGACATAGATGATAGATGCCGCGCTCACTTCTTTTAACTTGACCTCTTTAATTTGAAGGCAGGTATAAAGTTAATGTGAAAGGATGAGGCATGTGCCAGGACAGGTGCTTGCAGACGAGCAACCATTTTGTCCAATTGGCTTGCGCTGCTCTGATTCCTAAAGGTTCGTTTTCGTTTTAGTTTCTTTTTAGGTCCGGCATGCTGGCAGGTTTTGTTAGAGACCTAATTGTGGCCAGTACGTGCCACCGGTGTAGCAGCGCTGTTTGGTCCAGAAATGCCCTTTTCTTAGATATCTGTGTAGCGAGACTGCTCTGGGTGTGTGTTCACAATATACTTACATAGTGCTGTGCACAAACTGAATCGTTTGTAGAAGTTGGCAACATGTTAATATTTCCCAACGGAATGAACTCGTTTTATCGGCCTCAGAAGGATGAAGGTCATCACCCGGATTTGAAACTATGAATTTCAGGTAAAAGACAGACCATAAAGTGGAAGCAGTTGTCCGCCTGGCTATCCTAACACCACTGCTGTGCAGGTCTGGATGGACTAAGAGCACGGCCACACTCATCCTGGCTGCCCGGTTGTGCAGTGCCGTGCTGCTCTCGAAACGAGGACTGCTGTGTACTCGGTGGAAACACTGGACATGGGAGGGCGCTGAGGGGGGGGCAGAACCTCAAAACATTAGGACTGGGAGGATGAGCGGCAATGGGGTGGGTTCTGACTTCTGTTTCCAAGTGGACTTGTCTCATGTGCTTGCACACACAACGAACTGAGCCACCACTGGGAGCTCACAGGAATAAAATCAGAGTGACTTGGCGAGGATCACACACTGTGCCACGGAGTCAAATAAAATCTCCTGGTGGTGAAATTTGCATCTTTGCCACGTGGCCTCCTCGCCTCACTTTGTTCACTTGACCTGGTGAAGTCTACGGCCAAGAGGAATGAACAAGCCGCCCGTCTGGGATTGGTGGAGTGAAAGTGGCGAGCTCTGTTTCTGTCTAATTCACTGGCCCGTCTTGGCCACATAAATGTTGCTGCCTTGAACGTGTCCAAGTCCTTGTAGGCGCTAATGGGGACTACGGGGGGTAACCATGATGCACTGGGGGATTAAACAAGGCGATAGTCAAGCCCAGCTTCATGCAGTCATGGGCCTGCGCACCGGGAGGAGTCTGAGGTCTCATGCGGCTAACCATTCCATGCCAGCGTTTTGAAGGACGGGGGGCGGAAAGGGGACACAGCTGCAACAGTAAAGCACAAGAATGTTCAGGGTCTGGGCAAGAAAGGAATTAGTCTCCTTGAGTACCACACACTGAGAGGGCAGTTTTCATCATTACACAGTCATTTTGCGACCATAATAAGCGGCATCCTTGATCCTGCTGCTAGTTATTTTATAGGGATTTCATGTACCTTATTAAAGCACCTCCTTTATGCGGTATTTATCTCCACACACACAAGTGTGAGAGGGGAACAGATGCCCCTTTAGAGTTCTGTTCTCATCGAGCGTCACAAGACGGGTTATTTCAGGTCATCAGTGGCAGCTGTCACCAGGCGCGCAACGCCCATTGGGCTCAAAGGGGCAAGGAGGAGGGGGTCGCTGCCTGGAACTGACTGACATCGGGACTCGGACTGCGCAAGCCCATCCATGACAGCGGGAGCTGGTAACAGCCCTGCAACGGAGCCATAGAGGAGAGCTAGGTGGCGGCATGACGAGGTGAACGGACTCCGTGGGCCGTGCCACCTTGCAGAATATTAATGTGATGCAGACTGAGATCCTCATCAGCGTTGCTGCTACTGCCTGTCGGGGACGGAGATTACGATGTCCCAAGGAGAGGTGCACCAGCCCCTTCCCCGCTTACGGGGGGAAACAGAGACCCCAGCGCCTTGCTGTAACCACTGTCATCTGCCTGTAGAGAACCTGTGTGCGCCGACGGGCAGCGCGTGGCAGTGCAAATAGTGCTATGAGTGGGACGACGATGACAGACATGCCTTGGCCCACAGGGTGAGGCAAGGCCCAGAAATAAGCTCATCATTGTGTGGCTGCCACTTGCCATCTACTGCCCTTGTGGGTCAGTGCTCTCCTTTCCATCTACCTGCTCAGTCCCGCGCAGGTCACGGAGTGGGTACAGTGGCCTGGCGAGTGGCGTTACACCATGCATGCCAACTGCTAGAGATCAACTATGGCAACCTGCCAGGAGGTGAGGAGAGCGCGGTCCGGGCCCAAGTTCGCACCTACGTCTGCTGCATTTGTGTGGGCAGAGATGCCCGCAGCATCAGGGAGTTATCTTACCGATCACTGCACCCTGGAGATAGTGCACGTTAACTTAGCTTTACAGTTTAATTTCTTATTCAGCAGGAAAATGATTGTTTTTGGGGACAGGGTATGCTCATTTAGTTGCTGTATAAGCTCCTCTTGAAGTGAAGCTAGAAGTGGAGGCAAGGGCAGGCTGCCAGTAAGACGTGTCACTGAGAGTGCTCCTTCTGTGGCAGTGTTTGTGAGTGACTGGCATGTTGCTGGTAGTCGAGTGGAGATATGTTGAGAATATTTCTACATTACCACTCTGATTTTATATTTGATCAGCTGGCCATAGTTGTAAGGTGTTTATAGAGATATTGGGATTCCTTGGCTGCTGGCGTTGCTTGCGCTGCTAGCTTTATTTTTGAATTGTGCTGCCCAGGTGCCTCACAATGGTTACCACTGGTTAATTCAGTAATTGCAGGTCAAGTTGGCACTAGTGTTGATCTGGCCCTTGAGGCACTCTTGCACTGTTATATGGGCAGGTCTGAAAGTGCCAGTGTACGAGATATTTCTTTAATCCCATTATTACGTCCAAAAACGATATACACATTGTCTTTTTCAAGCTGGTCCTTCTAGCAGTGCCAGAGTACCTGATAGACCATTCCAATACTACAGGTTAGGCAGATTGTCCTGGTCGCCATAGTAAAGTATAGTGTTGTGGGATCAGTATTGTATTGTAATTGCATGGAATATGTACTCTGCAGCCAATTGTAATTGTCCTTTTGTGGACAGAGTAATGAGTGCTTGGTCGTTTGCTAATCCACTGTAATGCGTTTACTTTTCTTTTTTGTGCTCTATTTAAGGGGCTTCTTGAACGTGGCCCCCGTTCAAGAATGCCCTTCACATTGATACTTTCATCATTGCTTCGGTACTTGAAATTAAGGGAGGGCTGTTGGGCGCTTCAAAGGATCCCTTTTATTGTGAAAGGAAATGAGTATAAGTGCTGCTTGGAGAATTGTCTGGCCTTTGTGCATGGTTGAAAGGGTTGGCAGTGCGTGCACTGCCCTTTTTGTGCCATAAATCACTGGGGCATGTGTCAATGTGTGCATGATAATATTCTTGTTTCAGGCACAAACCTTACACCCAATAGCATATTGGTTTCTTTTTGCGCGCCTAGGATGTCAGCAGAACAAGCGATAGACAGTTTTGCCAGTCATTGTCTTTGTTAGAACAGATTCACAATTGCGTTATTAACCTTCCTGTTTTCTCAAATTTGCTTGAAAATGCACCATTTGCCCACTCTTTTTTCAAAATTTTGTTGGGGGAGAACCCCCAAACCCCCCGTAGGTGGTTCGGGCTCGCTCCCTACGCTCGCTCGCTACAGTGCTGTACGACAATTGGTTTACGCCGCACCACTTTCAAATGTCACCAGCCGCCACTGCTGGATGAGACACAGCTGCCTTCAACTCAACACAGACAAGACAGAAGTACTCATCATGGGCCCTCAACCCAACGCATGGAGCAACTCCTGGTGGCCTCCCATCCTCGAAAACCTGCCCACCCCCGCCAACCAAGCCCGCAACCTCAGAATCATCCTGGACCCCGACCTCAGCATGAACCATCAGATTAACTCAGTCACCTCCACCTGCTTCCGCACCCTCCGCTTCCTACGCAAGACCTTCAAATGGATCCCCCTCGAACATAGAAAGATCGTCACACACGCCCTCATCACCAGTAGACTGGACTACGGCAACGCACTCTATGCTGGAATCAACAAAAAACTCACCCGCAAATTGCAAAACATCCAGAACGCCGCCGCCAGACTGATCCTCGACCTACCCCGACACTGCCACATTTCGCAACACCTACGTACACTGTACTGGCTCCCTATAGAGAAAAGAATCACTTTCAAGATCCTCACCCACGCACACAAAGCCCTCCACAACACCGGACCAGCCTACCTGAACCAGCGACTAAACCTCCACGTACCCCACAGGGCCCTACGCTCAGCCCAGCTCTCTCTCGCAGAAGTACCCTGCATCAGGAAAACCAGAACAGGAGGAGGCTCCTTCTCCTACCTCGCAGCCACCTACCCATCCACATCAGACAAACCACCTCCCTCCCCAGCTTCACGAAGGAACTGAAGACTTGGCTTTTTTAATCCACCTCACCGGCACGCGCTACACTCCCCACCCCACCCCCCAGCGCCTTGAGACCCTAACGGGTGAGTAGCTGCGCTTTATAAACATTGATTGATTGATAGCTCAAACGGATCAAAAGTTACTAAAAAATGTAACTTGTGCTGCTGTGAATTGGAGGGCCCTTTGCAAAGGTTGACTGGTCACCTTTCAAACATCTGCAGTTTTTTTTTTCTTCTTCTTCAAAATATAAAGTTTATTTAGACCATAGATCGTTAAACCACATAAAACACAACATTTTGTTTAAAATCATCATCTCATTCCATTATAAAGTACAATTTTTCGTAACATCCATCTTAGTTTTGTTAAAAACAATTCCATACAAAAATTATAAGCACATCCAAATATCACGTATGTGATCCAAATATACAAAAATCCTGTTTTAAAACATTAAAAAGGATAAAACTTAAAATCTCTATTCCTCATTACTCAATCTAACCCTCCATTTCCTGTTCCATAAGCAACCTTTTAACAGCCTGAATAAACTTTGCCACAGCTATTGCAATATCAAGATAATGCATGTCTATGAGGAGCTCAATTGCTTGCGTACATGACCTAATACCATATTTTAAGAAAATCGGTCGTAAAAACTGTTTTTGCTGGGCTAACAATTTTTGACAATCCATTAAAATATGTAAGCATTTACATTTCATACCGATCCTGCATGTGAATCTACCGTCTGGATACATCAGTTCCCTTTTTATTTTGTCATTTGACCGAGCAGGATTGATACCAATTCTCACCCTTAATAATTCCATTCTGAGCCATAGATTTGGTAGGGTGTCTAAGTAGGGATATCAATTTTCTTTCCTCCAGCTATTTATCATGAATTGCACAGACTCTCTTTATCAGGTACTCCATGTCATTTGATCTAGACAATTCCTTCCCTAAAGTTTTGAGTTCACTTTTCGGTTCAACAATATGCAGGGACTGCGGATCAATTTTCACCTTTAACTTATCACAGATGGAATAGAGTTTCTTTCTTGTTGCTTTCGCCCACTTAAATTCACTCAGCTGAATCTCCTTCATACACCATCGTGACACTTTCATCTCTTCTCCTGTCCCCAGCCGTTTCCAAAATCTAAGTAAACCCACTTGCACCTGGACATTCCATGAGGTCACGTCTAGCTCCAGTCTAATTGCCTGTATCATTGATGAGCTGGGCAATGACATCAATGCTTTTGAACATTTCCCTTCCTCACTGTCCCAGGTACTTTTCCCTCCTAGGCATAGAATTTCTGCTCCATACTGTAGTTGTGGGGGGATCATTGCGTTGAAAGCCTTCAGCAATGGTCTGTGGGACATAGCGCCATAACTACGATTTAAATTTTTCAACCCGCAAACAGAGGCTAAGGCTTTTACTTTCTGGGCCGCCAGGTGCGTGCCCCATTTTAGAGACTTGTCAAACCATATTCCAAGATATTTATACTTGTTGACAATCTCTAATTTCGTTTGCCCCAAAAACCAATTAAACTTTTGATTTCTTTTCCCGAAGCACAGGATTTTTGTTTTATCCATGTTTACTGTGAGACGTTTAGTTGCATAATATGTGCTGAACGCAGCTAGGGCGGTCGACCTCGAATCTGGGGAACTGGGTTCGAGTCTCGGCAATGACGCTGAACATCCTGTGATTCTGGGCAAATCACTTAATCTCCCCGTGCCTAGCAAAAATGAATGTGTCCTCATGTAACGCAACTGGTGCTATGTAAAGCGCTCTGATACCCGATACCTTCGGGTCAAGTTTGCGCTATATAAAACTCCGTAAAAAAAAAAAAAAACTTCCTTTGCAGACCCAACTCTGTCTGATCAAGGATTACTAAATCGTCTGCATACAGTAGACAGGACAAATGCTTCCCATTTACTTTTGGACTTGCACTTCTATAAGTCATCAGAAGAGAAGGCAGGTCTGCAAGAAAGATTGAAAAGAGAAGCGTGGCCAATACGCAACCCTGTTTTAGGCCATTATTGATCGCTATTTCCGGAGTCAAACCCCCCATTGTATCTTTAATGACCTGTGCCCAGTTCTGTCTATGCAACTCCTGGATTATTACTAGGAGTTCCTCCGGAATGTTATAACTTCCTAGCGTCTCCCAAAGGCACTCCCTGTTTACTAGATCAAAAGCTGCGCGAAAATCAACAAAACAGCAGTATAATCTACCTTGCTGCTCCATGGATTTCCGCGCTAATGCCCATAAGGCGAAGCAATGGTCTATCGTTGAGTGCCCCTCCTTAAAACCTCCTTGTTCCACTGGCACGATCGAGTGTAACTCCAGCCAGTCCTTCAATCTGCCAAGGATTATTTTAGAGAACACTTTCACTCCAATATCTAGCAGATTGATGAATCTGTAATTCCTAGGGTCCTTCCTATCACCTTTCTTGTGAAGAGGCCTGATCACGGCCCCCCTCCAGGATTGTGGGATAATTTCTGAATCTAAGACAGCTAGAAACATCTGGGAGAAAAATTGTGCCCACCAGTCTTGCTGTGGTTTAATTATTACAGCGGGTAGGTTATCTGGCCCTGCGGCTCGGGTTAGGTTTAACTTCCTAATAGTATCCTTCACTTTTTCTACCGAGAAGGATGGCTTTAACTCTTTTGCTACCCTTCCCCTGAGGGCACTTTCCTTACTTATTACAGGCGCATAACTTGCCTTATAGAATTGGCCTAGGTACTCCTCCCAGGATGCCTCATCGACTACACAACTCATGGTTCCTGGGGTCCGACCCGAGGCATCCTGGATCAACTTCCAGAAACCTTTAACATTTTTTGTTTCTATTGTTTCCAATAGGTTATCCCAACATTTTTCTTTAAAGATCTTCTTCTTAGGCCTTACTAACATTTTATATTCTTTCCTTAGTTTAATTAATTTAGTAAGACCCCCCCCCTGATCATACCTTAGCCGCAAGGATCTTTCTACTCTCCTTATTATCGTTTTTTTCCCTACACACAGAATCGAACCAACTTACTTGCTTTCTATGTCTAGATTGTGTACCTTTAGTACCCTTTTCCTTCATTTTTAGGTCAACTCTAAGGCATTGTACAACTTGGTTAATTTTATCCTCAAACCATGAAACCTTCTGATCAGTGGTTAAGTTCTGTTGAAAACTAGCTAATTTCGCTAAACATTCATCGGTTAATTTTGTAGACAGACACTTTGGATATGACATAGTTTGAGGAAGGACTCTTTCACAATGTCTTATGGGCCCCCTTGTAAATTCACAATACAGAGCATTATGGTCACTTTCTTTACGCTGGATTACCTTAAACTTTTTTACCCTAGCATAGTTCCATGCGTGTACAAACAGATAATCTATGGGACAGTGTTGGTTACCTTTTCTAAATGTCTGATTTGCTGGGCGGTCAGATTCTATCCTGCCATTTAGACTAATTAACCCCTTTGATCCTAAGAATTTCCCTAGAGCTTCATTTTGTTTATTCATGGTGCAAATGGGGGAAAGTGCTGGCATTAAGTCGTATGCTTTTACGATTTCTTTGAGCCAAGGGTCTAATTTTTTAGGATTTAATTTGTAGTTAAAATCCCCCATGGTAACCAACAAATCATTTCCATACTTATCGCTCAAAGAATTCATTACATCCTTAAATAGCCCCATTTCCCTTTCGTACTCCTCTTGAGAGCCCCGGTGTATGTAAATGTTCACCAGAATCAATCGTTCATTTGACCTTTCAGAAACCAGTAGGGATAACTCACTAACCAACACCCATTTACAGGATGTAGTTATCAACTTCACTTTTTTCGCGATCCTAGTGGAGATAAGAGTCATAATCCCCCCGGATGGTCGACCAAATCTTTTTTTGCTAGCCGGTTTATGATGTTGTACAAACCCTTCAATTACCGGGGTGTTGTCGCATAGCCAGGTTTCCTGCAGACAAATAATATCTGCCTGCAGTGACACATATTTTATGCCTTCAGTCTTTGTTTGCCCTGTAAACCCATTTATGTTCCATGAAATTATTTTTAGGCTATGCGACAACCCACTTCCCTACTCAATCTCACTAAGACGGCCAGACTCATTCAAGACCCACGAGGGTGTGCTTATAAAGCTGTCTCCTAGACTCCAATTACCCCAACTATTACTGGGCTCTGGGTTCTCTACAACTATGTTGATATTTGCTCTTTCCCCGCATGCCCCTACTATCAATCTTGCTTGCCTTTTCCCCAGGCCTGCATGACATTTCAGGAAGGCACTGTCAGGCTGGTTTACCCTTTCCAATTCAGCTTCTGATATTAGCCTTATTCCTTCCTTTAATATTTCTTTTTCGGCTTTTAAAATTGCCGTTTTTACTAGCCCCGAGTAGATTTCAACTTTTGTAAGTTCCTTGCCTTTATTATTAAGGCTGAATCCTACCTGCCTCAGGTCTTTAGACTCAATTTCTCTCAGGCTAGGGCATTTTGAGAAAGTAAATAAAAGTTGTGAACTATTTAGGGGTACAATCTTTCTTAGCTTTTTCCTCCCCTTCTCTACTTCAGAGGGTTCAAAGTATATTTTTGTCACTTGATTCTATTACTTTGATACCCAAATTTTTCTTTTCCCTCGTATTTTTCTTTATAATTGGAGTTTTTGTAATTTTTGGAATTCTTCCACCCCTCCCTGGATTCTTTGGGAACTCTTTCTCCTCCTGCAAGTTTACCCAGTTTCCCAACATTTTCTCCTCTCTTTCTACTTTACGAGTGAATTTTTGTTGGACCCTTTTCCCCCTTGTTTCCACCTGTCTCATAGTTGGGGGGCTCTCTAGATTCCTCTTTTTCCTCCTGTTATTTGGGGAAGATCCACTTTCTTGTGATGTTTCATGAGGCCCAGCTCCCTTAGTCCTTCCTTTCTTTGGGCCCTTTTGTTTTCCCTTTTGCTGAGATTGTCTTTTTAAATGAAACCTTGTGTTAGGATGCCTATACCAAGGGTGTTCTCCCCGTCTCCTGATTAACATTGGGCATCTAGAGATATACATGTCATGACAATTATTCATTTGCCCTGATTCCCCTGCCCGACCTTGGATAGATGTATCCGGCACCGGTCTAACCACAGATGGCATTAGACCCCTGATGCCCTGTAATTCACTTACAGTTTGTTTTAAGTAAATTTTATGGGAATTTAATATTTTATTATTTAATAATGTAACTTCTAGCAGGCCTTGCAGGGTTTTTTGCAACATTAACATTATGTCCAGCATTGAGGCCGAGGGTGTTGCCGATATGTCCAGGCCCAAAGTACTATTGCGCACCAATTCTTCTAAGGACTTGGAACCTTGAATTATCGATTGACCCATGCTTTTCTCTGATTTAGACCTTATATCCGAGTCCGTAATATCTTTCTGGTCTTGCAGATCTTTTGATGCATTCTCCTCGTATTCTACTTCAGCAAAGCCGGTCATAGAAAATATCCTTGGAGACGAGGAAAGTCTTGGTTCCAGATTGGTAGTAATTTGGCTAGTAATATTTTGGTCAATTAGTGATTCTTCTATGCTTGAGGCACAGTATACATTAACTTCTTGGGCCATTAACAGTTCCTTATCATAGGCTTGAATTTTTGGGGCGTAGGTATCTTCTTAAAATGTTTGCCTACAAAGTCTTTTATCGATTTTGACACAAGACCCCCCCCCCCTTCCCACTAACTTGCAATTTGTCGAGTGTCAATTTCTTCTTTGTGTTTTTTTTTTTTGCACACTCTTAGCCTTCTCCTCCAAACCATCCATACTTTCTACTTGGGACCTGTTTAGTTCCATTAACTCATTATTCGGAGTCGGGGGGGTCTTTTCTTGCTTTACTTGTTTTTAGCTTCTTTGGCGCCATCTGACGTACACTCCTACAGTATCGCGTATTATATGCCGTAGAAGATTAAAAGAGTATGAGTGAGAGGATGGGGACAAAAGGGGTGAATATATGAGGAAGATTGAGTCCAGCCTACTATTACTCCACCACCTTACTCACTCTCAATTATTTAATCTCTCCACTAATTACCGCCACAAGTTACCACCTCCACTTTGCCCTATTCAAAACTGTTCTCTGACATTTGCTAAAGAATTGTGACATTTAAGTGAAAGAGCTTTTCATATATCTCCAAAGGCGCTTACCTCTGCTGTGTGGTGTCAGGCTGGCCGTGTTTCTAACTTTCTTGAATAGCCCCTATTCGAGGCTATTTAAACTTTTGCTGCTAGGATAGTCCCGGCACCCCCTTATTGCAGGAGCTTTCCTTTCCTTTCCCCCCTCCGGGGGTTTTAGCGACAGGAGCGTGCTTATCGCCGCTCGCCACCGGTAGAGGGTTCTCAGGCTCTCAAGATCCCGTTTGTGCCTCTTCCTGGGATAGTATCAATCAATCAATCAAGCATTTGTATAGCGCACTACTCACCCGGAGGGTCTCAAGGCGCTTGGGGGAGGGGGGTCCGCTACTGTTCGAACAGCCAGGTCTTGAGTTGCTTCCTGAAGGAGAGGTGGTCTTGGGTAAGGCGGAGGTGGATGGGTAGGGAGTTCCACGTCTTGGCAGCCAGGTAGGAGAAGGATCTTCCTCCCGTTGTGGCTCTTCGGATGCGGGGGACGGCGGCGAGGGCGTGGTTGGTCGATCGTAGCTGGCGGGTGGGAGTGTAGAAGGTCAGAAGGTCGTTGAGGTATCTGGGGCCTTGGTTGTGGAGAGCTTTGTGTGCGTGGGTGAGGAGTCGGTCTTTGCAGCCTCCCGGCTGTTCTCCTTCGCATTCTCGCGTCAGGATCCGGAAGTATGCGGGTGACGCAAAACGTTGCACGGCAGCCGACGGAAACACAGCAGAGCCTCCAATCCTCATCCTCAGATCTGCAGTTATATGTTCCACTGGTACTAATAAGGAAAAATCTTTGCAGAGACTGTTAGCATGTGTAAAAATGTCAAAATAATAAAGTATCAGAAAATTTACAGCACCACTAATACCAGTGTAGGGTGTCAGAGCACTTTACATCATACATATTACACAGAGACAATCAATCATACGTGTGTAAATCACTGTATAGGAAATGTTACATAAGACAAAGGACTACAAGGTGTAGGAGTCACATGACAACCATACTAGTAGGCAGCATAGTTTAATAGTGATTGGTCTGGAGAAACACAGGCTCAGAATTTAAAATGTAATACCATGGTTGGTGGTTCTCTTTAATAATAAGAATTGATTTCTACCCAAATGACTGGCACCCTTTTCCTTGCCATCTACCCATTGACCCAAGCTTCTATACATTCACGTTACCGAGTCTCGGAGGAAGAAGAGGAGTCTGTGGAGTCGGAGCCGTGAAGCACGGGGCTCGGAGCTTGGGAGGATCGAACCGGAGCACGTGCCTGAGCTGTGCCTGTGCGGGATTAACTCAGCCGCTATCGCTCGCCTGCTCCGGAGCGGTGCTTGAGCAGGGCTGACCCAGCTGCCTTCGCCCCTCTGGCTCGCTCCGGACCGGAGCACGAGCGACGCTTGACCCTGTGCTGCTTGAGCCTGTGCAGGGTTAACTCAGCAACCACCACTTTCGGCTCGCTCCCGGACCGGAGCTTTAGCGGAGCGGAGCCTGATCCTGAGCGGGACCGATTCAGGCGCTATTGCCACTTGGCTTGTTTGCCGCTCCCGCCCGCCCACCCACCAACCAGCCTCTCTCCCCCCTATCACTCTCCCCCAGCCGTGACTCCAGCGTGAAACCGCGCAAAACCGCCGCCACCACCGCAAAGGATCAGCGGCCCCCTCGCGGCTCCAGAGGCACTCCCTCGAGCGGCATGACCCAGTGAAAGAGGAGAGGGGGGGGGGAGAGCCAGGGAAGGAGCCCAGAGAATAGCG
Source organism: Calotriton arnoldi (assembly GCA_963921515.1). NCBI lineage: Eukaryota > Metazoa > Chordata > Amphibia > Caudata > Salamandridae > Calotriton > Calotriton arnoldi. The sequence goes on along the minus strand of CAWUFW010012318.1, from coordinate 255,882 downwards.
CTCCTCGGAGGGAAGGAGTTGCTATTGCGGTGTCCAGCAGTGGAACAGAGGCGGCAGCAGGTGTCAAACGGTGAGAAGCTGTGTGCTGTTTGCTGTGTGCACTGAGCTACAGAATGAGCGAGCAGGGGGTGCGGGTGCAACGCCATAGGAAACGGAGCTAGGCTGAGAGTAAAAGGTTGCTCCAAGTTCCATGCCGTAAAAAGCCCCTCGCAAACCCCCCCTAACCCCGCCACAACTACAACCACAAACTATAACCACAACCCTCCTTTATTGTCTTGGAGAGCCAGGGGGAGCTCCCGCTGGAGAGGAGTGAGAGAGAAAGAGACGGAGGCAGTGAGAGAGAGAGACTCTGCCAGATGCCTACTCGAGACTTGTGATAGATGGTGAAGTGAATTTCGCGGTGATCACTGATTAGTGATTGCCGGAGACAAGCGCGGCTGCCCTCTAGCGGGCGGCTGCAGTAAGAGCGTACCCCTGGTGTCTTGCGAGCGGCCTGACTAGCCCAGGTCCAGCCTGCAACACAGCTTGTGAGCCCCGCTTGTCCAAGCCCTTGCCCCGGACACAGCACCCTGCACCATCCCTTCACCACTCCACCTTCTCCGTCAGCCTAGCCGCCCAGTTCCTATCAGCGATCCTGGATTCAGAGCGCGGGGGCCACAGGGCCTGCAGATCAACCAACAAACCAACCTACCACAATTAAGAACTGCTAATCAAAGACAACCAAATAACATCCACACCAAACCGTCATCTACAACAACAACAACTATAGCAATAAAAAAAAAAAAAAAAAAGAAATAAAACAAGAAATAACAATAACAACATCAACAATAACATCAACACCAACAACAATAAACAGCCACCGACACTGTCAGTACACAAGTGACCATGAGGTCGGGCAAGGAGAGGCGGTCAGTAACAAATGTCATCAACAACAGGAAAAAGAAAAACAAAATCCTGAGGGAAACACCCGAACCAACCGACAGCCGCCCTTCCACACTAAAAACTCCGCCAGCTACAGCAGCGGCAAATGCAGAGATATCTGCCTACACGGATTCCGGAATCTTAGTGAACATGCTGGTGAACATAGACGGGGGCAGATCAGTAGACAGACAAGCGCAGCCACAAACAAACAAAGGAATAAAGTACTTTCAACCTAAAATATATTCCAAATTTTCATTCGTGAAAGATGCTGGTGCAGTACTCAACCTTAGCATCAATAAACAACTGGACCTCCCTTCCCCCCTACATCCATTACTTCCGGACGGTTCAACAGGCTACGGCCCAACGGACAAACTGGCCGAACCAGGAGGACGCAGCACGGCACAACCCTGCTGGACAATTGATGGGGTGGCTAAAGAGGTAGCAGACTTACAGGCAGCACATGAAGCCCAGAAAAAAGCAAAACGTACCAACACCGACACAAACACCGGGAAAGAAATTGATAAAAGTACACAATGCACAGGAAACCTGCCCTTGCCTACTCCTAAGGAGGCTCCAAGACTACCATTGGAGCCAGAAATTAAAATACAGACGTGCCAGAACACAACGATCCAAGGAGTCGCAGCCCTTCCAGGACTCTCAGACTCAGAAATGTTTATAATCGGGGGGACTACAGCCTTCTCTACTCTTGACGAACGGTTAACTAATTCAGCGGGTGAAAACCCCCCACAATTGAGCCCAGCTGTCACAGACCCGGACTTCAAAAACCCTGAATACATTAATGACACTAACGGGAAAACCACAGTGATGACCACAGCGGATGCAGCAAAGCCTCAGCCCAGAGAGACAGCAAAGAATATCAACACCGGCTTCAAAACAATAGCCAAGTCACCAAACCGACCACCTCCCGGACCACAGCTACAACCTGCCCCCCCAACACCGGGTGATAGAGTAGTAATGACAGGGAGCAAACATGAAGATTCCCGGAACCACCATGACCCCCAGAACTATGTAGTCAGTAACACGTTTTTCCTCACAACAGAAGAATGGGAAAACTTGGTCACTACATACTCTGCCGAGGGCCAAGGAGACGCTACCCCTCAAGGCCCAGGAATGGCCACGAAGGGGAGCCAGGAGGATACACGAACAGGAGAAAACAAAATATGGGCCTCCCTCTTAAATACCATGCAGCTCTCAACCAAGGCGCTGGAATACCACTCGGATAAGATGGACATTCAACTTACCCTCCTCAACTGTCTAGCCCTGCACATCACAAGCATTGACAGCAAGCTGTCGGAAATGAACAACTTTATAAAAAGAGCTCAATCTGAAACAGCAATAATCCCCCCAAGCTGCAGCTGCCATTCAATTGCCGAAAAACTAGCATCCTTCCCTAATGTGATAGGCGATCTTCTCACGGACCTAAAAAGTACATACTCAAACACTGGTAAGCTTAACACCAGTAAAATCAAACAAGAACAAGATTGCCACAGGGAAACGTCATCGCCTGTGCAGGAGCAAAAAGAGCGGTCTGAGCCTGGCAAGTGGGGAAATACTCTGGTTACCGCCTTCACGCCGGCCAGGAATGACATGGGGCCAGTGGCAGGTGCATTCTCAGAGTCAAAACAAAACAACACGAGCACCGATCCCCCAGTCCCTTCAGTCTCCCCTGAACGCCAATCACTGGTACAGACCACCAGCAGTGTCAACAAGCAGACAGGTCATCCAGACGAGGAGGACATCCTGTCTAACAACTGGCAAACATCCAAACAGCGTCGGAAACAAAGGAGGAAAGGAAGGAACAAGAACCCATCAATAAAACACTTCTTCCAAGTTGCACCAAAACCCCCGAGTGGGCAGCAGCAAGCACGAAGAGCAAGCGATGCATCAACAAACGTGCAGCTGGCCAAACGGCATCGACACCCCCGGTTTTCCCGGGAAGGAACAAACAGGAGAGGCAAATATAAGCAAGCATAAGTGTCTCGGACTCACCAACTCATGCGAGCAGGCAGGAACCCAGCTGATAACTACAGCAGCAAGGGTAGTTGCCCCAGCGTTAACTGTAGCAGCAAAGGCCCACATTGATCAATTAAAAACAAGGAATGCCAAACCAAATACAGAAACAGGAAATAGAACAAGGCCAGTAGCGCAGCAAAGCATCAGTGGATGGCGCATGGAAAAAGAGCAAACCTCGGACTCCGCAGAAAGGGCAAAACAACAAAATATGACACCCTCAACAGCATATATTGAACAAAGGGATGCCAAGTTAGAAGTGGAAACGGCAAATAGAAAAAGGCTAGTGAAACAGCAAAGCGTTAGCGGAAAGTGCACGGTTCCAGAGCGAAGCCCAGACACCATAGAAAGGGCAGATCAACAAAATGCGACAGCCTCAAGCGCAGGGGAAAACAAGAAATCCGTATGCACTGAACCCCTCCCAAATAAGCTCCGAAGGGAGACATCCAAGGCAGTTCTGTTTATCCCGGAGTATAAATCCAAAGGACGAGGAGACACCCTAAACCGAGGCAACATTCTGGGAATACTATCCGCTATTAGCAGTCTGGCAGGGATTGGCTCACAAGACCTGGAATCAGTAGAATTTGAAACTTTCAAACATCTCTCGGAGCAAGAAACAACCAAGACAGTTTGGGCAACTGGAGAAATAGTGGAGAAAATTCTCAAGGAAAAGCACCAACTTGAAACTTGGGGGATCCGACTGCAAATCCACCAAGCAACCGGGTATCCTGATCCACTACTCATGCCCCATCGAGAGCCCAAAAACAGCAGAGCAAGGAGTAGGAGCAGCTCTGGGCCCGTCATCTCCGTGCTCAAGGGGGCACGCAGTACCTCAGCAGAGACTTTGGAGAGAAATAGCTCCATCAGTCGGGATATCCAGGGTCAAAGAGAACCTGACACACTACAGGATTGGTCCTGGATAGCAAAAACCTTAAACACAAAAAGGGAGCCCCTCTGACAGGGACTAGAACAGGAAACAAATATTCCTAACCTAAAACTTTGCTCCTGGAACATTAACGGCCTTGGAACTAAAACTACGGACAGTGCTCTGCTGATGTACCTTCAACAATTTGACCTAATTCTGCTCCAAGAAACGTGGCTGGCAGATCCATTTCACCTGCTAGGCTTCAAATCATATCACCTCCCAGCAACTAGAAACTCAAATTTTGGTCATTTTAAGGGAGGCCTTACGACCTACGCCTCGATTAAAACCATAACGACGGTCAAGGAACTAACAAGCACAACTACTCCAACAAATGAGATAAAAACAATTCTGCTGTACAGAGTTGGTCCTAAAAATAAACAGCAATTAATACTTATTAACACCTATCTACACCCCCGGAACAAAAGAAACTGCGCAAAACATCTGATAACAGAACTAACCAAACTAATTACCGAGAAGGCAACTTCGAACGTTATTGTCTCCGGCGATTTTAATATGTTCCTTTCAGGGAGTGGCAGAAGACCAAAAAACAGCATGGGGGATCCCTCTTCAGGATAAGTGCAAGTGGGGCAAGCCAACAAAAATCTCCAAAGAACTGCTGAAGGATCTAGAAAGCCTGTCCTTGGTAGCACTAAATGGTCGATTATCGGGCGATCGTCCCCAAGCTGCAACTTTCCACAATGCGCTTGCCGACACCGCAATAGACTATACTTTTTCGTCTTTACCATCTGATAAAAGACTTTAGGATTGGAATACAAGACCACAGCGATCATCAACCCCAAGAGTTCACACTTGCCACGCAAGGAACAGCGCTCACTCACCCAATTGCTGACTTACGTACAAACGCTACATATAGCCATAGGAGAATAAAATGTAACACATGTGATCCAGTAAAACTCTTGCCAGAGTCAAAAAAACGTTGGGAGGATAACAAACTACAACATGATAACATCCTAACAGCCTGGGAAAGCTTTACTGAAAGCTTTGGCCCATCTAACCGTAAAACAATCTTAACAAAACCAGAGCAAAAAATCAAACCGGCACCACTGGGCAGGCCGTCAAACAAACAAAGAATTCATTTATCGGGAACCCACCATGCCGAGTGAAGACAAATAAGGGACGAAATAAACAAAGCAATGCGTAACCTCCGTCAAAATCGCTCTGTCGATATAACACAGCTGGAATTAAGGAAGCTCAGGGCCCAAAAAAATAAAATCATTTGGCTAGCGAAAAAAGAAACTACTGAAACAACATGGGCAAAACTGCTACACGATGCAAAATCAAAGAACAGCTCCAGGTTTTGGCAGACAGTCAAGAGCATAGAGAATCCAACGGCACCAGGAATTAACTCACACATAAAGGAGGACGCCTGGGTAAAATACCTACAGGGTCATTTTAACACGGAAGACGGCGAAAACACACAAGACAAAGTGTCACGTCAGAGTGAGTGCAACCCCTAAAGCATTGCAGCCCAGAGCCTACACCCTTCTTCTCACTTAAAACGATTGTGGATAGAATCTCAAAAAAGCCGAAACGACGGAGCGCCTGGCCCTAACGGGCTCCCCCCAATAGTATACAAGCAGGACTCAACCTATTGGGCTGGAGCATTACTAGCAGTCTTTAACAATATTTTGGAAGCCGGAAGAATACCAGATTCCTGGAAAGGATCGATCATCTCACCTATCCACAAGAAAGGTAGCAAGAACGAACCAAAGAACTATAGACTCATAGCGCTAATTGACATTGAGGCCAAATATTATGCCGGCCTACTACTCGCTGAACTAATCGAGTGGGCAGGGGAAAACGGTCTAATCCCAATCAAACAAACAGGCTTTCGGAAAAACCTGGGTGACAACTACAAACATTCTTGCTCTCTCACTTTTAATTAAAGCAGCTTTATCGACTACAAAGCTGCTTATGATAGCGTTAACCGAGGGAAATTGTGGGCTAAGCTATCCGGGTGGAAAATGGCTCCAAACCTTCTGAACCAGTTAATCCTGCTCCACTCTAAGACATGGGTCCAAATTAAGCTGGGGTCCGGCGACACTCTGTTGAGGAGGATTCCGACCACTAAGGGGCTAAAACAGGGTTGCGTTCTTGCCCCAACCCTGTTTAACCTTTTCGTGTCGGACCTCTCGAGGGAACTGGATAACTGTCATCACCACGCCCCGAATCTGGGTGGCCTGCCACTTTCAAACCTACTATACGCCGACGACTTGATATTGATCAGCCGAACCCCAGTTGGCCTGCAGCATTTGATAAATGTCACGAGCGACTTTGCCATAAAGAACGGATTAAGCATAAACCATGAGAAATCCAAAGTAATGATCTTTAACCAACGATGCACCAAGAACCAACTCAGATGGTGGCTGGGGAGCAGACAATTGGAGACGGTTAAAAGTTACAAATACCTAGGAATTATATTTGATAGCATGGGAACGCACCACCAACAAAAAGTGGCTATTCAAGGAAGAGGAACCATTCTGGCTGTTATGCTAAAAAACATCAAGCATAAAATAACTGGCCCCAATCTTATCCCTCTACTGGAAGTACTCCGGGCAAAGCTTCTACCTACAATTACGTATGGCAGCGAATCTATGAGAGGGAAAGATGAAATGACTCTGGATAAGGCGGTCTCCAAAGCTGCTAGAATAATATTTAATCTCCCACAATACACTTCTCCAGCACAAATAAGGCTGGAGCTTGGCCTACAAAAGCAGCAAATAGCAAGGAAGGGCGTTTACGCCAAATGCTGGTACAAAATAAAGAGTGCAAAGTCTGGTTCCTTAAACTCATACTTGTGGAAAGAGATGACTAGGAAAACTGACTGCCCCGCTATTGTTTATCTTCAGTCAGGATTAAGGCTGCTCGCTTTACAGGACTTGTGAATCCGGTCTTCCTTATAACAGTTTTAAAGCCTTGGTGAACAAATCGGTGAAGATTATTTCCCTAGAAAAAGACAAAACTGACATAAATAAGAGGGCACACAGCTGGTTTGTGATTCAGAGCTACTCGAGAAGCGCTCCTCAGCCATATTTAAGTACAAGCTTCTCGAGAAGTATGAAGGAAAGCCTTCTGGCAATGAGGCTGGGGATTCTACTGGTAAAAACCACATTTACCGCCGTGGAAACGCACACATCCAACCCCCAACTGCAGACTATGCGATAACCCCGAAGAGGACGTCCTACATCTATTGTGCCTCTGTAAGAGTTTAGATCTTGAACGAACACAGCTTCTAAAGCCGCGCCTGAACGAAAATCGAATAAGATCATGCAGACAGGCGGTGAAGGCCTGCTTCGAGGGGGGGTGATGTCCAGTTAGCATGCAGCCTTGTACATTTTATGAAAATTGTAAAAACAAAATTAAACCTGGCAACCCCCAACTAACTGGCTAGCATCCTAGATTGCTGCTAACTCATCTGGTATCTGCTCACTGGGAAGGACCAATTTTAGACTTACCCTTAACCCGGCAAGGATTTTATATTTAATCACACAGATACTTGAACCTTGGTGAACATTAAGCAGGACAGTCCTCCAGCACTCTTTGTGTGCCTAAACATGATACACATATTAATATTATATCTTCCGTACAGTATGCAAGTTTTATACTTCTGTATTTTATGAAACCACTGCGATTTTATCGGATCGATCGCTGTTTTAAGTTATATGTCTTTTTATATGCAGCTGTTTTGCTAAGATTTTTATTAATCAAGCAATAAAGATTACTTACTTACTCGAACCCTTTTTTGCAACATTAGGATAATCACTGGGGAAAAAACCATAATGCTCTAATTTATACCTTGCAGTTTGCATGCAGCTCTTACATGACAGTTAATACTCACTGTTCTATGTTAGGATTTTAACTTATTAACTGCAAGTAACAATAAGGTCTCTCTGACAAAAGCAGTAACCCACTGACCTATTTACATTATGTGCACTTTGTGATCTGCATGGTACATGTTCTTAGCAGCAGGCACATTAATCCTCTGCGCTTCCTTTCCATGAGTCAAAACTTCCACTAGACAAAACACCATCTCTCTCTACTAAGAACATTAATCACTGGAGTTATCATGACATTTTTATTGTTGCTGAAAATTGTTGGAGGCCAGGAAGGAGGCAGCAAGTGCTTTTAAAACCATATTATACCATATTATACAAACACAACGCCCCCACCTGAAGTCAGCGCCCGGTGCGGTCGCACTGCCCTAGAGCGACCCTGCTCAAGGGTCCTGTGACCTCAGTGACAGAGTCACTGTCACTCTATGGTGTGCTGCTTCATAGGCCTGCCCGCAAGACTGGAGGTGAACTTCATGGATTGTGCTGGACAGGCCTTTAAAGTTAACCCACACTTGCCACTGCTGGTGCTAAGACACCAGGGCTTTTAAGATCTTGCGGGGCCTTCTAAGGTCTATCATGGGAATGTGCTCCCTCAAGGGGAGTGGTCTGGTGGACTGGTCATGATTGCTGAACCTGGTTCCCCAGTTCCAAATTCAGCAGCTCTGACCATAGTGCCACATCCTCTCCCCCATTGAACACCATGCTGCCCCACTGAGAGAAACTTGCACTGCACTGACCCGCTATAAACACCTGGATGTGACTCAATTCAAATTACGCACTAGACAAGAGCAATATGCTGCCTAAAAAAAAATTAACAACATCCTAGAAAAAGCAAACATTCATAGGGAATGCAAGATTAAGTAAAGCATGTGAAATGTAAGCAGGAACAACATTGTTACCTTTTTCCTTTTACACTCATTATTCAGAAATTAGTGAGTGCTTTTGCCTGAAAAGTTAAGGCCATGACTACAGGGCCCAGAAGGGACCCGTTTCAATGCCCATTGCTTATATCCTTGCAAAATGTAAGCAGTTTGGTTTAAAAAGACCACATTCATGAACACACAGCCGCTGTACACATTTTGTTTTCCAATTCACCCATCAAGCAGGTATTTCAGTACCTCCAGGAAAGGTGCACTTTCCCACCCAGGGAAAACAATGTTGTTCAAAGAGAGATGAGAAAACAAAAGTAGCGCTTCACTGGCAAACACTGTAAAGTGGCGCTAATGTGTTTAGGTGTGAATAAATCAATCTGGCCACCTTGCAACCACTCTGTCTTGCTTTAGTTAGTTATTTTTCATATTTTATGTCTCTCCACCCCGAAGCTGCACTTAGAAATTGAAAAATGTCAGAAAAAGAGAACGTTTCCAGCAAAAGTGTTTTTCTTTTTTAGATCCATTTCACAGGGGAGCAAATAGACGAAAGGAGGCAAGGGAAGGTAATACCGGGAGGCATGTTTAAAATAAAAACGTAGGGGAACAGAGTCGATGAAATTTGGGAAGAAGGGGCACGCCCACTTCCACCACTGGCTCCCTTCAGGATACTTACCCTATGGTGGCTTGCAAATACGATAAGCAGACACAATGTTTGTGTGAAAATAAGTGCATCCTGCAACCCAGCAGTGCGTTCTGTCCTGCATGCCGACATCAGTGGGAATCCCAAGCCGCATGCGGTATGGCTTCCAGCACTACGTCTTCCCCCACCATCAGCAGGATAAAAATACATGTATGTGGCAACGCAGCAGCTTGTTCTGTCCCACATGCCAACATCAGCGGGAATCACAAGCCACGGGTGGCATGGCTTACAGTAGCGCATCTTCCCCTGCCGCCATCAGCAGGATGAAAATAAGTGTATGTGGCAACTCTCCCGCACGCTGATAACAGAGGGACTCACTGGCCGCGGGGTGTATGGCTTATAGCAGCGCGTCTTCCCCCACCATCAGCAGGATAAAAATAAATGTATTAAGCAACGCAGCAGCGTGTTCTCTCACACACTCCAAAAGCCGCGGGCAGGAACAAAAGCCGCGAGCAGGATGGCTTCCAGCTGGGAATCACAAACCTCGGGCCGTATGCCTTCCAGCAGCGCGTCTTCCCCAGCCTGCCGCCATGAGCAGGAGCAGCCTGAAGCAGGCAGGGTGTGCAGATTGCACAAGTCAAGGGAGAGTTGAAGCACTCCAGCGGCCTACTGCCTCCCATCAGGAAACGTACTCTATGGTGGCTGTCAACAACAAATATTTTTTTTAAAAAGAATTCTCCACCATAACACAAGTACATTGAAAGTGGAACGAAACTGTAGCTGGCTGGTGCTTCTGGAGGAGAAAACGGAAGTGACATGTCGCTGCATGAGCCATTTAGGATGCAGCAAAAAAGATGGACACAGCACTGAACCAATGGGAAGCCAGCAGGCAGGAGCTAAGTCCTTTTGAAGTACAGCAGGTTTTCCATCAGCACATGCGCGCTGCTTAGGCTCGACCTAAAACCGAGAAAAAACATGGCACCTTCTAACCTTGGCAGTCACGTGTTTGCACTAAAATATTAAATATAATTAAAATGTTGCTATCACGTATCATTTTAATTTAATCTTATATGTGCTTCTTAGCTGGAAGATGTACTTTGAACAATTCATGAAACCATTTTTAGTTTTAGAGTTTGTCACAGGAAAATAGTGGCACAGAGATAAAATAGCTTTCAAATACTGTATCCTGTACCGATTGTACAAACACTTGTGTGACCTAAAAAAAAAATGAATAATAGAAAGAAAAAAGCATTAGCAAAGCAAAGAGTTGACCCACCAGCCCCGGCACCGAAATGCACTTCTTTTGAGGGGGATGTGCAAAACAAATGCCATCACTCGCAGTGCAAGAATGTTAAGGAGCGCTCTTGTGAATGAAAGTTGAACAAAACCAATGGAAGGAGAGGGATGACCCAAAGATCCTCCAGGATTTATATGTCTATGTAGGGTTTGAATTATAAAATAAGTGCCACTGCATAAAATTCTTTTCAGAAGCCTGTGCCAGGCGGTGGTGAATGTCAGAGGTAACTGAATGCCAATGCTGTGTAGTCATTTCATACCTCTTTCATTCACCACCCTACACTCCCTGCTCTTTTGTCTCACTCCTTCAGGTTCTTTTTGATCCCTGCTTTCATCCTTGCTCACTGTTTTTCCATCATTCTCTTTCCCCTTTACTGCCTTCTCTAATTTGTTCTGGCTCAAAGCCTCATGAATTAAAAATAAGTTCGGGTCCCCAAACATGAGTTTTAGTGGGCCCCCTCTAAAACCACAGGCATAAACTGAGCACTGTGTTGTGTCTATGTATTTTTTACTTAAGAATTTTTTGTCTACATCAACAAGACAGCAACAACTGGCACTAGGCCAGACCTAAAAAGAAAAAGAATACAAAACTCGTTGAATACTTCGGTCTTTCTGTTCAACTTTTCTCTGCAGTTTCTCCTTGCCACTGCTACTAGACCAGTTTTATTGTAGCATTTGGATAGCACTTACTACCCATATGTGGGGCGTAGAAGTGCTCACCCACATGGATAGCCAGCTTCACCATGTAGTGTGTGTAGGTGGAACGGTGTTGTTTTTCTTTGAGCCTATTTGGCAAATGTTTTCCTGTTATGTGTGATGACCACGAGGTGCACTTGTCGTGTTATGGGAGACAACGCCTGTCGTTATGATAGATGACATTATGCGAATGATAGATGCACAAATTCTAATTCAAATAGGGGGAAAACATATAGGCAGCTACCCAGCACCACCCCGTCCATGGGCGCAACAGGTGCTGCGTGCATGTACAGCAGAAAAGTTGCTATTGCTAATTTCTAGTTTTACCCGATTTGTTAAGCTCAGGAGGATATGTGGTGGTGTTGGTCCTGACAGAATTCGAACTTGTGACATATAAGTCACATGCACCACTCAAATTAAATTCATATTTCCCTATACTAATTCACCACTAATCTTTTTTGGGTTCCGTAGTAGATTGCTACCTGCCAAAAAGCGATTTAACACCTCATCAGGGGTAGCAAGCGCTATGTAAATGCAAACCCTTCCCTCTTCTATCCCTCCACTATCCTTTTTCAAAACAAACAACAAACTTGCATGTCCACCGCTCAAATCAATTTTATATTCCCCTATAATAATTTCCCCACTAATCCTGTTTGGTTTCCGGAGTAGCGTGCTACCCGCCGAAAAGCACTTCAACACCTCATCAGGGGTAGCAGGCGCTATATAAATACAAACCCTTCCCTCTTCTATCCCTTCACTATCCTTTTCAATCCAAATAACAGATTAACATGTCCACCGCTCATCGATATGGCCTAACGACTAGAGCGGTTGATCTCAAATCTGGGGAATCAGGTTCGAGTCTCGGCAGTGACGCTCAACATCCTGTGATTCTGGGCACATCACTTAATCTCCCTGTGCCTAACAAAAAAAAAAAAATGAACGTGTCCTTGTGTAATGCAACTGGTGCTCATGTACAGTGCTCTGATACCTTCGGGTCAATTGCACGCTAAATAACACTCTGGAAAAAAAAAATCGCCTCTAATCCTTGTTGGGTCATGGAGTAGTACTCGCTGAAAAAGTGATTTGATGCCTCGTTAAGGGTAGTAATCGCTATATAAATGCAATTACAATTACACCTTATTTGCACTATCCATGATATTATGTACATCTGGAAATTGGCGAAATACCAGTAGGTACCTCTTCATGGCTAGTGACAAGCTGTTTCATGATTACTGATCGTGGCACTTCATCGTAGTAATTCTTGTGACATTGTAGATTATGGTATAATGCTAATTCATGGTCGCTTAAACGTGGTGATTCTTTATATTTAGTGTCCATTCTTGACGCAGTGGTGCGAAACCCTGGTGTAATACTCGCAATGGCATATGTTTGGTGATTCTTGTCATTCATGTAACATTATTTCCACTTTTATTTGTGCCTGAGCCTATAAGATTGCATACATCCTGGCATTAACCCATTTATTCAGCAATCCAGAAATACACTTACCTATTCATCGTTGCGCTCATTCATTATCTGTGCAATTATTTGCTCATTTATTCATTTATGCTCTCACTAATCCATCCAACTGTTGGCATTCTCACATTTATCCACTAACCCTTAAGAGCAACCACATTCACATATTGACCAATCAATGAAGAAGCACTTTCACTTATACAGTTGCCAGATTTTTTTGATTTCCTGTACTTGTTTAACTTGGTATTCCATGTGTCGGTAAGGCCTGGAGAGAAAGGAGAGCTGAAGTCTACTGTAGTATCCATAGGGGTGATAGAGATTGACCTGGGTAGATACCACTGTCCTCAAGAGGAAGAAAATATTAACATCCTGTGTCATCGACTGGTCAACTTGCCATGTATTTTTGTTTCTGACACTGGCCAAATTCCAATGATGAGTACTTGGTATCATTGCAAGCTCAATCTTATAGGAAAAATGGGAAATGCGTAAAACCAGGTTTAATTGTTGATGTGCTACATCAGCGGTTCTTACCTGAAGTCTGTGGACCCCTTGGGGGTCTGCGAATCCTCCACTGGGTGTCCACGACTGTATGGAAAATTAAATAATGTTAGCAGGTTAATAAAGTGTATATAAATAAGCAAACTTTAAAAAAAATTACATTGCTGTAAATGTGAAGAAATTTTAAATTGGAGGCTTAAAATTTAGTTGGTATACTTATCTATCATGCTTTGTTAGAGCAGCGCAAATACAGCAAGCATAACACAGTGTGGATGATGGGTAGCTGCAAAGTTTTGTATTTACAGTCACCCTGGTTTATGAGAGCTCCTCAAACATAGGGTCAGCGGCGCGCCGAGGTCCCTACCCTGACAAGAACCGTAGTGAGCGCGCCCTACGCCATGCACACAGAGCTACATTCTGATCACGCCTCGCACTATCGGAACCCCCAAAAGAGGCAGATGTGGTCGTTGTATCCCCTCACCTAAACTGAGTACCCCTGAGCTCACATTGGGGTTCAGTGAGAGTCTCGGGTCCCTCCGAGCACACGCAGAAGACCCTCTTTCACTTATTCTACTGCACACACATTCTCACAGACTATTGCCTCAAAGATCCTTGACCTTCGGTACCAAACCCCTCACCCTGACCCTTCATTCCTGGCTGGAGCTGACGTCACGTTTTCAATATCAGGGTAGCATGTTCTTCCCGCCCCCTATAGCGTCCCCACTAGTCCCTCTTCCCACCCCAAAGAAAAACACCACACAATTGCGGAATGCGAACCATGGCGACAACTCTAATTACATGTGATAAATGAATGCTATTATTTTATATTCTATCATAAATAATCCGCCACCTTTTATGAGTGCCAGTGTCTTAGTGGCTAGAGGTGACGCATCTCAAACTGGGAGCTTTATGAAAAGCATGCTTTGTTGCCTATGTTTTGTGCCCTATCGCGCTCCGCGGAGCGATGAATTCTACTCTTGAAAATATCGCTGTTATAAGCAAAAAAAAATGTACATCCTCTTGATTCTACGATTTACATTCTCGGCTCAGAGCTCTGATGCTGTTCCTTTACAGGCGCGACTACTTCATTTCGTCCTGCTTTGGCACTTTGCACTCTGGCATTTTCCCTATATGAATGCAGGGACTACAAGTCCCACAGTGCATAGAAAATGACAGGAATTGATGCGGTGGCGAGGACCCCTGCGTCTATGGCAGAAAGGAACATGGTTAAGCACCGACAGCTGTGATTTATCCTGCTCATGGTGTGGTCCCTTGGGGGGTGTCTCTGCTCTCACGATTCCCTGGGACCGCCCCCTCCCGGTAGTATTCCTCCCCTATGTTTCTGGGGCCCTTCCACCTGCTTGACAGACAAATGGATGTGTCTGTGGGTCCCAGAGGGGGTTGGCAGGTGTTGTTAGACACAAGGAACTACAGCACCTCTCTGGCCCCACCCCCACCATCTCGAAAATAGTATTCCGTATCCACGCCCACGCGTAAGACTGTGCCTCCACCTTTGTATGCAGCGTGTTCACCCTAGTGTTTTGTGCACCGCAGGCACGCGCTTGTAAACATGAAACGGGGCTTCATGGCACTAGAGATGTCTGCCACATTCGGAGGCATACCTGTACTTGGGCCTCTCCACTAGAGGCAGGCTGAGCCGATATTTCCCTTTCTATCTGTGTTTATTTGCATGCCTGATTTTTGAAGCGGGGTCACCCGGAATGCTACAGCTGATTGACACGGCGGTGGTTTCTGTCACGTTATTTGATGGCAGAAAGGTAGCAGGCACATTCCCATGGGGAACACCGTTTGTACAGTTGAAGAAAATGACTGGGGCAGTGAACCGTTGGGGACGGTGTAGTCGCGGGCGTTTTACGGGCATGATGCTGGTTTCAGTGGGTGGTTATGGTTGATACCGTGGGTATTTGGAGCCATTCTGTGGGTGGTTGCAGGTATTCTGTTGGAGGGCAGGAAAATTCTGTGTGGGCCGCCCTGGAGCTTTTGTTGAAGCGGGATGCAAGTATAGAGTGGGCACTGGGAATGTATGACACTATATGTGGTCAAGTTAACAAATAAAAGGAAGAGCTCGATCAGAGCTGAGCCAAGGGTCTGGCTCGGATCTTAGAACCGGTGCACGAGCTGAGCCCTGAAAAAATTATGTAAATCCTACAATAAACATCAAGTAAAATAGGATGAAATCTCTTCAAAATAATAAAAAAAAGTGTATTTCTTTAACATGTGGAAGCTTTGACATTGGTAGGGCACATTATAGCACTGCACTGGGAAGTACCTATTAGAAGTGATAGTTTGTATAACTGGTAGTCTGAACTGATATTTGAGAGTGTTTTTGTATGTGACAATGAAGAAAAAAGAGGTTTAGCAAAATGAAATATTTGCCTAAGATCACACAATTTACATGGGGAAGTCGCAATTTATCCAGGTTTTATGGTTTCACTATGTACAAATCAGCCAGTAAATCTCTGTCTATTTATTTGTCTTTCCTTATGTTAAGGCTTCGTTTTCACCTCGTGGTGCATTTTTCTATAGATTTTAAATATAGGGCAAACTCGACCGAAAGGCTGAGCATTATACAGGAGTACCAGTTACATTACGCAAGGTCACATGCATTATTTGTAGGCACGGGAAATGAAATAATTTGCAGAGAATCACAGTATGTTGAACTGATTTCCCCAGTTCTACAGTTGGCAGCTCATGCCGTTACGCCACGTCCTGGGTAAAGGGAGGGAGGCAGGCAGAAGTAACATGACAGCTTGGCTCCTCATGGGCTTGAGGTTCCAACAGGACCTCAAGTTGAGCCAGAGCAAGGCTTCAGGCTCGAGCATGGCACCAGCTTTCAGTGGCTCACCCACCTCTATGTATAAACTGAGCAATGGGAAACAGCGTGATGTTTCCAGGGTATATTCTGTGGACATTTGTGGCGCATTTTATCTCCATTTTGGTTTTGGGTGCACTTTGGTGTGTATATTGTTGCATATTGTTGGCGTTTTGTTACGTTACCTACGGATTGTGTGGCACTTTGTTAGCAGTGAAGTGCCTTCAAGGGGTGGATGCAGAACGTTTAACAGGGCTTTATCCTGTAGGGAGCAAGGCATATTTCCATGGTAGTTTTAGGAGCCTTTTCTCCTGCTAGCATCTTTGGGGGAGATTCCTGCTTTATGGGAATGTGCGGTGTTTGCATTCTTTACCGCAGTCCCTGATTTATGGGTGCTCTTCTAGCTTTGGGAGAGATTCTCGGTTTATGAGAGTGTTTGACAGGGCATCCTGAGTGTTTGATTTGCTCTAACGCTCCGTCCATCATCCCCTTTGGTATCGCTTTGTTCGCCCTAAGTTGGCAGGGTATGCCCAGACGTGGGTCCCTTGCTCACTTTGCCACTGGATTCAAGATCGCCTGGCTGATGAGGGTTTTGAACCCGAAACCGGTCCCAGGATGCTTGTTTCCGGTCCAGGGAAGACATGGATTGGCAGTTCGGGCTGGACTGTTCCCATGAGGCACAGGGTCAGACTGATTTGCATATGGCCATGTCTGAAGTGGGGTGGTGGAGTGAGCTAAAGAATGATGATGGATTAAACCCAGATCAGTTGACTGGGGGTGAGTGTTTGATTTGCTCTAACGCTCCGTCCATCATCCCCTTTGGTATCGCTTTGACAGGGCATCCTCGGCACAGATATCTGGTTTACTAGAGTCTTTTAGTTTTATGTTTGCATTCCTTGGCAGGAAAACTGCTATGCAAAAGCTCTGTGATGCGATTCCATCTTTCAGACAGTGATGATCTGAATGTGCTTCTGTGGGGTATCCCTTATCTGTAAAAATAAAATTTCATGCCTGCGAGACGTTACGTTAATTATTATTATCAAAGAGCCCCGGGTATAACCGTTTTAAAAATAAGACGTGGTCCCTTTTTCATACATCTCCCATTTCCCATGTTTGACTGTTCTTTATTCTTTTAGGTAATTTTTAATTTATTTGAGTTGCTCCACGTGGACATTTAACGTTTTATGCATGTAGGTGTAGTCTTCCATTTTCTATGCTTTTCTGCTCTACATTTCATTTCTGGACTTTATAATTCATATGACTTGTCGCGTAGACTTTTTGTGCCTACTTGCAATGAGGTCCAGAGTGTACATTTGTTTGTGTTCGTAGAGCTTTGATTTTCATCTTGGTGCATGTATGACTTCAACAGATCCGGTTATGTAAGAAGTATATGTACGTGTATGCTTGCATAGAGCATTTCTTGACGTTTGTTTGGCGTTGCTGCACTCTCAGCAGTGGCGATCCTCTCTACACATTCTGCGATTTCTCAACGACTAGAGCCAAGGCAGGTATCTGTTTGTCGAGTAGTGCTATCTCACAGTTAATATGGTTTTAATGAAGGAGCTCTTCGTGGCCAGTTTGTGTGCGTGTTTACGCAGTCTTTGCCTTGTGCGTTTTATGTTTAAATGAGTTGTGAATGTGGTTATCTAGATTTGTCTGTTCCTTTGTTTTAGTGTGCATGAATTAATTCCTTTATTTAAATATGAGTCTATACATATTTCTACAGAAGCTTCATCACAAGGAGCAGTTAAAACCTGCAGACTCACTCCTTGTTTATGGCACTATACCTGTATTTATTATATATATATATATATATATATATATATATATATATATATATATATATATATATATATATATATATATAGATATATATATATATATGCAGAACTTTCTGTTGCACAGAGGCTACTTTGCAGTGCTTTGCATGGGTGCGGCGAAGGAAAGTTTAGTTAGGACTCTATGTGAGTTCAACAAATGTTCGAAACCTGCATGTTATGTGAAAAGACCGCCTTTTGGTGAACATTCGGCTTTGGTGCTCCAGAAGACCCTAGGAACAGGTGCATTTCCATATTTTTCCTGATTGTCATAGTTTGCTTCGAAGTGAAGGGGCAGAGGAAGCATGTTCCAGAGTGCAAGGCCTGGTACCATGGCTTTCTGCCCACAAACCGTTTGCGTCTTGTCCGATGGATGTCTCTGTTTTAGGAGGCCAACCTTTGGCGTCTGGTCTACGGCGTGGCATCAGCAGGTTGGGGAGGTACGAGGCCACATCCTCGTGATCTGTGTGGTGCATTAAGGCCTAGGGTCTCCAGCTCAGTTTAGTACAAACCATCACTTGTGAAAGAATAGCACACAGTGGCACAGATGGACAGAGCATGTGGTAGGCCGGCGTCTGATATGCATCCGATTAGACTGACAGTTTTGCCATCCACTGTCTTTGTTAGAACAGATTCACAACTGCTTTATTAACCTTCCTGCTATCTCAAATTTGCTTGAAAATGCACCATTTGCCCACCCTTTTTTCAAAAGTTTCGTGGGGGAGAACCCCCGTACCGTAGGTGGTTCGGGCTCGCTCGCTACGCTCGCTCGCAACCTTGCAGTACGGCAATTGTTTTACGCCTCACCATGTGCGAATGTCATCAGCCGCCACTGGTAGCCTCAATTGAAGCACGAACAAAAAAGCAGGCATTAGGTGCAACAAAGACAAAGCGAAATTCTAGAGTTAAGCATATAGCTTCGTGTTTTAGTATTAAAAAACGCATTTAGAAAAGCTCCAACCCTTCCACTAAAATTCGAATTTTTGTTCTTTGTTTGTAAATGAAATTCAGTATGCAATCTTTTGTGAATTTGTTTGGTGTATACTTGTTTCTGTATTACTGTGTATTGCTTTAAAGATCAAACCAAGAATTCGCTTACGCTGGGGTCCCTGGCTTCCATTCATGACTCAGTGGGGGTCCTTGGATTCCAGCACTGACTAAGTGAGGGTCCACAGAAGTTGTGGTACAGTGTTTGAATAAGGGTTTAGGTCTGTATTCTGGATGGATTTGATTTGACTGCAAAATATGAAAGAAAATGAAGTAAACACGTTTTTTAATGAAAAGGCATTAGAGCAGCCCGTACTTGAATATGTGGCAATACCTGTTCACTTTCTAGGTTAATAGGAATTTCCTTTTCTTTATCTATAGCTGAATGGGGTGGAATGTCAGGAGTTATTGCTACTACCATTCTGGGCATTACTTTAGATATCGCAAACTTTAATCCTGGAACCGAGACCTTCTTTCGTCGGTGAGTAAATTGCTTTTATTTTAGTTGATATAGAAAATACAATCTGTCACATTGACACAATTTCCATATGCCTGATTAAATATGAATTTTTTGTATAAAGTCTAAGTTGCTTCTGTGAATGTTTTCACTGGTGATGTTTTTATCAATCAACTGAGAAAATATGGTCAGAAAATGTCAGTGCGTCCACAAACAGCAAAGCCATGATTACTAGTGGGTCAGTGTTTTCCGATCCCTGCATAGCCCCCTTTTGATCAGCGGTCTTAATTCTGAGTTGTGTGCTATTTACCACATCTGTTATTTAATGGAAGCATTAAATATCTCATCTTTTGTTAAGTTTCGCCAGGTCATAGCTACTGTACTTTAACTGGGGAAAGTGTATAGTATTTAGCAGGGGCGCAACTAGACTCGAACTTCAGGGGGGTGGGGGGGCTGTGGGAAGGGGAGGGGCTAAGACTCCCAGCCAGGGCTGGCCCTAGCACTGGTCGCGCACGTTGCAAGTCTTTTTTGGCGCCCCTCCCCCATTTCCTCCTTCTCCATGAATTCCCTCACTACCACTCGCCAACAATGCACCTCATCTCGTTATAGCCCCTTTCTGACAAACATTTCATTTTTTTTATAGGGCCACTCGTAGTTTACTCACACTCAGTTCGGTGATCTGCATGGTACACGTTCTTTGTAGCAGGCACATTAACCTTCTGCACTCTGTGGGTGACAAGAGTGCCCATGTGAGTGCCTGGTGAGTGATGCAACAGTGTGAGAGTAGAGTGAGAGGAGTGACTTCAGGGTGAGTGAGGTAACCATATGAATTTGGGTGCGGATGCACGTGCAGAGTGGGATGAATGAATGTATGGTTAGTGTTGGAAATTGGAATCTCTAGTTGGCAGTGGCTGGCTACTGTCCAAGTAGGGACCCTTCTTCCTAAGTCAGAGTGAGGGGGCTACACCCTTTGATAACCCCTGCTCAACCCTGTGGTAACGTAGCACGAGCAGACAGGCCTATCTCAGAGGCAGTGTGTGAAGCATTTATGACCATACACAATAACGCAGTGACGACACTACAAAGGGACACCACACAAGTAGCTATAGAAAAATAGGTATCTTTATATAAGCTTAACAAAAGGCTCAAATACGATCAAAAATCCACAATGCACGTAAATATAAGTTCACTAAGAAAGGCAATTAAAAGCACTCAAGAGCGTGTGGAACGAACTTAGTTCGAGGCCGGGGTCTACGCGTCCCGGGGCTGCACAATGTACCTGAGGTTTAAAGGGGCACGGCACGCAGCTTCGGGAGGAAGCTGCGATGATGACAGGCGGACTCGCAGCGGCCGCAGCTCCCAGCTGCAGCGGTCCGCGGTGTGCCCTCACAAGGCTCCTGAGGCGGTGATAAAAAGGCGGGCTCTCCACGGCAGCAGCTCCTCAGCCACGGCGGCCCACAATAGCGATAGCGCTGATTCGCATAGCACAGACAAATGCGGGCTCAGCGGCAACAGCTCCTCAGCTGCGGCGGCCCACAATAGCGATAGCGATGATTCTTGTAGCACAGACAGATGTGGGCTCTCAGCGGCAACAGCTCCTCAGCTGCAGCGGCCCACAATATCGATGGCGATGATTCTCGTAGCACAGACAGATGCGTGCTCTCAGCGGCAACAGCTCCTCAGCTGTGGCGGCCCACAATAGCGATAGCGATGATTCTCGTAACACAGACAGATGCGGGCTCTCAGCGGCAACAGCTCCTCAGCTGCGGCGGCCCACAATAGCGATAGCGATGATTCTCGTAGCACAGACAAATGCGGGCTCTCAGCGGCAACAGCTCCTCAGCTGCAGCGGCCCACAATAGCGATAGCGATGATTCTCATAACACAGACAGATGCGGGCTCTCAGCGGCAACAGCTCCTCAGCTGTGGCGGCCCACAATAGCGATAGCGATGATTCTCGTAACATAGACAGATGCGGGCTCTCAGCGGCAACAGCTCCTCAGCTGCAGCGGCCCACAATAGCGATAATTCTCAGCCCGCGTTCCCCGCAGTAGACCCAGAGGCTCTGGAATTCTCGACAGAGGCCTCACCTGCGAGTAGAACCCCTCTCACTAGGAATTCAGAAGGCTGATGGGTGAAGTCTAATGTCCCTGAGACTTCAGCAGGAGGCAAGCTCAAATCAGGCCCTTGGGTAGTTGCTTCAGCAAGATGGATGAAAGTTTCAAAGTCCTTTTCCTCTCGTTACATGGACAGAGGTTCGTCTTGACTTCCAGAAGTAACACACCACCTAGGGGTTTCGGCGCAGATATTTATACCCCCCAGGTCTTTGTTCTCAAAAGTCACAAGTCACTGAACCCAGCCAGAACCAGTTCGGTGTGGTGCTGGAGCACTTTATTTACGAGGCGGCATCCTGCCTTTGAGGAAGAGGGGGTCTGCCATCAGACGCACAGTGGGGACTGGAGCCATCATTCACCTTGCCAGGCCCAGCCCTGCTCAGACCAAAGGGTCGCCCCTCCCCATACTCCAGCTGCAGATTCCGCTCTTCACCCCAGGTCGGCTCAGCCTGCCCTGTCCCTCCAAGACCAGACATCCAATACACATAACAGCAGAGCACACGGGGCGACTTAGGCAAGAAAATACCTACTTCCTAGAAGTGGTATTTTCAAACCCAGAATATAAAAATAATCCTCACGAAAAGATGTATTTTAATATTCTGAGCTCAGGCATACTAAATTCGACTTTCCAAACATGTTCCTTGGGTCAGCTAGGATTATAGGAGGTAATGATCAAAGCTGCCCATTCTGGCCTAAGGGAACACATAGCCTTGCAATAGTGAAAAACGAAATGGAGTGTAATTCACTATTAGGACATGCCACACAGACCAAGGCAGGTCCTACCTTTCACATACAACGCACCCTGCCATAGGGATGACTTACATGATGCCATGGGAAGGTTGAGGGACTGGGAAGTGGGTTCACTTCACAGTCAAAGAATGGCAGTTCTGGACTGCGCACAGACTCTGCGATGGCAGGTCTGAGACACACTTTACGCGCTGCTTACGTGGGTGGCGCAATCAGCGCTGCTGGCCCACCACCAGCATTCGGTCTACCAGCCCTGGGCACGCACGGTGCACTATACTAGGGACTAACAGGTAAATCAAATGAGCCAATTATGGGAATACCAATTCATCCAGTCAATTTACAATAGGGAGCATTCGCGCTGTGGCACTGAATGGCAGTGGCACAGCGCCCAGAGCATCTAACACCAGCAAACACAGAGGAGACAAAAAGCGAAAGATGGAAGGGAGACCCACGCCAACGGTGCCAGGTCTAACAGTTAGTGATGGGCTTGTTTGAATGAGATTGCAGAGTGAGCAGTGAGGGGGACAGGTGAGTAAAGTGTCACATGAGTGCAGGGTGAGTAGTGTGCTCGTGTGGCTGCAGGGTGAGGTACAGGGTGAACGGCGCAAGTGCATTGTGAGTGCAGAGTGATCACTGTGAGTGCAGAGTGAGCGGTGTGCTCATGTGACCGCAGGGTAAGTAGAGGGAGAACGGTGTGAGCTCATAGCAAGTGGCATAAGTGCAGTGTGGTCACTGTGAGTGCAAGGTGAATGGTGTGAGTGCATGGTGATCAGTGTGATTGCATTGTGATCGCTGTGAGTGCTGGGTGTGTGTGAAAATGAAGGGTGAGAATGAGGAGTGAGTTGTCTGAATGCAGGGTGCATTCCCAGACACTTGAAGTAACTCAGCATGTTATTGAGGGCTGGTGTAGGATTTCAGATATAAGTTAAACTAATGCAATTATGGCATTATTCAGGGTCAGTGCCGGACTGGCCGTAGCGGGCACCAGGCATTTACTCGGTGGGCCGGAAAGGTGGAGGCCGGTTTTGGACTGGTGGGGGCTGCATTATCGGCTCCCTGTACCAAAAGCTGCTGCAGTGTTTTCCATGTGCACCTCCCCCCCCTCCGACCCCGCCCCACCAGCAGCCGGTGCGACTCAATTGCCAAGTCCGGTTTGCATTCCCAGTCGGCCCTGTTCAGGGATCGAAGGTGGAGGAAATAAATATTGTGCTCATCCTGCAACAAACTTTCAGTCTTGTGATTAGGGTTGCCAACTCATTATATTAATGTCCCAGGCTGTACAAACATAAGCAGTCACCTAAAGCCTATTTTCAGCACTTATCTGTACATACTTGGAACAGCAAATATAAATAGAAAGCATTTTTAATTGTGTTCTAAGGCTGCCTGAATGATCCATGACTGATAATTAAAGTGAACAAAGACAGAAAAGTCACATTACAAATGAATACATACTATTTTGTTTATACACCTATCATTGTCAAGACAAGGCCTTTGCAGGATCTTTAAACAACAAATGGCTGGCATTTTTCTTTTGGCAACCCTACTTTATATTCCTTTTCATAAAATGCATTCTCACACTACGGCAGAAAAGTTAAATACAAATGTAAGGAATAGGCAGAGTGGGGGCCGGGGGGAAGATGGGGGGTTACTGGAAACAGAAATAAACTAAGCCTTGTTAACCAGTTTACAAAGGTATGTACATATGCAAATGGTCTTTCAATGACCCGTGAAAAACTCGGGCGTGCCGGAGATAAGATTCCAGAAACTGCCCAGCGGAGCCCACAGCAGCTCGAGCTGCAGCAGCCCGGGCTGAAACAACTGGGGGGGCTGAAGCCCTTTCAGCCCTGTGGGCATTGTGCGCCTGGTATTTAGCATACAGTTTTCCCCTGTTAAAAGCGTAACATCTTCATGTCATTCACCCAAAAACTTGTAAAAGTTGCTGTTTATCACATCTGATAAAATACTTACTCCAGAGTATTGTTGTTTTCGATGCGATAAAAAGCATCTGGATTCTGACAAACCCACCTATTTTAACTGACTACCTGTATGTTTTGGCATTTTATCCATTATTTCATGTGCCCCTCTATACAGCACATCGCCTATTGGCCTTTTCTCCAATGTCTCTGATTGCATCGACAATTTGCAGGACGTAGAATCCTACATTAATGTGTGAATAGAATAGCCATGTGAATTCATGTTTTACTGGCACTGATGTGGCTATTGTTATTTGCAAATCATAGCTACAAAACTACTGTATGCATGTTATATCCCCTACTGTTCAGTCCACTAAATTCATTAAATATTTATGAGTTGTGATCTTTTTTATTACTTAGAGTAGTTTATTAATTTACAGCATGCATGATATATTTCTAAATAGAGCATGCCAGAAATGTGTCAAAAACTTGACAACAGTGGTGTGCTCCTGGGTATTTTTTTTACATACTATTAACTTGGTTACCTTTAAGATTCTTTACACTCAATGAATTACTATTTGAATAGCACTTACCTACCATTGCGAGGACCAAAGGGCCTTTTATGTGGTCTGGTGGCATTATTTATACCCATGGCTAGTTTGTGAAACACTCTGATTTGCAATCCCTTACTCGGCCTATGGTCTGCATGATTGACTGGTTTGCGTTTGCCCAATAAGGGGCATATTAGGTGAGGTGTGTGACGTTTGAAGTCATGGTGTAGGCACAGCCCATCAAGTGTTGCTTTGCAAAAGCATGTGGTGCTACAGAGAGATTTAGAATAGATTCAGCAGCACAGATGATTTGTGACACCGTGAAAGTGGATGGTCATCCTCTTGCTTGGCCCATGTGTGTCTGTGTTGGTACACACATACAATCCTGCTGCTGCTGTTTCTGTACCTGCTCCTGCTGCGTAACTCCTGCTGCCTGCTCCGAGCATATTTCTGCTTCAACCGATCCATTTAGCAGATTGTGCATCAATCTGAGTTCTTCAATAACAGGTACATCACACCCTGAATTGGCACTGGTGTCCCTCCAGACAGTGGCACCAGCGGCTTGTGATCCGTGATCACTCGTAACTTGTGCCCACACAGGTATATGTTAATGTGTTAACATGCGCATCTGATGGCAAGCGCCTCTCGTTCGATTTGCATATATCTGGTCTCTACCACCGACAGTGCCCTGCTAGCATAGGCAGTCGGTACCCATTCTCTTTGAAGGTCTTGCTGCAGCAGCACTGCCCCCTCAGCCCTACGGTGCTGGCATCTACAATGAGTTCTGTGGGACTACCTGGACTGAAGTATGCTACAGTGGCTCCTTTTAACAGTGCACCTTTCACCTCCTGAAACGCCCGAGATGCTGCACTTGACCATTGCCATGAGGTAATTTTTTTGTGAGAGCATTCAGAGGCTCAGATATGATTGCCAGATGAGGAATTAACCTCCCACAATAGTTCGCCATTCCCAGGAAGCTGCACATCTCCGTGAGGTTTTGGGGAATGGCAGTCGCCCTGATGGCCTCACCTTTTGCTGGATCCACCTGTAGTCCCTCCTGGGAGAATTTGTACCCAAAGAATTCCACCTCATTGGTATGGAAGGCATACTTGTCTTTATGTAGAGTCAGTCCTTGCTCGGCAAGTCTTTGCATGGTCGCTCTTAATCGCACATGGTGCTCCTCCAAAGTCTGTGAGATTTTTAAGACATCATCACTGATGTTTATGACTCTTACCAGTCCTGACAGAGCTTCTCTTATGGCATCTTGGAATACCTCAGCTGCAGAGGACACGTGGGGTCGAGCCTCTTGAAACGTCTCAACCCCACATGTGTCCAGAAGGTTGTTATATATCGACTTGATTAATCCAACATGAGCAGGTGGTAGCCGGAGTTAAGATCTACTTTAGAAAACCATTTAGCCCCATTAATGTCAGTGACAATTTCATCAATTGTGGGGCTAATGTGCCTTTCTCTACGTATTGCTTTATTCGGTAACCACATATCCACACACAGCCTGATCGCTCTAGGCTGCTTTGGTTTTTGAGCAAACACCAAGGGGGACACCCATGAGGTGGGCCAGACACTTTTTCAATTACTCCCGCCTTTTCCATCTTCTCCAACTCGGCCTCTACTAGGGGCCGTCTATGTTGTAGGTCCACAGGTTTGACCGATTGGTCAATGTGCAGTTTCACCTTGACATCCTTCAAGTATCAGAGCCCCTCAAGTAGCTCAGGGAATTCCATCATGATTTCTTCAGCATGCGTCTGGTGGACTTGTCATGCAAACAGCACCAGTCCCAAATCCTCAGCCATGTGACAGCCCAGCAGCATGCCTGACCTCTCCTGGGTGACATGAAATCTGGTCTGAGACGTTACTTTGCCATGTATGACCTCTACTTCGATGACTCCTTGCAAGGGAATGGGTGTGTTGCCCCTGTATGTGAATATTTTTGCTTTACTGGCCATCAGTTTTGGACGGGGCTCTAATTGGCGATAGTGCTGTGCATCAAGGATGTTTACAGACGCTCCTTTGTCTATGAGAGCAGTTACTTGATTCCCACCAATAATTATTCAAGGCATGGGCGAAAGGCCTTTTCCTCTGATTTGTTCGTCCTTTAAAAGAAATGGTGAATGCTTCTTCTTCTTCCTCCTCATCCTCTTCCAATAGGCGCATCTGTTGACACACTACTTGTCGGTGATCTGGTGTCTTCTCTTCCTCAGAGACTTGCTTGATACAACCAAACTTCTTGTCTTTACCTCCTATGTTGACTGCACGCGCGGCACCCTGACACACTTTAGCAAAGTGTCCTATTTTTCCACACTTCAGACAGGGCTTTCCGATGGCCGGGCATTCCGTGACAGCTGACTGTCCATTCCACAGTTACCACACGCTTTCTCCCCAGGACATGTGCTGGCATTTCCTTGCCCCCTTCCAGTCCTCTTCATGATAGCTTCCACCCTTTCCTCATTGATTTTTGGCATAGCTTCCCAGGGGCGACGACGAAGCTCGACGTGCTATTGCTGATTCCATTTCTCCAGCTCTAGCGTCAGATAGTTCGTGTGACCTGCCCAGAATCAACTGCGCCCTAATTTATAATTGTTTGTCAATCCCCATGCATGAACTTGCCAATGTGCGCAATCTTACAAAGAACATGTCAACAGTCTCCCCTTCTTGCTGACGTGCTTGTCTTAACTTGAAATGTTCGTAATCAGGATTTAATTGGGTGTCGAAATGCCTGTTGAGGGCTCTTACTGCCGCATCATAGTCACACACATCTCCTGTGTTAGGTAAGTCTTGAAAGAGCTCATACAATTCATCTCCCCCATATGGAGCATTGTGGACCTCTTGACAGCACCATCAGTCTCTTGTGCGGCGTGAAAGTAGTTTGACAGCTGCCTAATCCATTCCCGTCATCTTGGCGCCGCAGTGGCTGGGTCTGCCAGTTGACTGAATAGGGGTAGCGCAGCGAGCGTGGAATGCGAACAGTGTTCTTGTGCTCCCTCCGCCTCATCCTCCCCTTGCACTGACCTGGTGACTTGCTCCTTCATGGAAACAGCAATTCACTGCATTTTTCACAGCCTGACAGGCAACTGCACCACAGACTCTCAACACTCCTTCACAGTATGGCCCCCCACGCACTCACCTGCACGTCGTCTGTAGGCCCACTCTTCGCCACACCTCTATAGTGTTCACAGGTCAGTGGATAAGGAGATGGCAGTGTAAGTACAGCCTGTGTGCCTTTTATTCGTGTACGTTGCTTTTTGTGCCATTTTTTTGTGTCCCTTTATTTTCAGGTATCGCTGGCCTTGCTAAAACAGGCCTCCAGGGGGCAGCACCACCGCACTCACTTTGTAAGGCATCCCGCGGCCTGCACACGTCGTCAGCTCCAGTCGCTCTTCCACCGGTCCAACGCCTCTTGCAACTGCCACACTGACCTGCATGCATTCACGCCCACTGGTCGCAGCCGGAATTCGAGAGTTGGCTCAGCAGACACACCCGCAGGCCGCAGCGTGCTCCGCTTGCCATCCCACCTCTCTACTGGGGTCTTGCAGAGCGCGCTCCGCATGGAGGGATTCCACCAGCCACCTCACCTTGCTGACTTGCAAGTGCTGCTCCAGCTTCACCTCGCTGCTGGTACTCGATGGTTTCTAGCGTGTGCAGGCAACAACCCGCAGCGTCTGCTGTGCCGTAACCAGAAGAGCCACAACATGCCCACAGCGGCAAGTTCTGGTTGCCACCAGCCCCTGGAACGCACCATTCAGCAGGGTCGCCCCCCTCATCACCAATGTAGCGGGGGCCCCTTAAAGGTAGGTGCTGACGATGTAGGCCTCGCACTTATGCAGTAAATGAACAGACGCACTACACACTGTGTTGGTTACGTGCAGTCACGACGAGCGATGATTGCACCTTTATTTATCCTCTCGGGACCGAGCCCGGCCCCAGGGGTGTAATATGCAACATACTATGGTAGTGGCCGGATGGCTCACTACAATGTCTTACATCCTATTTTCATTATCCATATGCGGCACCCCACATATTTATGAATCTGCTAGTTTCCATGCTGGCTAGCAGGCAAGTTTGCTTGGTTTGGTTGTCAACGGTCTTTTTTTATCATTGCAAAACCAGACATTGGCATATTTAATTGTATCAGCAGTTCGGCATAGAAATGACAGGCCACAGAGCTAGAAAGTCTATATAAACCACAACCAAGGTAAAACATGGACATGGGTTATTGGTCTCAAACTGGGGCAAAATGTTGTGATGGATGCTGCAGCAGAGCCCCAATGCAGATAAATATTACTCTTTTTTGGTCGAAAGACCCAAATGCAGTAGAAACAGTAACTTTAACAACTACATATTTTGCAAAATCCAAAGATTTCCACTCAAATGTAAACAATATTAATGATTCCCTACGATCCTGGGTACTTTACAACACAAGCTGTGATTCAGTCTATGGAAGAGAGCAATTCCAAGTGTAGTCTTCATCTTCTAGACCATCTTCAGGAATTCATCACTTTGAAAAGACTACAGGTATCAACTGATGTTGGCAACACAATATTGACACCAACCAACCACAGCCATTAATGGGCTCTGACCAACACAGAAGATCGTTTTGAGCACTGTATCACTATGACACAAGCTGAAGATAACACCTACTGGCATCCAGTATTACAAGCTACGAGCACCATTTCGGATATCTTGAGAATCATTTCAGAAATGCTAATAGTAGAAACAGAACAAGCATTGGCAAAGCCAATAGGTCTCACCTATGTGAGAGCTATTGGCTTTGTCAATTTCTTTTAGGCATTTTGTACAGCAGTGTGGCTGCTGCTCAGCATGGCTAAAGGTTAGTGGTGTAGAGGAGGGTAGAGTGGCATTGAGTAGAGTGGCATTCACTCAAGTGGAATGGAGTAGGGTGGCATAAAGTGAAGTGGGGTAGAGTAGAAAGGAGTGGGGTAGAGTGAAATAGTGTAGCGTGCCATAGAGTGGCATTGTGTGGAGCAGAGTGGAGTGGCGTAAATTAGCATAGAGTGATGTAGAGTAGTGTGGTGTACCTTAGAGTACAAGGACAGAGTGGCATAGAGTGGAGTGGTGTAGTATGGAGTGGAGTACAGTGCAGAGGCGTTGAGTGGCAGAGAGTAGAGTGAGTAGCATATTGTGGAGTAGCATAGAGTAGAGTGGCATTGTATGGTGTAGAGTGGTGTGGTTTAGAATGCTGTGGAGCAGAGTGAGGTGGAGTAGAGGAGACAGAAAATAAAGTGCTATAGAGTGGCATTGAGTGGAGTGGGGTAAACTGGAATGAAGTGGCATAGAGTGGAGTGATGTAGACTGGGATGGAGTGGAGTGAAGTAGAGTGGCGTAGGGTGGAGTGAAGTAGAGTAGTGTGGCTACTCTGTCACTCTGCAATTTATTTCACAGCAGTAACCCTACCTCTACTCTGTTTATCATTATATCAGATCAAAAAAATGGACTAAAGTGACCACTGTCAGGGGATCTTGTTACAACAAATTACAAGAAACTAAGCTGGTTGTAAGACACAATAGGGTCAATCGGGACTACCCCCCCCCCCCGAGTCCTTGTCAAGCACTGCTTTAACAGCAACTCCCTCACCCCGACACATTATTGGATATCTATCCGTCAAAAAAACATCCAAGCACCTGCCAAGCGAAAGAGCGTTCACAAGACCTAAAAAGGATTAAAATATCTGCCCCTTGCCGCATCGTAAGGAGGAACTGTAACAGAGCTCCAAGATTGGCAAGAGGCATCCAGGGAATCGTGAGATTTGAACTAATCTGAAAGCCATAAACAAAATATACCGAAGGACAGTTTGGGCGGATAAAATAACAATAAAACAAAATCTCTGGGCAAAAACCCATTACCTTAGTAAAAAGAAAAACTCAAAAGATTTCTAGAGAATAGTCAACTACCTGAACAGGGGGGCGCTAGAAAGCCGGCGAGCAAGATGGCTGCACTCTCGTGAGGCTCTGGCAGCCCAGGATCATAATCCGACATAATCCTTACCTGCATGGCGGTATAAAACCTGCAAAAGCTTCAGTCAGGCTAGAACAAGATGCCGGGATGCTGAGACGACGAGCGAAATCCGACTCTGCGCGAAGCTGCACGACACACTGCCGCACAGGATAGAATGTGGGCTGCAGCGTGAAGTAATGGCGGATATTCAGGCGGACTAAAGAGATGCATGGAGTCCGGCAGAGCTGGCTGGCCATACCGCGTGGTGATCCCTGCTGACTGTGGTGCCGAGTGCAGGAGCCTGTCCTCCGCGACGTTTGACTGGCCGCAGCCTATGCCGAGGAGCCCCCATCAGGAGGTGTAGCCCGCCCAGGTGAG
Organism: Calotriton arnoldi; assembly: GCA_963921515.1. NCBI lineage: Eukaryota > Metazoa > Chordata > Amphibia > Caudata > Salamandridae > Calotriton > Calotriton arnoldi. Next base: position 224,909 of record CAWUFW010012318.1, on the reverse strand, counting down.
CCCAAGCAAGTGGTGGGCTGGGACTGGGTGGACTGCGCGCCTGATCCCTCGGGGCTGTTGAATACTGCCGGGGAGGTGGGCGGCCTGATCCTGGTGGACGTTCCTGCGGACGGTGTGTCCCCCCCCCTTGGGCCATCAAGAACGCAAGGCTGCAGCAGCAGGATCTGCTTAAAGCATATCCTATGCCGTGTGGAGGGTGGCCCGCTCAGCCCGTGGTGGAAGTGCTGAAATATACGCGGAGGCGAGGGAGGCTGTGAATCCAGGCCTACTGCTACCAATAAACGAAAAACACCCAAGACACCCCTCGCTGGCAACGGCTGAGTCATCCTGCTGTTGTAGGGCCCACCTTCCAGTGGGGAGAGCGGATGCGCTGCTGTGACTGGAGCTGGAGCCAGCAATAACCAGGGACACTGAAAAACTTGCAAACCTTCGCAGCAGAGGAGATCCGTTAAGCGCTCAGTGCCTACCGACTACTACTGTTGCAAGGAGCCTCGGGAAGCCTAGAACAACTCCCTGGAGGTAAACGGTGCGGTGTTGCAGGGGCGCAGCGGGGATTGAAGGACTGCGCAGCTGGGTATAGACCAAGCGGAGGTTGATCAGATTCCCAATTGCACCCCTGTGGAATATACAGCGCCAGTCTAAAACATATAGTAGTGCAGAACATGAGCCGCAAGGAGGGCAAACAGGCAAAAACTGCAGTTTACGGCATGCAAAACCGCCTTCAACATTGCTGAAGACACTGATTCACAACATGAGGAGGACAATCCGTCCTCGTCCGTCTTGCAAGACTCGGACATAAAATCCCTCCTCCTAACCATGCGCCACAGCCTCACACCCATCGAATCCAAAATGGATGCAATGAATATGAGTATGGATTTCATACCGCAAAAGCTGGAGAAACACGACAGCCGCATAACCGAGGCGGAACAGCGCATTTCCACCCTTGAGTACACCACCTCAACAAGCAGTGAGCTACTCCAAGGTATGGGAAAACTCCTGAAAAGCATTACAGCTAAAAACGAAGACCTAGAGGCGCACTCGCACAGAAACAATGTGCGCATAGTGGGTGTTCCGGAGTCCACTGCCACGGGCCGCATGGAGGAATATGTTGAGCGACTGCTGCTGGGGCTTTTCGGCGCAGAGATGTTCTCTAAAGTGCTGGTGGTGAAGATAGCTCACCGCTTGCTCTCGGCCAGATTGCCGCCGGGCGCACCTCCCCGCCCTATCCTGGCGCACCTTCTTAACTATAAGGACCGAGACACGGTGTTGAGATTGGCAAGAGACAAGCAAGAGCTCATGCACGAAAGGAACAGTCTCTCCATATACCTGGACTTCACTATGGCCGTGCAATAGGCACGAAAGAAGTTTCTGCCAGTCAAACGTAAGCTCCAACAAGCTAATATACAATATTCAATGCTCTACCCTGCTAGGCTACGGATCCCATATCACAGGAAGGTACACATATTCAATACCCCGCAACAAACCCAGGACTTCCTAAAATCTGTAGGGCGACGGACGCCTACCACCCGAGATAAAGATTCTGGCTCCAGAAGGCTGTCTCCGACTCCTGAGGAGTAATAAGGGAGCCTGCCGCATGGACGGCGCAAACCTTTTCATCTACTGAGACACAACTAACTCACTATATGCCTGCCAGAGATGCGTACATGGCCACATGGGAGTGCTCATAAAATAACACCCGCTTGAACTTGTGTAGACGCCGATGCTGGGATCAGCTAGACTGCCACCCAACACTGATTTCCCGGGCACCCTTGCACCTGCGAGGTACAATGTCGGACTCTCAGGCACATACCCCCAGGGGGAATTCCCTGGACAATGCATTGTCTTGACCCAAATCTCCCTTCCCACTGTTCCTTTCCTACTAAGGCCTATCATGTTAGGTCCCTGTCTATATACTTTCACTTTCACATCTTTCTCTTTTCTTTTCCTTTCATCCTCTATCTCTCCTGTTATTGCCTCTCTTTGGAACATGATCCAATTTCGATTGTTTGTTGGGCTTTTGGGTGGGTTGATTTCCGCCTGAGGGATGTGGGTGTGGGTGGAGGGGGGCAAGGCGACTCTATTGTTATATACAGCAGCATTGCATGTCAAAATCCTATATCTATGCAGCTGCGATTACACACAGACAAACATTTAAATGCTAAGCACGACGGACTTCACAAACCCTTCCTGCTAAAGGGGCACCAGAGTACCAACAGATATAGCTAAATTGACTGCAGACCTCACTTAAACTTCCTGACATAGAACGTGCGAGGCCTTCGAGTTCCCCGCAAACACGGCAAATCCTAAGCTACCTTGACAGGCACCAGGTGCAGGTGGCAATGCTGCAAGAAACGCACTTAGACCCTAAAACAACACCCAGTTTTGGGAAGAAATGGGCTGCACATTGCTGCTTTTCATCATACTCAACGTATGCTAGGGGCAAGGCAATCCTAGTCAAAGCTTGCGTAAAATACTGCCCGACTGGGGCATATCAAGACACACAGGGCAGATATAATGTGATGTGGGGCAGGCTGGCGGACAACTCAGTCACGTTAGTAAACTGTTATGCCCCCAACATTGACCTTGCCACCTTTTTCGACAAACTCTGGGGACGCATTCTGGTGATTGGCTCCACCTACTTCATATGAGGAGGAGATTTTAACATAGCACTAGACCCGAAGGCTGACCGTTCACATACACTCCCCTCTTCACATCCAAAAGCAAATAAACACCTCACTGGTATTATAGCAGATCACCAGCTGTTTGACGCTTGGAGGGCTCTTCATCCTGCACATAGAGAAGGCACCTTCTATTCCAGTGTACAATCCAGCTGGTCCTGTATTGATTTTTGGCTGCTCTCAAAAGGGCTGAGTTCATGGCCCAGAGACGCGTCAAACCTGGCACGCACCCTCTCAGATCATTCCCCTGTGCTGATGAAATTGGCTCCACCGGGCAATGTATCCCCGTATCGTTCCTGGAGGCTCCAACCCACAGCACTATTAGATGACTTCTTCTGCGAAGAAATTCGACAGGAAATTCTTGAGTTTTCCCCCCGTAATATAGATAGTGTCCCATCACTGGCTTGCGTATGGGAAAGCTTTAAGCTCACTATTAGGGGACTCTGTATAGCGAAGGGAGAGGGGATCCTGCGCGCCATCAGAGGGACTTTGCACAGACTGGAGGGGGACATTAAAAGAGCGGAGGACTGTCTGGCTGCTGACCCTACCCCTCAGCGGCAGGCACACCTCAAAGAGCTGCTAATAGAATATTTAGAAGAGGCAGAACGCAAATCTAAGTTTTGTGCTAAATATCACACGGCTAGCACATATGGTGAGGGGAGCGCCCCGGTAGGGCCCTAACTGAAGTAACTCGCATCCCTAGATTTGCCAATCAGATCCTTGAAATAGTAGACAAAGACAGCAATAGACATACTGACTCACGTGAGATCCTTAGTATCTTTACCGACTACTAGGCGCAACTCTATCGCACGCATAGAGGGAACCCACCTGATATTGCTTCCTACTTGGAAGATACTGCACTTGGCTGAATCTGCAACTCCCGCAGAGAGTTTCTTGTAGCCGACATTGAGGAAGACGAAATACAGGCTGCCATAAAGAACCTGCGCTCTGACAAGACCCCAGGCCCTGACGGTCTGCCTGCAGACTTCTACAAATGCTATATTGACCAATTAGCCCCTATTCTTAAACAAGTCTAAGAAGAAGCCAGGGAGAATGGCGCCCTCCCTATGACTATGCGGCAAGCCATGATCATTTCCCTGCTCAAGCTAGGCAAGGACGCCACCACATGCGAGGTCTATAGACCCTTGCCACTGATTAATTGTGACACCAAGATACTGGCTAAAGTTATAGCAAACAGGCTGACATTGTTGATGGAGGGACTGGGGCTACCGGATCAGACGGGTTTCATACCCGGGAGGGCAACCTCGCATAATTTGCAGACCATATTCGCGCTACTGCACGATATTGATCCGGTTATCTCAGCGGCCGCGGTTCTTTTGGATGCCACAATGGCCTTTGACTCCCTGAAATGGGACTGCATGTTCACAATACTAGGCAGAATGGGTCTCCCTCATCCTTTATTATTGTGGATAAAATTACTCTACTCACAACCGAGAGCCATCGCACAGATTAATGGCCTGTACTCCACTCCGTTCCCCATCTCGAGAGGCACCCGTCAGGGATGTCCTCTCTCTGTTGCTTTTTGCAGTGGCCATTGAACCCCTTGCGGCCAAACTCCGACAGCACCACAGAGAACATGCAATACGATATCCCTCACAGCAAATATTAGTCTCACTATATGCTGACAACATTACCCTCTATATCCGCAAGCCCCACACTAGTCTAAACCTTATTCTCAGGGAGTTTATCCGCTTTGGCACCCTATCAGGGATAAATATTAACTGGAGCAAATCGCAGATATTTCCTCTCACGCCCAACACCACCAAATTCTCCCTAGAATACCCATTGAGATGGTGTGAGTCGGAAGTAAAATATTTAGGTGTGGTAATAACACGAGATAGAGAGGAAACAATCCGTGCAAACTATGGCACAACCATTGAAACGATCACAAACTGGGTGGCTCGCTGGATTACATTGCTGCTATCTCTAGCAGGTAGAATCTCCTTGATGAAGATGATCATCCTACCCAAACTATTATATTTATTTCTTAACATACCTTATAATCCGGGACATCCCTTTTTTCGTACACTCCGATCGCTGCTAATTAAGCTGGCATGGGGCGGGAGGCAGCCCCGGGTGGGCTAGCAGACACTGACACAACCGTTCTCTTGCGGCAGCTTTGAGGCCCGGACATGGAACTGTACTTCCTCAGCGCCAAGACCCACTACGCGATATATTGGGCCTGGATATATTCATGCCTCATCTGGCTCCTTCCTAGGAACGAAAGTCCCCGGGGAGAGGGTCGCCCCCCACTCAGTGACCGGCACCAACCTAGCATGGGAACGACTATTTAAGATAGCACGTAAACCTGTGCTTTACTCCCCGTTGCTGCCCCTCCCGTACCATCCCCTCGCACCAGTCACCCACGAGGCCGCGTGCAGAGATATGCTCCGAGAAAGAGGCCTGCACACCTGGGGAGACCTCTATCACAAGGGTATTTATAAAGATCGTCAGGAGCTTCTGAGTGGGGATAACGTCACTCTGCTGGAGGTCTTTTTATGTATCGGGCTGAAGCATGAGATCAGGGCCAACATCCCTGGATTCCCGCAGGAGCCCCCCACGCTAGATACATTGCACACTCTGTTGAAAATGGTTGGGCCAGCACACGGCGTATCCAGAATTTACCGTACTGCACTGCTAGAGCAAACGCAGCATGGGGCCAGGGATGCATGGGACCACGATTTTTACGAGCCACTGACAGACAAACAGTGGGTGTACTGTTGTACGCAGACAGAGGCCATTACGGAAAGCAGTCGTTTGTGGATCATGCATTTTAAATAGAGTTTATTATACACCTATGCGCCAATGCAAATATAAATTGAGGGACGATGACCGCTGTGAAAGGTGCCGGCAGGAGGGAGCGGGGTTTTTGCACCTAGCATGGCAATGTGGAGAGGTACATAGCTATTGGCAGGAAGTGATAGCTGCCCTATCCACGATGATTGGTTCTTCTATTCCTGTGTCACCCGTGCTTGTGTTACTAGGCTACACGGCGGACTTACAGATGCCACATGGGAAGCTTGTTGCGGTGGGCCTATTACCGACAAAACGTAAGGTTGCATGCAGATGGGGCAGAGGGTGAGCCCCTAAATTTAAGGACTGGCTATCAGACATTATTTACTGTAAAGAGCAGCTATCGACTTATGCGGAGCTTCTGCCTGCCTCGTCCCGCCCCAGAGATATTTGGGAACCCCTATTAGAGTACTTGCACGAACATTCCGATTGAGACTGCATATGCCTGCTTAGATGGCTAAGATCGGTATCACAATTAAGGCCTTCGATGTTAAGACGCAAATAAGGTCCAAGAAACTAGTCTGCTAACAATGTTATATATTACGCAGTAATGGAAGAATGGCTGTATCCGTTGTGTTGCAAACATGCTTGGTAGAACTCTGTGTTCATTTGATGCTGTATGCAAATGTATTCTTTCCCTCTGCTGTAGATAACATTCTAAGTATGGAATTACGATGATTGTAAGCCCACTGAACTTGCTTTGTTCTTATGTGTTGTAGAGATTTCTGTTGTATGCTATTGGAAAAACTCAATAAAAAATAAAAAAAGTACCTGAACAGGGCCCAACAGCTGCCTTGAGTTCCAACTGAACAGAAACAAGCTGGGTCGACTTTCTAACTAAGCACTTTAACCAATCATTAGAGGCTACAGCACTTTTCAGCCAAGAGATGGGAAGTAAATCCACCACAATCCACCCTACAAGCCCAGATGTTCTTTCCCTGAGCTTCTCTGAAGAGAAAATACATAATTCTATCTGAAAGAGCAGACAAGATGGAGCACCAGGCCCGAATGGAATCCCACAAGCGTTGTACAAGACAAACCCTGCTATCTGGGCATCCAGCCTGTTGATAGTTTTTAATAGTGTCCTCCAACTAGAAACTATTACGGACTCGTGGAAAGGTTCCACCTTTACCCCCATTTTCAAAGGGGGTGATCGCCATCGTCCAGAAAACTATTGTCTTATCACACTACTAGGCACCGAGTCAAAGCACTTTGCAGGTCTTCTCCTAATGGAATTACTGGTCTGGGCAAAAGAAAAACATATCCCTCTTAATCATTCTGGGTTTGTACCGGGAGCGGGCATGGCAACCAAAATTATATCACTCTTGGTAATCATGGATAAATACCATGTTTCATGGGCAGAGCAGAAAGGTACATAGGTCTGTGTTATATGGTAGAACAGAAGCCTACTACAAAGGCCAGGAGGGGTGTGAGTGCCATGGTTGACCATCAGACTGACAATTGGCATCTCCTAATCTGTGTGAGCACTTTTGGCAATGTTCAACTAAGGATGCCAGGGCTTGCTCTGTAATGTGCTGTACTTACTGTGGTGTGTGCGGTCAGTGCAGGTGACTGATGTTTGTCTGTTTCCCTAATTGTTTGCAGATACATCCACGGCCACAGGAGGGGACAGCTCCACAGACCAGGAGGAGCTGCAGAGCCAGACTGGGTCAGCAGCCGATGAGTGGTCGGAGGGACCCAGTGGCACAGAGGGCGAGGGGAGCCACGCCGAGGAGTCCTCAGCACCATCCAACTCAGCTGAGGACCACAGCAGCTCAGAGGATGACTCCCTTGTGGAGGCGGGTGTCAGCAGCCACCACACCCCAGCTAGTATGGCTGGCCCCGCCACCACTACCACCACCGCCCTCCTATCGGCTCCCATTCCAGAGGTCCGTGGAGGCTCCCGTGTTCGGGAGCGTGTCTCCTTCGTGCCAGGCACCGCACCCCCTGCCCCTGTGTCCCCTGCTGCCCTGAGTGAGGAGCTCCATGTAGGGCAGACAGCAATGCTGAGTGTCCTCCATGCACACACCACTCTGTTGACACAGCTGGTGTCGTTCATGGAGGGCATCTCATCTGGCATGTCTGCCCTACAGAGGAGCAATAAGTCCATGGACTCCTCCCTGACGGCAGCAGTGTCCCTCCTCCAACAGTCCCTCACCCCTCCTACCTCTGCCCCATCCACACTTCCTGGCACCCTACCTGTCCCAAGCACATGCACACCTGCACAATCACCCAAACACACAGACACAAGCAGCACGGGAACACCCAAGACAAAGGCAAAACGTGCACACAAGCATCCTCAGGGGACTGATACCACACCCACAGGGGATGGGGAACAGACACACACACAGGCATCCACAGTCACTCCGCAGTCCTCAAAATCCTCTCCCTCCAAGACCCCTTCCCTTGCCTCACCTACAACCCCACCTAAACAACAGCTCTTCCTCTGTGACCTCGGCCTCTTCCCCTCCGATCCAGCTGATCCAGCATACAGGGGGAAGAGGAAGTCCACCCACACAGAGGGGAGTGCCCCTCACCCCCGGACACCCTCCCCCAAGTACAGAGAAACTAAGGCCCCCACACGCAAGTCCCCCCAGTCCCGGAAGAGCAAGACCCCGCCACCACCCTGCAGCTCAACCACACAGTCTCCTTCCTCCATCCCTCAGGCCCCCACAACACTGGTTCCCCCACCACACCCTGCCCCAGGTTCCCCCACCCACAGATACACCATCCCCAAAATGATCCGGCCTTCTCCCCCTACCACTTGCTCTTCCAGCCTCACACCCCCCGCTGCACATGTTTGTGCCACTGGTGTGGAGACCGTGTCCTCCCCTCTGTCCTGCCCACCTTACCTGAACCCCATTCTACTCCCCTGGAGATAGGCACTGCAGTGGAGTCCACTACCACCCCGTCTGACTTGGGCACTGCAGTGGGGAACCTGTCCACTCCATCTGGCCAGACCACTGCAGTCATGCCGGCACCCACACCATCTGACTCATGCCCCCCAGTTGTGCCGGCACACACCATGTCAGACACCTCCACAGCAGTTGTCAGTGACTCTCCAGCACCAGCCACCCCTTCCCTGCCTCCTTCTGGTGAACCCTGATCCTGTCCCTGCGGTGCCTGGCCTGCCCCCCATTGGTGGAGATCAAGGTGTGTGGTGTTGAGTGTGCGCAAATGAGAGTTGTTGCACGGCTAGACCCCTACCTCCATGTTGGCCTTGGCTGACAGGCCGTGCTGATTGATTTGTGCTTGTGTAGGTGTGATGGTAGTTTGTTGCTCAGGACACATGACTGTGGTTCACAGTGTGAACGACATCTAGCTTTGTCATCACAGTGGGATTATCATGCAGGCCAGGGTCACCACAATGTGGAGTCCCTGGGGGTAGTGCTGTGGTGGGTCTGTCTCTTGCTGTGTTATTTGCTGTTCCTACAAGCTTGTGTGACATGTGTAATTTAGGCTCCCTCTCATCTAACAATGCCTGATTGCCCACATAGGGGAATCCGATCCATGAGTTACTTTTGTGTGGCACTGCATACACATCTGTGTAATTGTGATTCAGGCCTCCTCATGTGTTGTGTGGTTGCGAGGGGAATGTCCCTGGTCCGTATCAGTGCAGGCAAGCAAAGGGTGACATCTGCCACTGTCACCCTGTTCGGACTTAACTGTTGGACTGGCCATTGGCCTTTGTCTTTTTTCTTGACTTTTCTATTTCACACACATATGCTGAATAAAGCTCCTTTCTGTTCTCTGGTGGTTTTGCTTCAGATGTACTTGATGTTGATGATGCTAACCATGCCCTTGCTGCAGTGATGGTGATTTTTGAGATCATGAAATTGAAGTGTTACTGTGCAGGACCCCATGTGGTCCAGGGGGAATGTGTCCTATCCTGGTGTGTAGCCATGTCATCCTTTGCAGCAATATGAGGGTGTCATGTTTTCAATATTTGCCAATGGGATTTCCTACATTTATTTGCAATATCACATCTGTGGCTTACACCCCTGCACATCAGTTGTGCTTGCCATTGTTCAATTTGTCTATTTCCCTGACCGTGTGGGCATCTCCACTGGACATGCAAGTTTGGGCGTCAATGGAGAAGGACTCATCTGTGTTATCAGTGCAACTTGCTATACATGTGTGTTGGATCTGTGCAGATGATTTCGATGACACTCCCATGACCAGGCTGATGTGACGAGAGCCTTCATTTTGTGCTAATTGTTGACTGAGTGACCAAGTGTACTGCTGACATGATAGAGCCCTGCAGAGACAACGTATGGCACAGCTTTCCTTACACAGGAGTGGAGTCCCCTCATGGCAGTGTGTAATTCCGTGACATTGCCTGAGCCCAAGGTGTGTGTTGTGTGAGCATGTCTGTGTGTGTTCACTTCCATTTTGCAACACATGCAGGGATCCCAAGTGATGTTCCTGTTTGTGATGCTTGCTGAGTTGACCTATGTTCCCCCCAAATCTTCGCACTGGGTTCTCTGGGATGTGGGTGCATGGCACATTACTGGTCATCAGGGTGTCATCTATAGGTGTGTTTGCTGTCAGGGCTGAGTTTGTGGGCAAACGCAGATGAGACACAGTCAGGATTCCCCTTGGCACTTGGTTACACAAGTCATGTTATTTACAGTTTGTGTTAGCTTTCAGTGATTGTGACACGTGTGTGTGACTGCTGCCACTCCTCAGGGTCAGAGCTGCAATGTTGGAAGTTGTCTATGTGTGTTCTTTGTGGGTGACCTTGACTTCTTCATTGGTGTGTGACTGTGTCCGGGATCCCATTGATTGTGTTGGATTTCACGTCATGCCCATGTACGGCGTACTGTTCAGTGTGTCAGACATTCACGAGTCTTGTTGACTGGCCATGTGTGATGGGTTTCTGCACCTTAGTTCCCCCCACCACCCCTGGGATTGTCATGGGTGCATGTGCAATGTCACCAGTCCATGTGAGCTTCACTGCTGCACATTGGTGGAGATCAAGGTGTGTGGTGTTGAGTGTGCGCAAATGAGAGTTGTTGCACGGCTAGACCCCTACCTCCATGTTGGCCTTGGCTGACAGGCCGTGCTGATTGATTTGTGCTTGTGTAGGTGTGATGGTAGTTTGTTGCTCAGGACACATGACTGTGGTTCACAGTGTGAACGACATCTAGCTTTGTCATCACAGTGGGATTATCATGCAGGCCAGGGTCACCACAATGTGGAGTCCCTGGGGGTAGTGCTGTGGTGGGTCTGTCTCTTGCTGTGTTATTTGCTGTTCCTACAAGCTTGTGTGACATGTGTAATTTAGGCTCCCTCTCATCTAACAATGCCTGATTGCCCACATAGGGGAATCCGATCCATGAGTTACTTTTGTGTGGCACTGCATACACATCTGTGTAATTGTGATTCAGGCCTCCTCATGTGTTGTGTGGTTGCCTGGGGATACTGGCACACCCCCCCCCCCATCATCTGTTGTGTTTGATATGCAGTGTGAGGCTGCCTGTTTGTGTTTGTGCATCTGCACCACTGCATTGGCATATCTTTAGTGTGCCATTGGCTGTATGTTGTTTGGTGGGTTTTTCTGCTGTCCCTGGGACTCCTAGGTCATCAGTCAACACAATGATCATGGTTTGTATGTCCCCTTGCTGCCATGGTATGGTATTTGTTCACCTGACATCTACAGTCTCCACAGGATATCTACATTTGTGTGTCCATTGGTGCAGATATGTGGGGCTGCATTATGATGGTCACTTCTGTCATTGTGTTATTGACGAATGTTGACAATGTCAGCCCCCATGGGTGATGTTTGTCTGCACATGGCCAAAGGTATATCTTATTTGCCCTGCACTGTTTGCCTCACCCAATGTATGTTGCTATGGGACACTAGCACTACTATGCCACAGATGTGTTTGTTGTTCTGTGACCAGTAATCATCCATGCTGTTTGGCATTTGCAGCTTTTCCCATGACAACACTTACCTTTTGGTCACTGTGATGATGAGGTGTTATACCCCATTGCCACAATGTTCAAAATGTGCTTCAGCTATGGACCCCACACTTACCTTTTGGTCACTGTGGTGATGGGTGTTTAGACCCCATTGCCACAATGTTCAATTGGGCTTGAGCTATGGACCCCACACTTACCTTTTTGTCACTGTGATAGGGTGTTATACCCCATTGCCACAATGTTCAAAATGTGCTTCAGCTATGGACCCCACACTTACCTTTTGGTCACTGTGGTGATGGGGGTTTAGACCCCTTTGCCACAATGTTCAAAATGTGCCTAAGGTATGGACCCCACACTTACCTTTTGGTCACTGTGATGATGGGGCTTTGGACCCCATTGCCACAATGTTCAAAATGTGCTTCAGCTATGGACCCCACACTTACCTTTTGGTCACTGTGATGATGGGGTGTTATACCCCATTGCCACAGTGGTCATCGTCGGCTTGCATTGTGGAGGCCACACACATTTATGTGTGACACATGTGATAGGGGGTCACATTGTATGCTCAATGTCATGTTCAGTGTTGTAGGCATTTGACACAGACTACACACGCTTGTCATGGTGTTGGTGGGATGTATTTTCAGACATTGCTTATGTTGGAGTATGCTGGTTGTGTCATGCATTACCCGTCCTATGTGTAGGGGTGGTGTGGGTGGTAGGCATTCATCCCCCTATGAGTGGGGATGGTAGTAGTGACAGGCATCCATCCCCCTATGAGTAGGGATGGTAGTAGTGACAGGCATCCATCCCCCTATGAGTAGGGATGGTAGTAGTGACAGGCATCCAGGCCCACATGAGTAGGAGTGGTGGTAGTGGTAGGCATCCATCCCCCTATGAGTGGGGATGGTAGTAGTGACAGGCATCCAGGCCCCCCTGAGTAGGGGTGGTGGTAGTGGTAGGCATCCAGGCCCCCATGAGTAGGGGTGGTGGTGGTGGTAGTGGTAGGCATCCATCCCCCTATGAGTGGGGATGGTAGTAGTGACAGGCATCCAGGCCCCCCTGAGTAGGGGTGGTGGTAGTGGTAGGCATCCAGGCCCCCTGAGTAGGGGTGGTGGTAGTGGTAGGCATCCATCCCCCTATGAGTGGGGATGGTAGTAGTGACAGGCATCCAGGCCCCCTGAGTAGGGGTGGTGGTAGTGGTAGGCATCCAGGCCCCCTGAGTAGGGGTGGTGGTAGTGGTAGGCATCCAGGCCCCCTGAGTAGGGGTGGTGGTAGTGGTAGGCATCCACCCCCTATGAGTGGGGATGGTAGTAATGACAGGGATCCAGGCCCCCTGAGTAGGGGTGGTGGTAGTGGTAGGCATCCAGGCCCCCTTGAGTAGGGTTGGTGGTAGTGGTAGGCATCCATCCCCCTATGAGTGGGGATGGTAGTAGTGACAGGCATCCAGGCCCCCTGAGTAGGGGTGGTGGTAGTGGTAGGCATCCATCCCCCTATGAGTGGGGATGGTAGTAGTGACAGGCATCCAGGCCCCCTGAGTAGGGGTGGTGGTAGTGGTAGGCATCCATCCCCCTATGAGTGGGGATGGTAGTAGTGACAGGCATCCAGGCCCCCTGAGTAGGGGTGGTGGTAGTGGTAGGCATCCAGGCCCCCTGAGTAGGTGTGGTGGTAGTGGTAGGCATCCATCCCCCTATGAGTGGGGATGGTAGTAGTGACAGGCATCCAGGCCCCCCTGAGTAGGGGTGGTGGTAGTGGTAGGCATCCAGGCCCCCTGAGTAGGGGTGGTGGTAGTGGTAGGCATCCTTCCCCCTATGAGTGGGGATGGTAGTAGTGACAGGCATCCAGGCCCCCTGAGTAGGGGTGGTGGTAGTGGTAGGCATCCAGGCCCCCTGAGTAGGGGTGGTGATAGTGGTAGGCATCCAGGCCCCCTGAGTAGGGGTGGTGGTAGTGGTAGGCATCCATCCCCCTATGAGTAGGGATGGTAGTAGTGACAGGCATCCATCCCCCTATGAGTAGGGATGGTAGTAGTGACAGGCATCCATCCCCCTATGAGTAGGGATGGTAGTAGTGACAGGCATCCAGGTCCACATGAGTAGGGGTGGTGGTAGTGGTAGGCATCCATCCCCCTATGAGTGGGGATGGTAGTAGTGACAGGCATCCAGGCCCCCTGAGTAGGGGTGGTGGTAGTGGTAGGCATCCAGGCCCCCTGAGTAGGGGTGGTGGTAGTGGTAGGCATCCATCCCCCTATTAGTGGGGATGGTAGTAGTGACAGGCATCCAGGCCCCCTGAGTAGGGGTGGTGGTAGTGGTAGGCATCCAGGCCCCCTGAGTAGGGGTGGTGATAGTGGTAGGCATCCAGGCCCCCTGAGTAGGGGTGGTGGTAGTGGTAGGCATCCATCCCCCTATGAGTAGGGATGGTAGTAGTGACAGGCATCCAGGCCCACATGAGTAGGGGTGGTGGTAGTGGTAGGCATCCATCCCCCTATGAGTGGGATGGTAGTAGTGACAGGCATCCAGGCCCCCTGAGTAGGGGTGGTGGTAGTGGTAGGCATCCATCCCCCTATGAGTAGGTATGGTAGTAGTGACAGGCATCCAGGCCCACATGAGTAGGGGTGGTGGTAGTGGTAGGCATCCATCCCCCTATGAGTGGGATGGTAGTAGTGACAGGCATCCAGGCCCACATGAGTAGGGGTGGTGGTAGTGGTAGGCATTCATCCCCCTATGAGTGGGGATGGTAGTAGTGACAGGCATCCATCCCCCTATGAGTAGGGATGGTAGTAGTGACAGGCATCCATCCCCCTATGAGTAGGGATGGTAGTAGTGACAGGCATCCAGGTCCACATGAGTAGGGGTGGTGGTAGTGGTAGGCATCCATCCCCCTATGAGTGGGGATGGTAGTAGTGACAGGCATCCAGGCCCCCTGAGTAGGGGTGGTGGTAGTGGTAGGCATCCAGGCCCCCTGAGTAGGGGTGGTGGTAGTGGTAGGCATCCATCCCCCTATGAGTGGGGATGGTAGTAGTGACAGGCATCCAGGCCCCCTGAGTAGGGGTGGTGGTAGTGGTAGGCATCCAGGCCCCCTGAGTAGGGGTGGTGATAGTGGTAGGCATCCAGGCCCCCTGAGTAGGGGTGGTGGTAGTGGTAGGCATCCATCCCCCTATGAGTAGGGATGGTAGTAGTGACAGGCATCCAGGCCCACATGAGTAGGGGTGGTGGTAGTGGTAGGCATCCATCCCCCTATGAGTGGGATGGTAGTAGTGACAGGCATCCAGGCCCCCTGAGTAGGGGTGGTGGTAGTGGTAGGCATCCATCCCCCTATGAGTAGGTATGGTAGTAGTGACAGGCATCCAGGCCCACATGAGTAGGGGTGGTGGTAGTGGTAGGCATCCATCCCCCTATGAGTGGGATGGTAGTAGTGACAGGCATCCAGGCCCACATGAGTAGGGGTGGTGGTAGTGGTAGGCATCCATCCCCCTATGAGTGGGATGGGTGTAGTGACAGGCATCCAGGCCCCCCTGAGTAGGGGTGGTGGTAGTGGTAGGCATCCAGGCCCCCATGAGTAGGGGTGGTGGTAGTGGTAGGCATCCATCCCCTATGAGTGGGGATGGTAGTAGTGACAGGCATCCAGACCCCCTGAGTAGGGGTGGTGGTAGTGGTAGGCATCCAGGCCCCCTGAGTAGGGGTGGTGGTAGTGGTAGGCATCCATCCCCTATGAGTGGGGATGGTAGTAGTGACAGGCATCCAGGCCCCCTGAGTAGGGGTGGTGGTAGTGGTAGGCATCCAGGCCCCCTGAGTAGGGGTGGTGGTAGTGGTAGGCATCCATCCCCCTATGAGTGGGATGGTAGTAGTGACAGGCACCCAGGCCCCCTGAGTAGGGGTGGTGGTAGTGGTAGGCATCCAGGCCCCCTGAGTAGGGGTGGTGGTAGTGGTAGGCATCCATCCCCCTATGAGTGGGATGGTAGTAGTGACAGGCATCCAGGCCCCCTGAGTAGGGGTGGTGGTAGTGGTAGGCATCCATCCCCTATGAGTGGGGATGGTAGTAGTGAAAGGCATCCAGGCCCCCCTGAGTAGGGGTGGTGGTAGTGGTAGGCATCCAGGCCCCCTGAGTAGGGGTGGTGGTAGTGGTAAGCATCCATCCCCCTATGAGTGGGGATGGTAGTAGTGACAGGCATCCAGGCCCCCCTGAGTAGGGGTGGTGGTAGTGGTAGGCATCCAGGCCCCCCTGAGTAGGGGTGGTGGTAGTGGTAGGCATTCATCCCCCTATGAGTGGGGATGGTAGTAGTGACAGGCATCCATCCCCCTATGAGTAGGGATGGTAGTAGTGACAGGCATCCAGGCCCCCCTGAGTAGGGGTGGTGGTAGTGGTAGGCATCCAGGCCCCCCTGAGTAGGGGTGGTGGTATTGGTAGGCATTCATCCCCCTATGAGTAGGGATGGTAGTAGTGACAGGCATCCATCCCCCTATGAGTAGGGATGGTAGTAGTGACAGGCATCCAGGCCCACATGAGATGGGGGTGGTGGTAGTGGTAGGCATCCATCCCCCTATGAGTGGGGATGGTAGTAGTGACAGGCACCCATCCCCCTATGAGTGGGGATGGTAGTAGTGACAGGCATCCAGGCCCCCCTGAGTAGGGGTGGTGGTAGTGGTAGGCATCCAGGCCCCCCTGAGTAGGGGTGGTGGTAGTGGTAGGCATCCATCCCCCTATGAGTAGTGATGGTAGTAGTGACAGGCATCCAGGCCCACATGAGTAGGGGTGATGGTAGTGGTAGGCATCCATCCCCCTATGAGTGGGGATGGTAGTAGTGAGAGGCATCCAGGCCCCCCTGAGTAGGGGTGGTGGTAGGCATCCATCCCCCTATGAGTGGGGATGGTAGTAGTGACAGGCATCCAGGCCGCCCTGAGTAGGGGTGGTGGTAGTGGTAGGCATCCATCCCCCTATGAGTGGGGATGGTAGTAGTGACAGGCATCCAGGCCCCCTGAGTAGGGGTGGTGGTAGTGGTAGGCATCCAGGCCCCCCTGAGTAGGGGTGGTGGTAGTGGTAGGCATCCATCCCCCTATGAGTGGGGATGGTAGTAGTGGTAGGCATCCAGGCCCCCCTGAGTAGGGGTGGTGGTAGTGGTAGGCATCCATCCCCCTATGGGTGGGGATGGTAGTAGTGACAGGCATCCAGGCCCCCTTGAGTAGGGGTGGTGTTAGTGGTAGGCATCCATCCCCCTATGGGTGGGGATGGTAGTAGTGACAGGCATCCAGGCCCCCCTGAGTAGGGGTGGTGGTAGTGGTAGGCATCCAGCACCCTATGGGTGTGTATGGCATTGGTGGTAGCCATCCCGCCCCTATGGTTCTGCTTTTGCTAGTGTACGTCATTTCTGCATCCCTATGTGTGTGTGACATATTTCGGGTACATGTCGTTTGTTTGTGTTGTGGGTGTTTGACTTACCGTCTGCGCCGAACGCGTCCGTACCAGTCCCGGTAATAGATGTAGAGTATTGGTAGGACCTGCGCGATGGGATTCATGGTTGGGTCGTCTCGTTTGGGTTTCTCGTGGCTTCGACTCATACTCGTCGCTGGCTTGTTCGTCTCGTCGCCGTGGATCGTCTTGTGGCGCAAATCGGAGCTTATGTACAGCTCTCCCGGATGCTCTGACGTGCCGGACGTAGCTACGGGTTCGGCACGTACGGAAGGCGCATCATACTAGTCCGGCCGGAAGGTGCTGTGTATTTGCTTCCGTGCGACTCGGTTCGGCGTTTACGGATACAGCTCGGGCGGGGAACAGGAGCTGAAATGGGTAAGTACGGCTCGCTCGGAATCTTTGCTGTTATGCGCATCGTACTTGTTCGTTCGGACGACTGTTTGAATCGGTCGGGAAACACGCGTTCGGCTTGGTTTTTTTCTGGACAAATACTGTTAGGTGCGCTTCCGGCCGAGATCGGAATCGACCCCTCAGCCTGAAGATCAAAACTTTTCTTCCAAGTAGGGAATAATGTGTGGTTGTCTTTTAAGTTCCTGCCAACTCAAAATCTTCCCACACGGTTAAGACCATTATTTTTTGGTCCTTTTACTTTTATTAAGCTGATCAATCCAGTTGCTTTTCGTTTACAGTTACCTTCCTCATGGAAAGTGCATCCAACCTTTCATGTATCTCAGCTGAAACCATATATTCTGGATCCATTTCACAGGTCTGGTCCTCCTCCTCCAGCTAAGGTAGATGGACATCCTGAGTATGAAGTCAGTGAGATTTGTGATTCACATTTTTTCCGAAAACAGTTACAATATCCGGCTTATTGGAAGGGCTGCCCTTCCAGTAAAAGATGCTGGGTTCCAGGGTATTACTTACATGCCACTCTACTACTTTATAAATTCTGAAAGAGTTTTCCAGGCAAACTGGGTGCTCCAAGGAAGGAAGGCTGGCAAGCCGACTTGAAATCCCTCTCTGCCTAATGAGGCAGAAAGCGTCACTCTCCGCGGGTGGTGGCAGAGGCTGTTTCCTTAGCAAGGACTGTAAAGAGGACGATCCTAATTTATTTTGGAGTCTGTACGCAATCGACATATTGGTTGGCATCGGTTTTGAATCAGACTGAGAAGGAAGCATGTATTCACAGGATTATATTTTTCTACAACACTGAGTCCTGAGGATGGTCTCGCGGACCCTGTGGGCCATTGAAGACCGAAACGTTGACACAACATCCTTATTAACTTGATACATTTTAAACTGGTTTTTGTCGTGTCCCAATTATGCGAGTATCTGGATGATTAAATCAGTGGGACTAATGAAATTTTTTGCATTGTTCTGGTTAAAAGGAGTGATTGCACTTCCATCAGTCCCCTTACTTGATAGAGTTTAGAGATTTGGAGGGATTTGTTGGTAGTGCCAGTGTTGTTATCAACAAAATGTACATATTGTCTATAGTAAGTAGACATAATATCGAGTTTTAAATATCGCTGTGCAATAATATTGAATTTAAAATGTCGAAAGGCAAACATATCGTATATAATATCGATGTCAAGAATATCGATTTGTTGTGTTGTATAAAATATTGTTGTTAAAAATATTGATTTTAAAAATATTGTTATTAACCCTTTGGGTGCTCATGGCGGAATGGTTCCGTCATGAGCACCAGTGCTCCTTTGCTCATGACGGAACCATTCCGTCATGAGTGCGTGCTCAGAAAATCCCTCTGCTGCAGACAGCAGAGGGATTTCCCTTTTTTTTTTTTTTGTCTGGGGAGGTGGGGAAGAGCTTCCCCAACCTCCCCAGGCCTATTTTTGGATTTCCTTGCAATGACGATCGCGCGCATGGCGCGCTATAGTCATTGCAACGAAAACGAAACTGAAACTTAGTTTCAGTTTCACAGTTTTAGTGCTTGTGGGGCTATCTCAGCCCCCGAGCACCGAAACAGATGGGAGAGGTATCGTTGGAAAGGGGAGAATCTCCCCTTTCCAATGGTACCCTTCCCCAGTGGATCCCTGCTTGGGGATCACCCCAGGAGGGCAATCCCCAAGCAGGGATCCACCCACTAGCACCAGGGAGGGGGGAGCGGCCCCTTGGGCAAGGACCTTTGCTCCCCCCATTCATTTTGGGTACAAATAGTCTTTCTGCCCCCCCCTGGGGACCAGATGGGGGCAGAAACCCCCAATCATGCACCCCCGGGGGGGCAGAAAGCACCCTAGATCAGGGATTATTTTTCTATAGGCCAGGGGTGGGGGCTGCCCAGAAAGGGCATCCCAATGCCCCCACCCTACCCCCCAAAGAAGGCAAAAGACTTTCTGCCCCTCCCAGGAGGCAGATGGGGCAATAGCCCCTGATCTGACCCCGGGGGGGGGGCAGAAAGCACAAAAGGCACCAGGTTTTTTTTGGTTTTATTTGTACGTAGGGGTGTGGGCTGCCAATGCCCTCACCCCAAAAAAAATGGTACAGTCTTTCTGCCCCCCCTGGGAGGCAGATGGGGCAATAGCCCCTTATCTGCCCCCCGGGGGGGCAGAAAGCCCACTAGTCACCAGGGATTTTTTTTCTCCAAAGTTGGGGTGGGGGCTGCCCAGAATGGGCATGCCAATGCCCCCACCCAAAAAACAAAACGGTACAGTCTTTCTGCCCCCCTCGGAGGCAGATGGGGCAATAGCCCCTTATCTGCCCCCCCCCCGGGGGGCAGAAAGCCCTCTAGGCACCAGGGATTTTTTCTCTCCAAAGTTCGGGGTGGGGACTGCCCAGAATGGGCATGCCAATGCCCCCACTCCCCCAACAAAATGCCACAGTCTTTCTGCCCCCCCCAGGAGGAAGATGGGGCAGTAGCCCCTGATCTGCCCCCCGGGGGAGGCAGAAAGCCCACAAGGCATCAGGGATTTTTTTTTTAATATACGTATGGGGGGGGGGGGGGCTGCCCAGAATCGGTATGCCAATGCCCCACCCCCAAAAAAATTGCCAGAGTCTTTCTGCCCCCCTGAGAGGCAGATAGGGGCAAAAGCCCCCTGTCTGCCTCCCAGCGGGGCAGAAAGACCAATAGGCATCAGGGAATAAAGACCAATAGGCATCAGGGAATATATATGTTTTTTAATTCAGGGGTGTGGGCTGCCCAAAATGGGCATTCCAATGCCCCCACCATGCCCCCAAAAATGCCAGTCTTTCTGCCCCCCCCAGGATACAGATTGGGGCAGTAGCCCCTGATCTGCCCCCCAGGGGGCGTCAGAGAGCACACTAGGCGCCAGCGATTACTCTGGCTTTTTTTATGCATGGGGGTGGGGGCTGCCCAGAATGGGCATACCAATGCCCCCACCCCCCGAACTAATAGCCACAGTCTTTCTGCCCCCCTTGGTGACATATCGGGGCAACCCCCCCCTGATTTCCCCCCATTGCGGCAGAAAGCCCACTAGGCACGGCCTTGTTTTTAGCAATGTGCCTACCTGTGGATTTTGGGCCCTAGCGCAGCTGACACATAGGGAAACCTAGCAAACCTGTACATTTTTGAAAACTAGACACCAAGGGTAATCCAGGATGGGGTGACTTGTGTGCCTCTCACCAGGTTCTGTTACCCAGAATCCCTTGCAAACCTCAAACTTAGTTTAAAAAAACCAGATTTTCCTCACATTTCTGTGATGGAAAGTTCTGGGATCTGCGTGGATCCACAAAATTCCACCCACCGCACATTCCCCAAAGTCTTCCGATAAAAATGGTACCTCACTTGTGAGGGTAGGCCTAGTGCCCGCTACAGGAAATGGCCCAAAACGCAACGTGGACACACCACATTTTCACAGTGCAAACGGACCCTTTT
Organism: Calotriton arnoldi; assembly: GCA_963921515.1. Classification (NCBI taxonomy): domain Eukaryota; kingdom Metazoa; phylum Chordata; class Amphibia; order Caudata; family Salamandridae; genus Calotriton; species Calotriton arnoldi. The sequence continues at coordinate 204,236 of CAWUFW010012318.1, read as the reverse complement.
TTTGCAAAGTGCCTAGCTGTAGATTTTGAACCCTAGCTCTGCCGGCACCTAGGGAAACCTAGCAAACCTATACATTTTTGAAGACTAGACACCCAGGGAAATCCAGGATGGGGTGACTTGTCAGGCTCTCACCAGGTTCTGTTACCCAGAATCCCTTGCGAACCTCAAAATTTGTCCCAAAAACCACATTTTCCTCACATTTCTGTGGTGGAAAGTTTTGGAATCTGCGTGGATCCACAAAATTCCACCCACCCCGCATTCCCCAAAGTCTTCCGAGAAAAATGGTACCTCACATGTGTGGGTAGGCCTAGTGCCAGCGACAGGAAACGGCCCAAAACGCAACGTGGACACACCACATTTTCACAGTGAAAACTGACCCTTTTTTTGCAAAGTGCCTAGCTGTAGAGTTTGAACCCTAGCTCTGCCGGCACCTAGGGAAACCTAGCAAACCTATACATTTTTGAAAACTAGACACCCAGGGAAATCCAGGATGGGGTGACTTGTCTGACTCTCACCAGGTCTGTTACCCAGAATCCCTTGCAAACCTCAAAATTTGTAAAAAAAAAACCAAATTTTCTTCACATTTCTGTGGTGGAAAGTTCTGGAATCTGCATGGATCCACAAAAATCCACCCACCCCGCATTCCCAAAAGTGTTCCGAGAAAAATGGTACCTCACTTCTGTGGGTGGGTCAAGTACCCGCAACAGGCAAGGGCCCAAACCGTATTGTGGAGACATCAAAATTACCTATCACAAAACAAACTGGTTTTGCAAGGGGGGTCTCATGAGTTTTTGGTCCCGGGCTCGGCGGCCATCTTGGGAAACCTACCAAACCCACACATTTCTGAAAACTAGACACCCGGGGGAGTCCAGCAAGGTATGGCTTGCATGGACCCCCCAACGTTTTCCTACCCAGAATCCCCTGCAAACCTCAAATTTAGCTGAAAAAATCAAATTTTTCTCAATTTCTGTGTGGGAAAGTTCTGGAATCTCCATGGATCCACACATTTCCTACCACCCAGCGTTCTCCCAGGTCTCCCGTTAAAAATGGTGCCTCACTCCCATGGGTGGGTCAAGTACCCGCGACAGGCAAGGGCCCAAAACGTATTGAGGAGACATCAAAATGATCTATCACAAAACAACCTGGTTTTGCAAGGGAGTCACCTGGGTTTTTGGTCCCGGGTTCGGCAGCCACCTTGGGAAACTACCAAACCCACACATTTCTGAAAACTAGACACCCGGGGGAGTATAGGAAGGTATGGCTTGCGTGGATCCCCCAACGTTTCTTTACCCAGAATCCCCTGCAGACCTCAAATTTTGATGAAAAAATTACTTTTTTCTTAAAATTGTGTGGGAAAGTTGTAGGATCACCGGGCTGACATAAATTTCCTACCACCCAGCGTTCCCCCAGGTCTCCCAATAAAAATGGTACCTCACTTTTGTGGGTGGGTCAAGTACCCGCGGCAGGCAAGGGCCCAAACCGTATTGTGGAGACATCAAAATTACCTATCACAAAACAAACTGGTTTTGCATAGGGTGTCTCATGAGTTTTTGGTCCCGGGCTTGGCGGCCATCTAGGGAAACCTACCAAACCCACACATTTCTGAAAACTAGAGACCTGGGGGAGTTCAGGGAGGGATGGCTTGCATGGATCCCCCAACGTTTCCCTACCCAGAATCCCCCGCAAACCTCAAATGTAGCTGAAAAAAACCATATTTTCCACATATTTTTGTGTGGAATCACTGTGCTGGCACAAATGACCTACCCCACAGCGTTCCCCTCAGTTTCCCTAGTAAAATGATACCTCACTTGTGTGGGTGGTGCAAGGGCCTGTGACCGGGAAGAGCCCAAAACATAGGGATTAAGGGTATAGCACCGAGAATTCTAAGCGCTAAATTTCTTTAAAAATACATTTTTAGCCAATTCTGCATTGGACACCCACACAAGTGAGGTATCATTTTACACGGGAGACTAAGGAGAACGCTGTGGGGTAGAACATTTGTGCCGGCACGGTGATTCCACACAAACATATGTGGAAAATTTGTTTTTTTCAGCTAAATTTGAGGTTTGCAGGGGATTCGAAGTAGGAAAACGTTGGGGATCCACACAAGCCATACCTCGCTGGACTCCCCCGGGTGTCTACGTTTCAGAAATGTGTGGGTTTGGTAGTTTCCCAAGATGACCGCCGAGCCCGGGGCCAAAAACCCAGGTGACTCCCCTTGCAAAACCAGGTTGTTTTGTGATAGGTAATTTTTATGTCTCCTCAATACGTTTTGGGCCCTTGCCTGTCGCGGGTACTTGACCCACCCACGCGAGTGAGGTACCATTTTTATCGAGAGACCTGGGGGAACGCTGGGTGGTAGGAAATTTGTGGATCCACGCGGATTCCAGAACTTTCCCACACAGATATTTGAGAAAAAATTGATTTTTTGTGCTAAATTTGAGGTTTGCAGGGGATTCTGAGTAGGAAAACGTTGGGGCGCTGTAGGAAGGTGGAATCTGACTATATGGTTGCCCCCACTTTTTTTATGGTGTTTTGCTGGTTTATGACTTAGTTGGACTGGGACCCTGCTATTCAGGGCCCCAGTCTATCTGCTCTCTCTCTAAATGACATGGAGTGCACTCTAGGTGCACTAGTGATTGGATACTGTGGTGCCTTATGAGTCCCTAGTATATGGTACCTTAGGTGCCAAGGGCATAGGTACTTCACAGGCCTCCCAGGGGCTGCAGCATATGTTATGCCACCCCTGGGAAGCAGTCTAAATCTGACACCACAGGCCTGCTACTGCAGCCTGGGTGAGGTGGTGCTAGCACCCCTCACTGAGATATAGGTTTCCTATATCTCTCCTGCACACACATATAAACCTATCAGTCACCCCTAAGGCAGGCCCTATCAATCCTGAGGGCAGGGTGCTTGGCTTCTATGTGAGGGGGTGCCTCTGCATGAGCAGGGCCCCTCTGCAGTTCTCAGAGTCCATTCTCTGGTGCTGTTTGTGGATGCGGTTAAACCATATACTCTTAAGTGCATTATATCCTCGCGGTAAATGCTAACTTTGGAATGGCTGCATCAAAACATGTCGTGTTTGGTGTCAAACATCTTGGAATACTACCCCCCGCCAATCTTGGCGGCGGGGGTAGCATTCCACCCTTCTAGAGGGATAAGACATGTACCTGCTGTGGAAACGCGGTAGAATCCTAAAGAGCCCTGGCATCACAAAATGGATGCCACCAGTCACAGACACTGGGCTGCCCTCCTGCTGATGACCGAAACTCGCAGTGGAGGAAGCCCAACAATAGGCATCCTGTCACAGGGAGGTGTAACCACCTTCCAGACAGGGTTTAGTGTATTGGGGCTGGGTGGGTGCACTCTTAGAGTGCTTTGAAGTCCTGCACTGGGGGAGCAGAAGGCTCCTCTGTGCATATGCCAGTTCAAACCAGCTCAGGGGCTACCTGCCCCTGCTCTGGCACGAAACTGGACAAAGGGAAGTGGGTGTAGCCACCCCCTCCCTTGACCCTCCCATAGGTGGGGTCATAGAGCTAGTCCATCCCCTCTTTTAGTTTAAGAGGGGGAACCTTGCCATTGCAAAGCAGATAACCCCTGGACGACGCTCTACAGAAGAATCCTGGCCCTTCGACGTTCCACTACCTTTGGAAGACAGAAGAATCTCCCTTGGAGTCAAGGAGTGACTCCCCTGCTTGGCAGGCACCAAAAACGACAACGACGGTCGCAAACTACGCCGCTCCCGCCGGAGTCCGAAGTCCCTGCAGCCCAAGAAGTGGATTTCCTGACCTCTCCCAGGCCATCGTGAGTCCCCAGCGAAGCTGAGGCAAGTGGACCCCCCGAGTAACGAGGAACCGCGACCCCTGGGTACCGTGCACTATTGTCGAGTGCAACCCCTTCACAACGTTCTACGAACTTGTGCTTTGGACCACGTGTGGTCCCGACCTCCAGCAGGAATCCCTCCGAAGATCAGAGGCCTACACCGTCCCGAGTGACCGTGGGCCCCTGTTGAGTGATTCCGCCCGAGGTGTCTTCGCGATCCCTTGCCCGCTGGCTTGTGGGTCCCCAGAAGACTTCTTAAAGAAACCGAAGGGCTCCCCTGGTTGCTCCAGGCCTGCCCTGACTTACCCTCGCTGGGTGAGTTCCACAGACCTTGCTGGTCTGCGCCATCGACTTTTCTTCATCTCCCCGAGACTTGCGGCTGCCAAGGCTTGTTGGCTCCGATCGAGTTGCCGACACCGCAGTCAGCTGCAGACGTCGAGGGACACACCGAATCCAGCTCCTGGTCGTCGTCGACGCCTCCTGGACCACGTGGCTGAAGAGTCAAGGCACCTGCAACCGACCTGAAGCGACCGACGACGGTGGGCATCCATCTTCCTTGCCCCGGGTCACTGCCAAGTGACTTTGAACACTGTCCCCTCTGCTTTCAGGTCATCCTTCTTCAGAATCCAGGCTTGGATTCCACCGGACACTTCTTCAGCTCCCGCAAGCAGCAAGTCTTCTTTGTTCGCCATTGAAAACGACGCCGCGACCCGACACCAAAGGACACCTGTGCACCCGGCTTCCCTGGGTGAGGTAACTCCAGCACTACGGTGCTCCTGTGGGTGTGGGCCCTAGAACTACTTACCCTGTAAGTGACTTGCTTGTAGGTTCTCCCGAAGTATCCTAAAACTCTTTATTTCCAACCGCGACTTGCCCCATTGAAGTTAACGGCGATTCGCGCCTGTGTATCCACACTGCACGCGTCCCCCGTGGGTCCTTTACTTACCTGCCTTGGGTGGTTTTGTGAGGCCCCAGCACTTCTGAAGGCCCTAGGCCTTGTCTCCCTGCAAGTCGTTGTTTCTAAGTCTCTTACTTAGTATATGGTCTGGTACGCCCCTAGGGCCCCAGCCATATTTTGTGCTTAACTTATTGTGAAACGTTGATTTGTGCATATGTTTGTCTTCTAATCTCATAAAGAGATTAGTAGAGAGTTATTTAGAAATAAATACATATATATTTGATATATATACCTGTGTGGTGTCTTTTCATTTGGTGATTCAAGAGATTATATGGTAAAACAAGCTGCTTTACATTCCTCCGAGACTTAGCCTGAAGGCTGCTCTCCACAGCTACCACTAGGATAGCTTTCTTTAAAAGGTTGTCTTAAACCTATCTACCATAAGAGTCGATTTGCCCTGGTGCAAGGTGTCCACTTTAATTAGTGAACAGCATATACCAGGCCAACTTCTCACATTGGTGGGCAGCGTGTGGGATTCCAGCTTGCCATTGTTTTACCAGAAAATCTCTATTTGAATTACTAACTGAAAACCATTATAGGTACTCAAGGTACATATAAAGTCAAGCTTAGTATCAATAAGTTCTACTGAACTTAGAGCTGTGTGCCAAGGGATAGCACACCCTTTCCACAGCTCAAGCTAGGATCAGTAGGCCACAAACTAGTGTAGGTAGTACAACACTGCACAACACTAGAATGTCCTTAAAGGGTGGACCCAGTGGATCCACTCAGCCTCAGTATAAGGACATGGCTTTCTCTGACTTGAGAGCCATGTGTGTTGACAGACACCTGAGACTAGGACAGAGTCCCTCAACACTACACCTGATAGATCTGCTGACAGCAGATGACCTTAGATTGGCTCTAGGAGCTAAGGGGTCTGAATCAGTGGGTGGGTCAATCATAGTATCTGGGTCAGATGAGGACAATCCGAATGACCAAGACTCTGTGGTTGAAGGGCCAGGCTTCAAGGAGCCTGAACAGGACAGAGGAGTTCTCCCTAAGAGAACTGGCAGAGTGGATGAGAGGCACAGATCCCCTTCCAGGGAATCTGAGCACTCTTATCACTCTGGCAGAGAATTTGTCCAAGAGAGGAGCTCATACTTTAACTTAAGAGAGACCTCCTCTGAGAGAAGGTGCAAACTGCTCCAGTATGAGGAAGCCAAAGTGGCCCTCAGAACCAAGCAGTTGGCACTGGATAGAGAAGCCCTGGAGATCCAGAGAGCTTCCAGAAGGGAGGGTTTAGAACCCCCTGGTGGCAGCAACAGTGTCCCTAGAGGCAGAGAATATGTCCCTGACCATAGGAACCTGAGCAAGGTTGTTCCTCCCTACCAGAGTGGGGATGATATCCACAAGTGGATAACTGCTATGGAGAGGGCCTGTAGAGTACAGCAGGTCCCCCAAAAGCAGTGGGCAGCAATCTTGTGGCTCTCCTTTTCAGATAAAGGTAGAGACAAGCTCCTCACTGTTAGAGAAGAGGATGCTGATAATTATGAGGTCCTGAAGAGTGCACTGATAGATGGGTTTGGCTTAACCACTGAAGAGTACAGGTTGAAGTTCAGAGATACCCAGAAGGCACAGACTCAGGACTGGACAGACTTTGTAGATTGTGCATCCAAGGCTCTGGAGGGTTGGCTGGTTGGCAGTAGGGTTACTGATTTCAAAGGATTTTATAATCTAATGATGAGAGAACAGATCCTTAATAATTGTCAAAACCAGCTTTTACACCAGTACCTGGTGGACTCTGATCTGACCTCTCCCCAAGAATTGGGAAAGAAGGCAGACAAATGGGTCAGAACCAGAGTAAGGCCTAAGAATCAGGGTGGTGACCACAAGAAAGATTCTACCAAGTCCCAAGAGAAAGGTGGGGATAAATCCAAGGATAAGTCCACTACAGGGCCCCAAAATTCCTCTTCTGGGGGTGGGTCCCAAACTCCTTCCTCTCCTGAAAAGAAACCCTATTGCCATGTCTGTAAAAAGCCTGGGCACTGGAAATCTGATCCCAGTTGTCCCAGGAATGGCAATAAAGAAAATGTTCCTCCAACAACTACTACCACCCCTCCTGGTACTACCAGTAGTAATCCTCCAGTTGGGAGTAGTGCACCCAAAAAGTTAGGTGCTTTTGCAAGAGGAACAGAGGTGGGCCCTAGTTTAGACAGGACCCCTCAACAGACTCCTCAGATTCTGATGGTGGTGTAGGATATGCCACCTTTACCATGGGTCCCATAGCATTGGGCAGGTACAGACTGGAGCCAATGATTAATGGTCAGAAAGCTGTGGCATTTAGGGACACAGGGGCTAGTGTCACCATGGTGGCAGGGAAACTAGTCCCCCCTCACCAGCTTTTACCTGAGTTTAAATACCAGGTGACCAACATTGATGGTGTCAGAACAGATCACCCCATGGCCATAGTCAATCTCAGCTGGGAGGGGGTCACAGGCCCAAAAAGAGTGGCAGTGTCCCCAACCCTACCTGTAGATTGCCTGATGGGCAATGATTTGGAAATTTCAGCCTGGGCTGAAGTTGAACACCAAACCCATCTTAGGATGTTGGGCGTCCCTGCAAAGGTTAGTGGGGCTGTGATGGCCACAGCCCCAGCCCAAGAATTTGGAGAGATGGAGCCTGAAAGAATGGCCCACTCTCCCCCGAAAGAGAGCACAAGGGTTGAAGAAAAGTCTTCTTCCCCCAGACAGTAGGTAAGGGTCAGCCTCCTCAGGGAACTGACCCTACCCCTAGTGAAGGAACTGCCACAGAGGTAGTCAGGCCTGGCCTGGCCACACCCCTGATGGCAGAGGACCCTTCCAAGGTGGTACCCAGTCTGGAGCAGGTAACCTGCCCCTCTCTACCCTGCCTCAGTCAGCCCAGGGCTGCAGAGGTCAGGGAGGTCAGTGGACCCCCCGGGCCCCCTGTCCAGAGGAAGCCCCCCATCAGCAGATTAGGGGCACCCAGTCTAGTAGCCCTAGCCAGGTGAAAATTCCTCTACACACTGAGGGATCCCCCATACCTTTATGTAGGGACCTCCCCCAGAAGGACTCTGGTAGGCAAGGGCAAACCTGGGACCAGAAGGTTCCAAACCTGCCATGTCCCTCCAGTGTTCCATCCAAAGGGACCCAACCCCCAGCTGTAGGCAGCCAAAGGTTGACCCTTAGAGCAAAGTGCAACTCAGTCATGGAAAGACAGGCATACATGGTGACCAGTGATCTGAGGAAGCTGAGGCCAACATTCCTAGGGCCTCACTTCCCTACTCAGACACCTCACCGGCCTTGTACTTTACCTAAGCACACCAGAGGTAGTGATTCCCCATGGTGGAGACCCTCTCATACCCTTAGGGCGAGGGATTGCTTAGTGGACCATAACATAGGGGGCAACCATGCTAGTGCAGGTGCTTCCTTATATGGCCACTTAGTCAATATAGGCTCAACTGGTCAAGGTTAGCCTTATCTCCTTTCGTTTGGGGGGGTTATGTAGGAAGGTGGAATCTGACTATATGGTTGCCCCCACTTTTTTTATGGTGTTTTGCTGGTTTATGACTTAGTTGGACTGGGACCCTGCTATTCAGGGCCCCAGTCTATCTGCTCTCTCTCTAAATGACATGGAGTGCACTCTAGGTGCACTAGTGATTGGATACTGTGGTGCCTTATGAGTCCCTAGTATATGGTACCTTAGGTGCCAAGGGCATAGGTACTTCACAGGCCTCCCAAGGGCTGCAGCATATGTTATGCCACCCCTGGGAAGCAGTCTAAATCTGACACCACAGGCCTGCTACTGCAGCCTGGGTGAGGTGGTGCTAGCACCCCTCACTGAGATATAGGTTTCCTATATCTCTCCTGCACACACATATAAACCTATCAGTCACCCCTAAGGCAGGCCCTATCAATCCTGAGGGCAGGGTGCTTGGCTTCTATGTGAGGGGGTGCCTCTGCATGAGCAGGGCCCCTCTGCAGTTCTCAGAGTCCATTCTCTGGTGCTGTTTGTGGATGCGGTTAAACCATATACTCTTAAGTGCATTATATCCTCGCGGTAAATGCTAACTTTGGAATGGCTGCATCAAAACATGTCGTGTTTGGTGTCAAACATCTTGGAATACTACCCCCCGCCAATCTTGGCGGCGGGGGTAGCATTCCACCCTTCTAGAGGGATAAGACATGTACCTGCTGTGGAAACGCGGTAGAATCCTAAAGAGCCCTGGCATCACAAAATGGATGCCACCAGTCACAGACACTGGGCTGCCCTCCTGCTGATGACCGAAACTCGCAGTGGAGGAAGCCCAACAATAGGCATCCTGTCACAGGGAGGTGTAACCACCTTCCAGACAGGGTTTAGTGTATTGGGGCTGGGTGGGTGCACTCTTAGAGTGCTTTGAAGTCCTGCACTGGGGGAGCAGAAGGCTCCTCTGTGCATATGCCAGTTCAAACCAGCTCAGGGGCTACCTGCCCCTGCTCTGGCACGAAACTGGACAAAGGGAAGTGGGTGTAGCCACCCCTCCCTTGACCCTCCCATAGGTGGGGTCATAGAGCTAGTCCATCCCCTCTTTTTAGTTTAAGAGGGGGAACCTTGCCATTGCAAAGCAGATAACCCCTGGACGACGCTCTACAGAAGAATCCTGGCCCTTCGACGTTCCACTACCTTTGGAAGACAGAAGAATCTCCTTGGAGTCAAGGAGTGACTCCCCTGCTTGGCAGGCACCAAAAACGACAACGACGGTCGCAAACTACGCCGCTCCCGCCGGAGTCCGAAGTCCCTGCAGCCCAAGAAGTGGATTTCCTGACCTCTCCCAGGCCATCGTGAGTCCCCAGCGAAGCTGAGGCAAGTGGACCCCCGAGTAACGAGGAACCGCGACCCCTGGGTACCGTGCACTATTGTCGAGTGCAACCCCTTCACAACGTTCTACGAACTTGTGCTTTGGACCACGTGTGGTCCCGACCTCCAGCAGGAATCCCTCCGAAGATCAGAGGCCTACACCGTCCCGAGTGACCGTGGGCCCCTGTTGAGTGATTCCGCCCGAGGTGTCTTCGCGATCCCTTGCCCGCTGGCTTGTGGGTCCCCAGAAGACTTCTTAAAGAAACCGAAGGGCTCCCCTGGTTGCTCCAGGCCTGCCCTGACTTACCCTCGCTGGGTGAGTTCCACAGACCTTGCTGGTCTGCGCCATCGACTTTTCTTCATCTCCCCGAGACTTGCGGCTGCCAAGGCTTGTTGGCTCCGATCGAGTTGCCGACACCGCAGTCAGCTGCAGACGTCGAGGGACACACCGAATCCAGCTCCTGGTCGTCGTCGACGCCTCCTGGACCACGTGGCTGAAGAGTCAAGGCACCTGCAACCGACCTGAAGCGACCGACGACGGTGGGCATCCATCTTCCTTGCCCCGGGTCACTGCCAAGTGACTTTGAACACTGTCCCCTCTGCTTTCAGGTCATCCTTCTTCAGAATCCAGGCTTGGATTCCACCGGACACTTCTTCAGCTCCCGCAAGCAGCAAGTCTTCTTTGTTCGCCATTGAAAACGACGCCGCGACCCGACACCAAAGGACACCTGTGCACCCGGCTTCCCTGGGTGAGGTAACTCCAGCACTACGGTGCTCCTGTGGGTGTGGGCCCTAGAACTACTTACCCTGTAAGTGACTTGCTTGTAGGTTCTCCCGAAGTATCCTAAAACTCTTTATTTCCAACCGCGACTTGCCCCATTGAAGTTAACGGCGATTCGCGCCTGTGTATCCACACTGCACGCGTCCCCCGTGGGTCCTTTACTTACCTGCCTTGGGTGGTTTTGTGAGGCCCCAGCACTTCTGAAGGCCCTAGGCCTTGTCTCCCTGCAAGTCGTTGTTTCTAAGTCTCTTACTTAGTATATGGTCTGGTACGCCCCTAGGGCCCCAGCCATATTTTGTGCTTAACTTATTGTGAAACGTTGATTTGTGCATATGTTTGTCTTCTAATCTCATAAAGAGATTAGTAGAGAGTTATTTAGAAATAAATACATATATATTTGATATATATACCTGTGTGGTGTCTTTTCATTTGGTGATTCAAGAGATTATATGGTAAAACAAGCTGCTTTACATTCCTCCGAGACTTAGCCTGAAGGCTGCTCTCCACAGCTACCACTAGGATAGCTTTCTTTAAAAGGTTGTCTTAAACCTATCTACCATAAGAGTCGATTTGCCCTGGTGCAAGGTGTCCACTTTAATTAGTGAACAGCATATACCAGGCCAACTTCTCACAGGCGCCCACACAAGCCATACCTCGCTGGACTTCCCTAGGTGTCTAGTTTTCAGAAATGTGTGGGTTTGGTAGGTTTCCCAAGATGGCCGCCAAGCCCGGGGCCAAAAACCCAGGTGACCCCCCTTGCAAAACCAGGTTGTTTTGTGATAGGTAATTTTGATGTCTCCGCAATACGTTTTGGGCCCTTGCCTGTCGCGGGTACTTGACCCACCCACAAGAGTGGGGTACCATTTTTATCGGGAGACCTGGGGGAACGCTGGGTGGTAGGAAATTTGTGGATCCATGCAGATTCCAGAACTTTCCCACACAGAAATTTGAGAAAAATTTGATTTTTTCATCAAAATATGAGGTTTGCAGGGGATTCTGGGTATGAAAACGTTGGGGGCCCACGCAAGCCATACCTCGCTGAACTCCCCCGGGTGTCTAGTTTTCAGAAATGTGTGAGTTTGGTAGGTTTCCCTAGATGGCCGCCGAGCCCAGGGGCATAAACCCAGGTGACCCCCCTTGGAAAACCAGGTTGTTTTGTGATAGGTCATTTTGAAGTCTCCTCAATACGTTTTGGGCCCTTGCCTGTCGCGGGTACTTGACCAACCCACACGAGTGAAGTACCATTTTTATCGGGTGACCTGGGGGAACGCTGGGTGGTAGGAAATTTGTGGATCTACGCAGATTCCAGAACTTTCCACCACAGAAATGTAAGGAAAATGTGGGTTTTTTTGGACACATTTTGAGGTTTGCAAGGGATTCTGGGTAACAGAACCTGTTGGGAGCCAGACAAGTCACCCCATCTTGGATTCCCCTGGGTGTCTAGTTTTTAAAAATGTATAGGTTTGCTAGGTTTCCCTAGGTGCCGGCAGAGCTAGGGTTCAAACTCTACAGCTAGGCACTTTACAAAAAAAGTGTCAGTTTTCACTGTGAAAATGTGGTGTGTCCATGTTGCGTTTTGGGCCATTTCCTGTCACTGGCACTAGGCCTACCCACATAAGTGAGGTACCATTTTTCTCAGAAAACTTTGGGGAATGCGGGGGGGTGGAATTTTGTGGATCCACACAGATTCCAGAACTTTCCACCACAGAAATGTGAGGAAAATGTGATGTTTTTGACAAATTCTGAGGTTTGCAAGGGATTCTGGGTAGCAGAACCTGGTGAGAGCCAGACAAGTCACCCCATCCTGGATTCCCCTGGGTGTCTAGTTTTCAAAAATGTATAGGTTTGCTAGGTTTCCGTACGTGCCGGCAGAGCTAAGGTACAAAATCTACAGCTAGGCACTTTACAAAAAAAGGGTCAGTTTTCACTGTGAAAATGGCGTGTGTCCACGTTGCGTTTTGGGCCCTTTCCTGTCGCGGGCACTAGGCCTATCCACACAAGTGAGGTACCATTTTTCTCGGAAGACTTTGGGGAATGCGGTGTGGGTGGAATTTTGTGGATCCATGCAGATTCCAGAACTTTCCACCACAGAAATGTGAGGAAAATTTGTTTTTTTTTTAACAACATTTGAGGTTTGCAAGGGATTCTGGGTAGCAGAACCTGGTGAGAGCTAGACAAGTCACCCCATCCTGGATTCCCCTGGGTGTCTAGTTTTCAAAAATGTATAGGTTTTCTAGGTTACCCTATGTGCCGGTAGAGCTAGGGTTCAAAATCAACAGCTAGGCACTTTGCAAAAAAAGGGATCGTTTTCACTGTGAAAATGTGGTGTGTCCACGTTGCGTTTTGGGCCGTTTCTTGTCGGGCCACTACACCTACCCACACAAGTGAGGTATCATTTTTATTGGGAGACTTAGGGGAACACAAAATTGTGGAGCAACTGTTATTACCTATTGACTTTCAATGCATTTCTGCCTTCCAAATGTAAGACAATGTGTAAAAAAGAAGTCACTTTGAAAAATTACCTATAATTTCGGAGATGTGCAAATAGCTACTGTTTCTAAACTCTATATTTTGTTCCCATTTCAGAAATACATAGGTGACTTTCATACCGATTTTTCCCTGTTTATATTTTTCCAAATGAATTGCTATATACCCGGTACACAATAAAAAACCATTGCAAGACGCTGCTCAGTTATTGGCGCTGAGTTCCTCGGGTTCTTGGTGAACCTACAAGTCCTATACATCCCCACAACCAGAAGGGTCCAGCGGATGTAACGGTATATTGCTTTCAAACATCTGTCATACCTACTAGAAGTTACAGGTGAAAACGTTGGCACAAATGGCTGTTTTTTTTTTAAACTAATTTTCAATTTTTTCTATTTTCAACTTTTAGTTTTTATATGAAAAACTTGAAGGATCTTCACAAATGACCCCTTGCTGAATTTAAAATGTTGTCTACTTTCTAGAAATGTATAGCTTTCCAGGATCCATCATTGCTTTCATACCCATTTTTACCATTAACTGGAAGGAGGTTGAAAGCACAGAAAATAGCAAAAATAGGCTATTTCCCAGAAAAATGCCAAAACTGTGTAAACAATTTTGGTTTTCTGACAAAAGTGTGCTTGTCCCTGAAAGCTGGGAAGATGGTGATTTCAGCACCACAACCCCTTTGTTGATACCATTTGCAGGGAAAAAACCAGACGATTTCATCTGTAGCCCTTATTTCCCATTTTTCCCCCAAAAAACTAAATTTAGCTGTATTTTGGCTAATTTCTGGGTCCCCTCCAGGGGAATCCACAAACCCTGGGTACCTTTAGAATCCCTGTGATGTAGGAAGAAAAGGACGCAAATTTGGCATGGATACATTATGTGGTCAAAACATTACAGGGGCCTAAGCGCAAACTATCCCAAATAGCCAATAAAAGGCTTAGCACAGGGGGGGGGAGAAGGCCTAGCAGCGAAGGGGTTAAAAGATATCGATTTTGTAAATTTTGTGAATTTTTTAATATAGTATATACTTTTAAATGTATTAAAAAAAATCATTAATTGTATATGTTTTATATAAAAAATGTTTTAGGAGCAGCATGTTAGGTTTATAGGGGATAAGGGTGGGGAGTGTTTTTAAAAAAAAAAAAATTAATTTGAAAAATTATTTAAAAATATTAATTATTTTAAAATTGTATTTTAGGAGCGGGATATAGGGGTTTATAGGGATAAGAGTGGGGAGTGTTATAAAAAAAAATGTAATTACATTTTTTTTTATTGATACTAATGATTTAAAATTGTGTTTTAGGAGCGGGATGTTGGGTTTTAGGGGCTAGCGGTAGGGAGTGTCATAAAAATTTTTTTTTAATTTTTAACAAATTTCATAAAAATATATTTAAAAATATATATATTTTTTTGAAGTGCGATGTTGTGGTTATAGGGGATAAGGGTGGGGAGTGTTTTAATAAAAAAAAATTGAAAGTAAAAAAAAATTGAATGAAAAATATAAATTTGGGATTTTAGGAGTGTGATGGGGTTATAGGTGATGATGGGGGTATTTTTAAAATAATTTTAAAGTTTTAAAATTAATTTTTATATTTGAAAAAAAAATTACAATTAAAAATGTTTGTGATATTTTGTGAAATTTGTAAATAATTTTGTTGAGTTATGTTTAATTTAAAAAAAAGAACATTTAGAATTTTTGAAAATAAATTTAAAAAAAATATATATATATTTTTGATTATGATATAAAATTAATTTAAAAATCACATATTTTTGGATAAGTAAATATATGTTTGTATGTATTTTTTTTGGCAATATTACATTTAAAAATTATATTTTGGTATACTTTTCTTGAATTAATATAGTTTCGGGTGGGAATAGAAAATTATATATGTTTAGTATCCAGCACCTTCCCTGAGCTAATGTAGTATGGAGTGGTTATAATAAATTATATATGTTTAGTGTCCAGCACCTTCCCTGAGTTTTTTTTTAATTTTCCTTTTTTAGAGTTTTATATATCGCGAACTGGACCCGAGACATTGGGTATCAGAGCGCTTTACATGAGCTCCAGTTTCATTACAGATGGACACATTAATGTAGTTTGTAGTGGGAATAGTAAATTAAATAAGTTTAGTATCCAGCACCTTCCCTGACTTTTTCAAGTTTGTAGTGGGAATAGTACATTATATATGTTTAGTGTCCAGTAACTTCCCTGAGTTAATGTAGTTTGGAGTGGGAATTGTTAATTATATTTGTTTAGTGTTCAGCACCTTCCTTGAGTTAATGTAGTTTGGAGTGCGAATAGTAAATTATATATGTTTAGTGTCCAGCACCTTCCTGAGTCAATACAGTTTGGAGTGGGAATAGTCAATTATATATGTTTAGTGTCCAGTGCCTTCCCTGAGTTAATACAGTTTGTAGTGTGAATAGTACATTATATATGTTTAGTGTCCAGCACCTTCCCTGAGTTAATACAGTTTGGAGTGGGAATAGTAAATTATATATGTTTAGTGTCCAGCACCTTCCCTGAGCTAATGTAGTATGGAGTGGGAATAGTAAATTATATATGTTTAGTGTCCAGCACCTTCCCTGACTTTTTCAAGTTTGGAGTGGGAATAGTAAATTATATATGTTTAGCGTCCAGCACCCACCCTGAGTTGATACAGTTTGGAGTGGGAATAGTAAATTATATATGTTTAGTGTCCAGCGCCTTCTCTGACTTCATGTAGTTTGGAGTGGGAATAGTAAATTATATACGTTCTGGGCCCGATTCTGATGCGGGTTGGAAAAGCTTCCCGACCGAATCGGTTGGGAAATGGTTTCCGACCCACTCGGATCGGGAAAGTCCGACTGGCGGAGTAGGATTCATCCGGATGCTTCCAGATACGATTTGGTTGAACTCCCATTGACTTCAATGGGAACATTTGTTCCTAACCGCATCAGAATTGGGCCCTCGGTCGGGAAGACACGTTCCCGATCCGATTTGGAAGGAGCAAATGCCGTTAGGAGGCCTTCCTAACCGCATCAGAATCAGGCCCTTAGTGTCCAGCACCCACCCTGAGTTGATACAGTTTGGAGTGGGAATAGTAAATTATATATGTTTAGTGTCCAGCACCTTCCCTGACTTTTTCTACTTTGGAGTGGGAATAGTAAATCATATGTTTACTATCCAACGCCTTCCCTGACTTTTTCAAGTTTGGAGTGGGAATAGTAAATTATATATGTTTAGTGTCCAGCACCTTCCCTGAGTTAATACAGTTTGGAGTGGGAATAGTAAATTATATATGTTATAGTGTCCTGCAGTTTCTCTGAGTTGATATAGTGTGGAGTGGGAATAGTAAAATATTAGTTGTTTATTTTGTAGTAAGGTTAATGATACAAATATATGTTTAAGTGGTAATAGTATGTTATGCATGTGTATTAAAAAAATATGCATGATATATAATTTAAGATAATTATTTTATTGTAAATACAGAAAACAACAATTAATATAGGAATTAAATACAACACAATATTTATATTTTATTAAAGTTTTTATTTTCATTCAGAGTCAAGCAAATAAATAATATATATTTTGTTTTATTAAACATTGTTTAATACATATTGTCATAAAGAGAAATAATAATACATTGTTTTTGCTTACAGTGCATATTTAGTACATAAACTTATAATTTTTAAGTATAGTCAGCATGAAACAATTTTAACTTTTTTATAATGTAGAGCTCGGTAAATATGTGCATTTTTTACAAATAAAAGATGTAGTTGTCCACTGGTTTTTATAAAAAAAATTGTAACATGGGGCCGATTACGATGGCGGATGGACTGAAGTCCGTCCGCCATCGTGGTGGTGACCGGGACCGTCCGCAATACATGCGGCGGTTCAGCACACCACATTAGGATGCGACCGCCACCATGGTAGTCGCATCTTGCATTTTTAACATTGCGGCGGGTGCTGCTGACAGCAGCACCCGCCACAATGTTGAAGATGCATGTTGTGCATTACAGTGCACTACATGGCGGGCACCACACGGTGCCTGCCACTTAGTGCACTGAAATGTAGGGTGGTACCATGGGTACCCCCCAGTGCACATGCACCACCCCCCCCCATTGGGGGCCTGCAACGGGCCCCCGAACAGGATCTCCACCAGCCTTTTCATGACGGTGTCGCCGTCATGGAAAGGCTGGCTCACAGCCTGTATCATAATATGGTGGAAAGTGCCTGCTAGGAACCGCCACCATTTTATGCATGCAGACCGCTCCGCCAGGCAATCGGTCCGATTGCCTGTGGCGGTTCCGTGGCGGACAGTCTTTCCGTCCGCCACGGTCGCAGTCTGGATCCCCTGCCATTGTAATGTGGCGGGGGAAATTCGCGGTCCGATGGCGGAAGGACTGCCACTGCATGGCTGGCGGTGACGGTCCTTCCGCCATCGTAATGACCCCCATAGTTTTTTGGTAACAGTTATAGAATATTTATTTACATTGTAAATATGCATTACATAAGTATATACAGTGTATTTTTTTAATGCCATACATTTTTTGACAATTTTCTCATTGCATAACTTTTTTATATTTTTTGCACATTTTTTAATAAATAATTGCGGTAGTGGGACCGGCCGCCTACGACGCGGCCTACCCACCTACAGCATTACAATGCGGCTGCCACCGCGGCGGTCGCAGACCCTATCCCTAACATTGCGACTGGGATGCAGTCAGCAGACCCCGCCGCAATGCCCAGAACAAGGCACTTGCATATCCCTGCACTACGTGGCAGGCACCATGCCCTGCCTGCCACATGGTGCAGGGATATGTAGTGCCCCCCGGTGCTCTTACCCCAGGCCCAGGGATTAAGGGGGGCCCGCTACGGGCCCCCAAATCCGTTTCCGCTATTCATTTTGCTACGGATTGTCCGCCGCAAAACGAACGGAGGAAAGGGATATCATAATCCCTACGGCGGTACCTGCAAGGCACTGCCGCAATGTTGGGCAATGTATTGGTTCCGACAGGCGGTCGGAAAAGGACTGCCTGTCGGAACCGTGGGGCGCGGTCTTTACGACCGCCGCGCTCAACCAACGATTCCCCCGCCATCATAATTTGGCGGAGGGAGAACAGCTGCACGATGGTGGAGGGCCCTGTCGGTGGCAGGCCTTCCGCCATCGTAATGACCCCCTAAGTCATCTAAAATGATTTGCAGTGGGAGGGAAGTTTAATTTTTTTCTTTTTATTAACGTTTGTAAATATATAAAATATATTTATTATGTCAAATAATTTATAAAAATCAGTTAAAATTAATTGACATAATATTTATATTTTACATGTTTGCAAAGAAATGTTTATTTAAATATTTAGTGCACAGTTACGATTTTCCTATGTTTTTGTAGTACTGTTCTAAAGTAGGGATTTAGCTATTGTTTCTAGATATTCTAGCCCTTTAGTGTTTGGGTAGAGTCTTAGGGGGTCATTAGGATGGCGAACGGACTGGAGTCCGTCCGCCATCCTGGTGGAGACCGGGACCGTCCGCCATACATGCGGCGGTCCCGCACACCAAATCAGGATGCGACCGCCACCATGGCGGTCCCATCCTGTCATTTAACATTGCAGCGGGTGTTGCTGACTGCAGCACCCGCTGCGATGCCAAAAAGGCAGGATGTGCATTTCACTGCACTACGTGGCAGGCACCATGTGCCGTCAAATGTAGGGGGGTACTATGGGTACCCCCAGTGCACCCACACCTCCCCCCAACACAAAGGGGGCCCGCAACGGGCCCCCATAACTAATCCCCCCCAGCCTCGATACCGCCATGGAAAGGCCGGCTGTAGCCAGCATCATTATTTGGTGGACGGTGCCTGCTAGGCACCGCCACCATTTTATGCTCTCTGGACCGTCCGCCAGGCAATCTGTATGATTGCTTTTGGCAGACCAGTGGCGGACGGTCTTTGCGTCCGCCACGGTCCGAGCGTGATTCCCTCCACCATCGTAATGTTGCGGGGTAATATCGCGGTACGATTGCGGAAGGACCGCCACCGCATGGCTGGCGGTGACAGGCCTTCCGCAATCGTAATCGTCCCCTTACTTTGTATTGTAGGTGCTCGAACATTGTTTCAGTCTGTTTTGTTAGTTTTGAACCTAGCTGTGTTACAGACTGTTCAAGTCTTAGGGCCCGATTTCGATCTCGCTCGGAAAGCCCTCCGTACGACTCGGATCCGGAGGGCTTTCCGAGCGAGACGTGCTCCGGGAGTCCGAACGAGCGAGTACGATGCAGCTGTATGCTTATGGACTCGGTTCGCTCGGACTCCCATTGAACTCTATGGGGGCCTGTGTACAGACGCGTACACAGGCTCCCATAGCAGAAAAGGGGTGGATGGGGAAAATCGTACACCCTGTGGCGCACACTGTGCATGCTTGGATCGGGGGGACCCATGGGCACCCCCCGTGATAGATTCGGAGGGCCCCGGGTGGTACGGCCCCCCGAAGTACGCTTCCAACAGCCGTTTCGTCTCGCTGAGACCGAGGCGAAGCAGCTGTCCGAATCGTGCATCGTACTCGCTCGGTTGGAAATCGGCTGCATTGCGCAGCACGACGTACGGCGCGGTTCGGGTCCGGAAACGATTCAGTCGGCGCTTACGCGATCTTCGCATCGTACTTGGTTGTCCGACTTGTGTGAGATTCGGTCGTGAACAAGGGCTACGGACCGGATCCGGTAAAGCCAAATCCAATTCGGAGGCCTTCCGAGCGAGATCGGAATCGGGCCCTTAGTTGTTGGTAGCTTTGTTCTTTTTGGAATGATTGTAGTAATTTATGTAGGGTTGGTGGGATTCTGCCTGTTGTGACTTGGAAAGCATTATGCCATCCTTCCACATCGTTATTAGTTTTTGCTTCTTTGTTTAGGGTACTGTTCTATACATTCCACCATGGAATGTGGTATTTGGGCTATCTCCTGTGTCCAGATTTGTGTAGCCTTTCCACCCAGGTGTCCTCAAAATAGTCGAGTAGGGGACTTAGTTTATGTTCATTTGTTTGATAGTAGGGGCTTTCTATTAAGAGATTGTAGTGATCTGCTACATCAGTTATTGGGACGTATCCTAGTGCAATTAGTTTTTTAATTTAATATGCAAAATTGCTATTAGTTGCATATTCTACACTGAGCGTAGATTTTTGAAGGTGTCTCCAAATGCATTGATTAAAGTGGTAACAGCAAACTTGTATTGCTGTGTGAGGGTAGTTTTTCAGGTTGGCTTGTATCATTGACTGTTCAAAGTCTATGATAATTTTTTGAGGATAGTAATTATTAGTTTCTTGCTTTACTTTTGTTAAGAGTTCTACATAGGTAGTGGTTTGTTTGTTTGGTAACAGGGCATATATAGAGGGGATGTTGGTATTGTGATACAGTCCATGGATTGTATATAATTAGTAAAATGGTTTGGGACATATTTTAAATGTTCCGTCCATCATCCATGTCTCTCAATTCTGAAGTTTAAGTAAGTTTGTGGGTGTTGCATATATAATAATTCTTTTGTCGTTATATTTATTGTCATAAAGTAGAAATTGCTCTTCATTATGACTTTCAGTGAGTTCAGGTGGTATTTGTATTTCACTGAAAGCTTTGCGGGTAGGTGGGGTGGTAGCAGTTGCTTTTTTTATTCTAGCTATTAGCCTTTTCAACGTTGAGACAGAGGGTAATTGGCCAGTTACATGTTCTGGAATTCTGGGGAGTACATCTTTTAATAATTCAGTAGTAGGTTTTTGAGAGCTAGTGCTAGCTTCTTTCAGAGTGTCTAGAGTGTCTCTCACTTCTATTTCAGCTATATTAGGGGCATGGTTATGTTCCTTAACACGTAACACAGTAGTTTCTTTTGTTGTGGCACTCCCATAACATGCATTTGAATAATATGTGCTGTATTTCCAATTAATTTTGTCGCCTGTCTGTTTCTCCTGGTAGTAGACATATCCCATATAACATAATAAAAAATTTCCTTTCTGGGAAGTTATGAATTTGGCACCTTCAGGTCATTCTGATGTTTGAAATGCTATGAGAAATGTATATAAAAATATTAAATGTATTGTAATTTTGTTAATTTTAATACAGGTTTTTATATACAACATTATACTTACATGTTTGAATATGTTGAACTTTTTATTATGCTGAGATGTTTCTGTTGGTGCTTGCCTTTAGTGTTTCTTTTGATTTCATGCAGAAAAAAAATGTAAATTTTAATAAATGTGTTTAACAGCATTTATTTCATTTTGGGGTTTGTGTGGTTAGTGGGCGACTTGGGTTGGGAATTTTACTTGTTTTAATAGTTTAATTGAGATTCATACTTACTTTTTAGCAAGGTGGTTTTTGGATGATGTTTGAAGGTAGTTGAGTATGTCTTGAAGTTTCTGTAGAGGAGATATAATTAAAAATAAATATACATTAAATATTTAGGGGCCCATTACGATGGCGGGCGGAAGCACAACCGCCGTGCTGGCGGATGCAAAAACCACCAGTTACCGCCGGCACGCAGCAGTCCACACGCCCGCCCAATTACGATGCGAAAAGTAGGCCAAACACCGCCGGCAAGCCAGCAACACCGTCCGCCATCAAAGTGCGCCCGTACATGTAGCGGCGCAGCCCAACTGACACACACCGTCCGACGAAACACGTCCCGCCCGGCGCATAAATTACGATGCCGCAAACAAACGGCTCCCACGGCCAAGAGATACCGTACGACAAACCGAAGCGGTAACACGGACGCCGAGCACGGACAACGAAGAAGCGGCTCCCCGAGCATGAATCCAGCACTGCAGGCACTCCCCATGCTCCTGCTGATGCACCACCAAGGACGCAACGTACCGCGGAGACGCAGGTAGGCACACACACAACAAGTGCACGCAAACAGCGCACACAGTGCAAGGGCGGAAAAGCGGACAACCCCCCACCAGCGCGTGTACACTACACATCCACCATCGCATCCACATATGACACACAGGCCAAATCGTAACATCGCAGAACACATGTGTACACACCACCTGGGACTAGGAACCAACCACCCCGTCACGGCCCCAAAGCGCCGATGACGCCGCCACACATGCGCACAACGCAGAGGCCAACCGCAGCGCCATGCATGCGTCGCACACAGACACAGGGACACAACCAAGCAGCACACACATCAGCCCCACCCCGAACGCACATGACACGTGACAGGCCGGCCACAGACATGTCCTCAACGCCCAATTCACGGACAACACCCAACGCCACACAACCGACGCACACATATCAGTGAAGACACGCAACAGCAGGACACACCCCAGTGTAACAAACATGGCGTAGCACACAGCGGCGGCAACACCAACTAGGAGAAGCAGGGCTCCTTCGGGAAGAGGAACGCCAGTACCACACAGAAACACCCATACCACCCTGCACATATGAACAAGACATATAAAACGGAACACCAAAGAGCCCGGGGACCGACAACAGGTGGCCCAAGAATAACATTCACACACAAGGCCCAACGCAGAGCGGAAAGGCAGCCTGCCGCCCACACAAGGGAGAGCAGACAGCACTGAATGACCTTCCATTCCAACTCCGAAACCACAGCCCTACGACAGAAGCCGGTGAATACAGCCATTGTCCAAGAATAGACCAACACAGGCATGCCGAGGAGACCGACCACAGGGCAGATAGCGCATATCACAGAAGCACACAACGGACGGGGAAGAAAGAAGAAAACACTCCCCATGTCGGCCACATGCAAGTTAATTGGAAGGAGTCACACAGCACTGACCTTGAACTGTCTGAGAAGCATGTGGGAAGAGGGCCCGTGTCCTCCAAACAAGCCAACAGAACACAAGTCCTGTCTCCCTACGACTACACAGAGCTCACAGCAACCCCGGAGCGTGCACATTGCAGACTGCACACACAGCCGGAGCACGCCACCTCAACGAACCGCTGCAAAATGGCAACCGCAACACACCTACCCAACTACGCCGAACAGCTCAAGCTGTACAAAACCAACCTGTGCCATACATTGGGATGCGATCTCCTGTCCCTGCTGAACGTAAGTTACCGACTGACTTACCGCATCACATTGTTCAGCTGCGTCATGCCCGTCTTCTACTGTCGGAGGTGTCCCTACCAGCAACCCGTCGAGATATGCCTCTCCAACCCGGCATGTCTGAAGGCGGACCTGCTACCACTACTCCTCCCTCTGGACGCACACGACAGGGCCTGCTCTGCCTATGGGGGCATGGCGTATGTGGCCAACATCGCACCCGCACTGAAATGGGACCACTGTGCCTCCACACGACGGATCATCGATAACAGCTACATCGAATGTCACCCAGCATGCCCCATCATGGTCCTCCAAGGGACAACCTACGAACAACACCTTGACAGCCACCATCCGCTTCATTGGCTGGCAAACATGTACACCACCAATGACATGGAAGCCCTGCTGGACGGCATCGCATACCTGACAACCTGTAAATACGTCGGACCACAACGCAGGTTCCCCGAGTGACCTATGATGTCCAACCCCGCACCCATGCTTAGCTTCCGCATGGACTGGCCAGTCACCACCACAACAGCCATACCAAACGACCGGCAACTGTAACCACACCATCAACGACATCGCCATGACATCGGATATGACCGGGACATGCACACTGTTCCCCATCACATCCAGGAACACCGCATGCATCGTGGGAGGCAGTGGCATGGGCTCTGTGTATCGCACCCACATGGACGGAACTGCACGAACAACCAGGACACGACATGGATCCAGCGCCCATGGACACACACACCGCTCAGTGGACATGAATAGGTCGCCTGGAGTCTGTGGGTGCTGCACCCTCCCACCCCCGCCCCGGGAATCCCATACCAGGACCTTTGCATGGACGACAAGTGCATACAACAACAACACGACCCCAGTGACTGTGACATGTCCAGTAACCACCACAGTGCAACAACAAGTGGCACGCCGCTGCATGCACGCAAGCACATGCCCTGATGTCATCTCACATGCACGCGTGCATGAGGAACAACCGCAGCAAACCTGTCACATGGAACTGAGATGGACTGTGCCCATGATGCCAAGCGGTCTGGTAGGCTACATGTATACCGTCTGTGTCAAAGTCTGCAGCTCCGCAGCTATACGTAAATGTACATTAGCACAGCCTTGGCCAAGCAGATGTCACTCTGAAGCCCACATCCCACATGCAACAGCCAATCACATGTAACCCCACACCCTATCCCATTTGCAATCATGCTCAGTATATCCTCAACATGTATTCCGCTGCCAGTAGTGTCCACTATACTGCATCACAGAGGACAGAAGACTCAATATAATGTTTGAAACCAAAACTGTCTCCGCTGACTCATTTCACAAGTACGAATGAGAGAGGATGAGAGTATGTGAAGTACACGGCAGTCGTGACATGACCATGTAGTCCACTGGTATTGGATGTCAACGCAAATGAGTAGCACTACTGTGGAAGACACACATGTGTCGTGTGAAGTCGTATGGACGCAGTGCTCAGGTGGGTGGGTGCGACGGGTAGATGCGCACATGCCAAGTTGGAGCACGCCGTGTTGGGAGGGGTCATGAACAGTACACCACCGCTTCCCTGGGCATTGTGAGAGGACACCTGTCGGGGGGAGTGAACACGTGTGTGCACAGCAGCCGGGCACACGTACAAAGCGGTACCAGGCGCACCTCAGCCCACCCTCTGTGGACAAGCTGGATCCTGTTGTGCGCCCGCCATGCCCCTGACAAGGCACACACAGCCCCAGTCGACCAGGTGTAACCCCAACATAGTCAATCCGCACAGGCGATACAGGGCACGGGATGGCAGTGGAGCATGGTGTGTGAGAGGTCTCCTCGCGCTCCTCCTGGTCATATCACGCAGGCAATAGAACCTCAACGTCTAGCATGGCACAAGTCACATGGAAGTGTAGGGGGACGCACCACAGCACGAGCAGCACTGACGTCACGGGAGGTGGCTCGCACCATCCCATCCATTGCCCATCATACCAACCACGCCACATGCCATTGCGACTAAGTGCAAGCGCGTGCGCCACCACCCCCGAGCCCTCCCCAGAGAGGCCAAAGAGTGAATGTGTGGGCCATCAGCCACAGACGAACGCGGCCTGGCCGCAAGGGCAGCCACAGCCACTGGGTGTCGCAGGTGGCGGATCCGGAAGGCGAAGACTGTGATGCATAGTCCATGCAGGCCGGGTCACCATTTGGGGCACCACGCAGGTGGACGGCGTCCCGCGACACATCATACCCTGAGACAGCCCACTCGTGCAACTGGACCCACACATACACTCCTTGCCCTCTCTGGTGCGAGCTTGGGGCTGCCTGTGCAAGCGCTAGCCTCGCAGGTGAGCATGCATATTGGGGGAGCGAGGGGAGGACATGAGGGCTGGGGCGAAGATGACTGTATCACTGTCAGTTAGTACAAGGGATGACCCAGATGTGGAAAGGAAGAGACGTGTCCCGTGTGTACTGCAACTAGTCGCCAATACAACTACCCCCCATGTCCGGAATGTAAGCCCGCACCTAGGCCCGCCCATCCGCAACATCGAACATACCACCAGCACGACAACCTTCCCATTCGAAACACTGACTGGGGGTGGCGACCAGTGTACAATCATGTGTAGCCTACCCACGCGTACATGTGGGCCCTCCATGATCCATGTCACCTGCGGCAAAGTCATGACATGCGCAATGAGGGAAGTGAGGAGAGCTGCCCGCCCCACGCGCAGAAGGTGCATCAGCTCCACAGACCCAGCAGCGAGTCCAGCAGGGGTCACATGTGCAGGGGCAGCTGTGCCTGGTGTGAAGGCACATGCATATAGACAGCACATCGACCAATGTGTAGTCTGCCCACATCTACAGTCCATCATCATGCGGACATAGGAATTGAACACAGGGCAACACATCTTAGTGGGTGCACCCACCGTGACCAACAATGCGCAATCATCGACGTACCCGCCCTGTGCATGGCCCCCCACCCAACGGCGGCACATCCAGTGCCACCATCCCACACACACAAGCCTTCCACGGAACATGCTGTGTCCAATGGTCAGTACAGAGTCAGCGCCCATCTGGTGGATCCTGAACAGGAGACACATGCACACACATGCCAGCTCCCACTATGTACGACTGCCACCTGGCACGTGCAATGTAACCTCTCACCTGTGACGTGTGACTGCAAGCACACAGCCGTCTTGGCATGGGGCTGTCAATGTGGACACCTGTCAATGTTTCGGGAGGTGTGATCCGTACAGTGCTGTACATAGGGTGCAGTGCTGACACCTACTACTGTCTCATATCCCCTCGTGCCACAGGTCCCACTTGTTTTGGCCGCTCAGCCTGTGCCCACATCGTCGTCGTCGTGTGCCATACTCATCCAGCCGCGGAAGCAGTTCCATGCTCAGCAGACATTCATGTTGCCGTGGCGTTGCCGCTTGACGGATATGCAGTCAGTCCCCATCAGCACGCCCGCAAGTCATTGGGGCCTGGATCCCCATGTGCATGCACATGGCAGTGGTTTGTATCACTAGCCATTGCCATTGTTGGGAGACCTGTGTAAGTGTATTGTGGCCGTGCCGTCCCAGCTTGACAGCTGGGCTGTGGCTCCTGTGCTTACTCAGTCATGTCAGTGATGTGTATGCGAAATTGCTATGTGTCGTGTTGCTTTGACATGTGTCCTCTGCCATTGTCCCTAGGCGGAGACCGAACATTGACCGCCCATACCAATTGCTGGCGGACATGGACGATACAGAGGTTATTAGGAAGTTTCGGCTGGACAGGCCAACCCTGCATCGACTGTGTGCCATGTTAGAACCCCATCTCCGTCCCCGCAGGGTGTATCCGACTGCTGTCACCCCCACGGCTAAGGTGATGGCCGCCATGCATTTCTTCGCCACTGGGTCATTCCAGCACACAGTGGGCATTGGAGGAGGGATGTCCCAGCCCATGTTCAGCAAGGTGCTGAGGGATGTACTGGCAGCCATGATGCTGTACCGGAACAGGTACATCCGCTTCCCCAGGGCTCGTGAATTGGCGGCAGTGAAGGGTGCATTCTATGCCCTTGGCAGAATCCCACACGTCGTTGGAGCCATTGACTGCACACATGTCGGCCTTGTTCCACCACAGGCCACTGAGCACCTGTACCGCAACAGGAAGCACACGCACTCCCTGAATGTGCAAGTGGTGTGCCTTGCGGACATGGTGATCACCCACGTGTGTGCAAAGTTCCCAGGCTCGGCCCATGACGCACACATAATGCGCAACAGCATCTTGCCATGACTGATGTCCAATATGCAACAGGATCGTGCCTGTATTGTCGGTGAGTATGTGGAGTGGTGTAGCGTGCTGGCTGTGCGATGCTGTCCCCTGTCCAGTTGGATTAGCAACGGTTCTCTGTGTCCCTCACACCCAGGTGACTCTGCGTATCCGAATGGGGCATGGCTGCTCAGTCCATTGAGGAATCCTCGCACCCCAGCAGACGATCGCTACAATGAGGCACATGGGAGGACCAGACGTGTGGTCGAGCATACCTTTGGCCTCCTCAAGTCCAGGTTCAGGTGCCTGGACCGCACCGGGGTGCGCTGGCGTACTCCCCACAGAAGGTGTGCCGGATAGTGGTGGCGTGCTGCATGCTGCACAATCTGGCCATTCGGAAGCAGATCCCCTCATCGTGGATGACGGAGATCAACCAGGGCCCCAGCCCGCAGACCAGGACAGCTCGAGTGAGGAGGACAGCGGAGAGGAGGAAGCTGGTAATGTGCGGCAGCAGCTCATCGCCCGCTACTTCACTTGACGGTGAGTGTCCATGTACGACGGCTGATGTGGCTGTATCTGTGCAGGTGTGTGTGTGCTGTGTCAGGGTGGCCGCTTGTTCACTGCGTGCTGTGTGTCAACGCTCCATGGCCAGGGTAGTATGCCACTGTTGGTGGCTGTGGCATTGTGCCCTATTGCTCTGTGCGATGTGTGTACATTGCTTGTAGTTGTTGACATGTACTGTGTGATGGGTGTGTGACACACTCATTGAATGTGCTCCTGTTCTGTCTCCCACCCCTAGGTCCCTACAGGCCCTCCGGATTCAAATGCCATGCCACGCATCAGGTGCCTTTCCGCCCAAGGTGGCCGTTGTATTCCGTACAAATAAGACACAGGGCACAAACAGCAGTTAGTGAAAAAGGTGCATTTATTACAAACTGTGACATGTGATTGTGTGTAAGGTGATGACAAAAGTGGTGCGTGCAGTGACAATGAGCTGTCGGTCATGGCTGCGTGATGATCAGGGTGTACCCACTGGTTCTATGTCCATAGTCCAACACACACATGCCATCCAGATGGCTGTGTGGAGTGGGATCGTAGTCCAAGTCAATGCAGTGGCTGGTCAAGGAAGGCTGGCGGAAGGCTGGCTGGCTGCCTCACTTGCGACTGGAGCGTGCGAAGTCCTCCCGGGAGATCTGTTTCCTCTTCGGACGGCCCCTTCCACGCTTATGCGAGGGGGTGCCTGCTTGCGACATGCTGGTGGTTGAGGTGTGATCACTGGCTGTGGACGCAGGGGAACTGGACACTGCTGCTCCACCCTGCGCCCCGGCAGGTGGTGGCGGAGGGGAGCTGCTGTCCCTGGCTGTGACCTCACCGCCACCACCAGCTGTCCCATGAGGTCCACGATTTGGCCCATACGGGCGTCCATGGACCTCAACACCCCCAGCACCTCACGCGTGTCTGAGGCAGACCGGACCCATTGTCCTTGGGCCTCTTCATAGGCCCCAAGGACTCTGGCCATGTGAGGCAGGGCATGGCTCCCAGGGGAGGCTGGCGTTTCCTGACCCTGCTCCTCCTACCAGTCCTGCTGCCACCGGCCTGCCCACTAGCCACATTGCTCACCACGGTCCTCGCTGTGGCTCCCAGGGTGGATCCAGTCGTCCGGGCCACCACCTGCGCTGGGGCTGGTGCCAGCGGAGACGTGGCGGTGGTGGCGGCGGTGGTGGTCGGTGCGGCGATGGTGGCGGTTGCGGCAGTGGTAGTGGCCACAATGACCGTGGGTGTGGCCGCAACGACAGTGGCAGCAGGGGGCTGTGAATGTTCAGCAGCCCTGGATGATGGGTTGGTGGGTAGGAGGGGTCCTGGGGAGCGGCTGGGCCCTGCCACACCAGATGGGCCTGCTTGGTTGTCCGTGTCCGAAGAGGAGGACAGATCCTCCAGATCCGTGTGTCCTCGTTGGGGGCTTGTAGGCTGGCTGTGCTGGCTGCTGGCTCCATCCCCAGCATCCAGCAGTTCGTCACCTGTGGAGAGAATGAGATTTGTTATTGTGTTGCACCTGGCGAAGTATGTATTTGTCGTCTGACATTCACAGTTCGTGCAATCTCGTACATGGGTTTCCCGGAGGCGTGTGTGTGGCTGTAGCATCTGTAGTTGTGTGTGCTTGGCAATGGGACTGTGTGCTGTGCACATGTGGCATGGGACGGATTGGCCATGCCGATGGGTGTGTTGCTGTGCCCCTACTTATTGTGACTCTGGTGTATGCGGGCTCCTGGCCCATCCTGGGTCTGGTTTGTACTTTGCTTTTGGGGTTCAAATGGAACGCTTAGGAACGCATATGGCAACATGGCGGCCATGCCCCAGATTCGCATTTGGGATGGAATATGCTTTTGGGGTTCAAATGGAACGCTTAGGAACGCATATGGCAACATGGGGGCCATGCCCCAGATTCGCATTTGGGAGGGAATATGCTTTTGGGGTACATGCTGTGAGCCATGGGTGCCGAACGTGACATGTGTTGTGGCAGCATGACAGTGCATGGTTTGAGGTGTGTGCATGCTTGACATGGCCTGCATATTTGCTGTCTGTTGTGATTACTGGACATGGCATTGGACGCATCGTTATGAGTGAGTGATGGTTGTGTGCCAGCCAACGTATTGCAGTTGTCCCATCTCCTTGGTGTGCGTGCTGCCCTGTGCCATGTGCATCACTGCAGTGCTCGGGGGGTGTGGCCCATGTTGTGTGTTGTTGCTCACAGTGTGTCGTGCACTTCATTGACTTCTGGCACATGGTTGGTCATGGGCATGTATCTTAGCGTGACTGCTGTATGTGTGGCAGCTGTGCGGATGACATGCCTTTCATGAGACTGGGGCTGACGGATGGGATGGATGGTATGTAGTTTGTGCATGGTGTGTCTGTGTGTTTGATGGGTTCAGTGGTGTTCGTGTGCATTTATGTTGTTCCGCTCTGTTGCGTCTAGTGTTGTTTGTCTTACATAGGCGTAGTTGTGGGGTGTGTGGTTGACAGGCAGTTGGGGCTACATGGACAGGACTTCAATGGTGTTTCGGTTGTGTGTGATGAGTTGCACAGTGGCTGCCGTGTGGTACTATATTCAGTGTGGCTTGTGCATGCAGACGTGGCTCCTTGGGTGTTGCTATGTCTGTGATGGGTCATGTGGGGTGTGAGTCCGTTGTTCATGTCCGTGTGCACATTGTTCACTTGTTCGTGACGGTGGGCGGTGCTGCGTGTTCGTCTGCTACGTGACATGTCCCATGTGTTGGTCGTGTTATGGTCCTCATGCCTCCAGTAATCCAGCCCTGTCCAGTTTCCCACCTGCAAGTTGTTCGTGCGTGCACTGTACTGGATGCCACATGGCTCTAAGCGGGGGTGCTCCATGTTGCAGGTCTGTGGGGGTGGGAGGGTGTTGTGGGTCGTGGGGGTGGCTGGATACCCACTGACACCGATTGCTGTGGACCGTGATGTCTGCCTTTCGGCTGTCGTGCACTGCGGTGGCTGACACGTGGCTGTGGGGTGTGGGGGATGCTCCTCCTTGCTGTGCTGTGGGACTGGGGCCTGGTGTGTGTTGTACTTGGGCTGTCCACCGTCCCACCCACTGCACTTTGTGTTCCTGCCACTTACCTGTTACTTGTCGGTTAGTGCAGCTGTGGCGGACACATGGGTGTGGTGGGTGCTCGTTGTGGCGCTTCTGGCATATTTGGGGACCTGTTGGTGGTTACGTGGCTGGCTTAGTGTACACATGTCCCCACGCATCTTACAGTTGTTCTGTTTGGGCTGTGTGTGGTAGTGTCTGTTGCATGTGTGTGTGATGTGTTGTGTATTGTGTGCTGGACATGGGGTTGTTTGACCCTGGGAGCTGCGGCATGGTGTTAGTGCATGTGAGTACATAGCGGTGTGCTGGTATACATTAGTTTGTACTTACCAGCCTCCACTCCCCCTGCTAATCCGGCGAGGATCTCCGGATGGATTACGACTCGCACCTTCTCCTCCCACGCTTTGAAGGTCTTAAAGAGCGCGGGATTCCCTCCGCCAGTGACGGCAGCCAGCTCTCTGTTTTTGCCCTCCTTCTTCTTGACCAGGCTCTTTACGTCATTCCAACGTTTGTTGATCTCGACTCTGTTCCTGGGCAGGGTCCCGACTGCATTGACCTGGTCTACGATCCGGTTCCACATTCTGTTTCTGGTGGCTAGTGGTGTGTGCTGGACCATGTTCCCATAGATTTGTGGGTACACCTTAATGATCTCGTCGACCATGACCGTCAGCTCCATGGGCGTGAACTTGGGCATTCTTTGTGGTGCCATGATGTTTGTGGTGCTGGTGCGGTGTGTGTTGTGTAATGTGCAGGGGGTTTGTGGTGCCGGTGTTTGGTGGTGGTGGTGGTGGTGGTGGTGGTGTTTGGTGGTGGTGGTGGTGGTAGTGGTGGTAGTGATGTGTGCGTTTCTGTGGTGTGCTGCTGTCCTTGCTGTGTCACTGTGTCCTCTCCTCTCCTCTCTGGTTTGCAATGTAGCAAGGGGTTGTGGTCTGTGGGAGTGCTGCTTTTGTACTCACCTATGTGGGTGTGTCCTCATGGTCTGTTGTTTTCAGGTGTGTTGTGTCTGGGGTTCTGGCCTTTGTATTTTTTGTTTGTCCGGGGGTGTTTTCGGGATGTGTACTGTGCTTGTGTATTTGTGCGTGCCTTGCTGTGTGGACTTGTTGGCCATGTTGTGTGCTATTGGTTTTGTGTGCGGATGGTTTCTGTGCAGGTACGTTGGCGCCATGGCTTCTGCCGTGTCGATTCTCATCGGCGTTGTTTGCGCTGGCGGGCGGTATATTTGTGGTTTTTCCGCGCTCATGTCGGTGCGATCGTAATTTCACGTGCGGTGTGTCGGCCGTGAGGGCGGGCGGTTTTGTGTTGTCGTGCGTGTTTCCGTCCGTGGCGGGCGGTTTGTCTCCGACTCGGACGTTGGCGGGCGGTATTTTGTGTGCTTTTCCGCCGATGGCGGTATTCGGTTTGTGTAATCGTAATGGCGTGGTCGGTGTTCAGACGGTGTGTGCGGGCGGATTTTTGCCGCTTCCATGCCTGGCGGAATTATTTACGCCGGGTATCGTAATGTGCCCCTTAGTTATTATGAAAAGTGCTTTACGATTATTTTATGCAGTTTTAACATTAAATAGATATTTTACTTACTTTTTGAAGTTGTATTCAGAGCTTTCAATAATGACGTCCAGTGTTGCTGAAGCAATCCGGCAGAGATTTCCTTATTCTTGATTTTGTTGTTGGAGCATAAAATAATGTTAAATTTTCTTTTGTTTAAATAGTGTTTTTTAATTGTGCTTTCAATTTTATTGGGTTGTTTTAGTTGTAGGTATTTTTCATTGGTTGTTACTAATGTTTTCAATTAATTTGGCAGTTTTTTCCTTATTTGAGAAACGCAAGTTAATGTTCAGTTGAACTTTTTTTATTTTTACTTTATTTAAAAGTGTAATAGTATATTATTTGTATTATATTTTGCATTGAATGTATATTAAAAAATATTTATTTTATATATAGTGTTTCTAAGTATAATAAATTTGGTGAGTTTAAATATGTTAAAGTTAATTTATTGAATTATATTGTATTTAATGTTAAATTTATTTATTTAATATGCTGTGTGTGTTTGTGATATTGTTTATATTATTTTTGTGATATATTGTGTTATTAAAAATATTTTTAAGGTGTCGATATTTTTTTGGGGGCAATAATAGTGTGATCTATTTTTTTGTTATCAATATTTGTGTCATTTTGTATGTTTATTTAATATTTTCCATATTAGTTATGACAATATTTTCTTTGATCGATATTAGTGATATCGATGTTAATGTTTGTCGATAATTTTGTCGATATTTGTGTATTTTTTTAAATAAGTATAGAGTATCCATATTTATGTTATCGATATTTGTGTGTCGATAATTTTGTAGGTCGATATTTTGAGTGTCGATGTTACGTCAGTGATCCATTGTCTATATATGAAATGTATATTATGCTAATGATATGTATTGTATAAAACGTAACCGATTGAATATAATTAAGTAAAAGTATCATCTTGGAATACATCAGTGACTCTAATTATATGATGTATGATTAATCACTTGGATCACGTATGTGACCGTTGTAAAATGTGGAAATAATGTGCCCGATTCACAAAAGTAATCTGAGACAAAATCCTAACTTTACGAATTTCGGTATTCACAAAGGGCATTTAGGAGTAGTAAAGTTAGGAATCCTAACTTCACTACTCCTAAATGCCCTTTGTGAATACCGAAAGTCATAAAGTTAGGATTTTGTCGCAGTTAAACTTAAGTTTTGGTCTTAAGGCAACGAAAATTTAAGTTACCTGATGTACTGAAACAAATACAGAATGAGTACGGGGCAGAGCCTGCCCTGGACCTGGGGTGAAACTAATGGGCAATTTTGCTCAAGTATCTGCCATTATGTTAAGTAACATAAAAGGGAGGCAGCAGCAGTGGCTATATGCCAATGCCTAAGGGAATTCACTCCTGCACAGCAGGAGCGAGAGTTGCCTAGGATTATCAAAGAAAGATATGCTTCCCTAGGTAGAGATAATCTGGGAGCCAGACCAGGGAAACCAATAGTTAAGAGCAATTCTGAAAATGATAACTCTAAGCAAGCAACTGATTCTTCCAAGAAGAAATGGGAAAACAAACAAAAAATAAACAAAACACAGTCACGATGGGTCTCCTCAACAGGAACACACTGAGAGAAAATACAATTTGAGAAACCATGACAATATTAGGATGCCTGACAGGTATCAGGATACTGATACATGTTCCTCTCATTCCTTTCAGGAGTCCTCCGAAAAACGTTTGGAGAGAGATGGACGGTTAGAGCAAAGATTGGAATAGCGAGTCAAGCCAAAAAGGAAGACACTTCGCACTTCGGACTACATCATTAAACAGGAAGACAAACAAAAGATTCCTAAACCTCAGTTTGAAAAGAAGAAGGTAGCAGGGATCAAAATGAGAAATGCCCAGACTACTCAGGACTCTGCTTGTGAACGGGGAATGGATAGTGACAATGCTGGACAGCGCAGCAGAAGTCACAATAGCTCGCCGGAACCTCACGGATTATCTGACGGCAGTAGCGCTTAGTGAGTATATCACGGTGAAAAAACCTGATTCAAGGGTAAGTGTCTCACATTGTTTATGCGAAAAAATGCTCCATATGGAGGGGGTCATACCTAGGCAAGTGAAGGATCTCTTTGGGAGAAACTGACATATGGTTATGACATTCTTTTTGCTGAAAAAGATTGACCACCTGAGTTCATAATGGAGTGCCCAATGGGGGAAGACGTAATTTTACTTGCTTTCTCTGACCTTGTACCAGAATCAGTTAAAAATTTATACGCGCAGGAGTGGGCATTAGCTCTAGCTCCTGCACTTTACCAAAACCACGTTGGGTGGGATGAAGTCACCTCATCACGAAATTGAATGAAAATGCATTCCTCAACCACAGAGACAATACCCAAAAAACATAAAGCAAAGAAAGAAGTCAGGGAGATCCTAGATCAATGTAAAAATTGCATCTCATCCATGAATAATCCCTTGTTTCCCAGAATGAAATTTGATAATTCATACTGTCTAGTCTTAGACTACAGACATTTAAACTCTTCCACATGCACATTTGCAGTACAAAATGCACATAGTGCCGCACTAATGAATAACATTGTGTGAAAAAATGCAAAACAACGCTAGATATCTCAGATGGATTTTTCTGCCAAAATATAGCCCCTGGGAGCAGATATTTGACAGCATTCTCAGTGCTAGGTTCTCATTGCCAATTTTGTTGATTACCACAGGGTATAAGAATAGCCCTGGGCTATTTTCAGCCAGAGTGACAGAGTTACTTCAAAATTTTGATGAGGAGGCATTGTCCTATGTAGATGATATTTATCTGACCGACGATGAATTAATGGAACACTTGGCTAGAGTGAACAACATAATTCTTGGGTTTGCCCACCTGGGCTACAAATTTAATTTTAGAAAATCAAACATTGCCCACCTCAATTTCCTGTTCCTGGGATTTGAGTTAACAGGTGAAGGCAAAAGCCTGGCAGCACAATTTTTTGAAAAATGCCCATTGCTCCAATCTCCAATAACTCTGATAAGACTACAATCCATTTTAGGATTTTTGAATTTTGGCAGAACTTACATTTTGGATTACTTAGACCTGATTTTTCAGTGCATCATTGGACACAGGATCATACATATATTTTACGTTCTGGACAAGCTGATATGATAGCTTTTAAACATTTACACACGGGTGTTAACACAACTAACCCGGTGATCTGCATAGTCGGTGGGCCAACCGGGTACACCTATATCACTTTCAATGAAGACGATACAGTACCTATTGCATACAAATCACACTTGTACACAAACGCTGAAATGTGTTTTGTATCCACTGAGAAAATACTCACAGTAGTACAGACTGCTGTAGTGAGAGAAAGAGCACTCGCACAGGGGAAACTCATAATTGTCGTGACCCTAGTACCGACCTTAGAGGCAGTCACCAAAGCAAGAGTTCCAAATGCTAAAGCTTTACATCCAAGATGGATTCAGTGGGCTAACTGTCTCACTGCGACAGATGTAGATTACAGATTCGACTCTACATTACAAACACAAGCATTCTTCGAACAAGAATATCATCTGCAGAATTAAATTATGCCTCTAGATCGATATGAATGCATCATTTATACCGATGGTTCTGCTCAGCATGCCGTAGGTACGAAACAGCAATACTGCGGCATGTGCAATTGCTAAAGAGCGCATGCATGACGGAAAGTTCCGTCCTGGGAAAACACACACTCAGTCCCTATGGGACTGTACAGCGCAGCTGGAAGAACTCAAAGCCCTGATACTGGCACTACAAAATACGGATCGTGAATTCCTCACACATATTGTGTGTGATTCGTTTTACTGTGTCCAGTCCTATAATTAATATCTACACTATTGGGGCCAGAATAGATTTAGAGATTCAAAAGGTTGCACAGTAAAGCACAAGATGCTTTGGGAACAGGTGGCAAGGCTGAAAGAAGGCCTGCCGCGGGCTCATGTTATTCATACATTGAGTCATCAACATATTGGCGTTCACGTTGAAGGGAATTCGATGGTGGATGTAGCCGTCAAGGCAACAGCTCGTACTGCTGCCATTGCGGCAATAACTCGTTCAGGTACGAGGATAGACGGAACAACTATGGCGGCAGCTAATGCCACACACAACGGATAAGCACTGCCAAAAGGCTTTCCACTCAAGTACTCCGACAAGTTAGATGCAAAAAACATTTCGTATGCTCAGATTCCAGGAGTGGTGGATAGAGTAATACTAACATTGATCACAGATTAGGACTGATACTAGCTGCACATGAGGGTCTTGGTTCCGCTCACGCAGGGATTACTGCTGCAGTTTTATTACTGAAGCACCGCTATTGGTGGGCATGTCTATCAAATCAGACCAAGGACTGTGTCCTTAAATGGGACATCTGCCAGCAGATGAAATGCTCCACCATAGCACGTCCAGCACAGACACCTCTATTGATTTCAGACAAGCCCTTGGCTTTTGTGTATTTGGATCACCGCAACCCCTTACAATCAGATGGGGCTTACAAGTATATCTTGGTGGCAGTGGATTCATGCTACAGATTCCTGTGGGTTTGGCCGCAG
Organism: Calotriton arnoldi; assembly: GCA_963921515.1. Classification (NCBI taxonomy): domain Eukaryota; kingdom Metazoa; phylum Chordata; class Amphibia; order Caudata; family Salamandridae; genus Calotriton; species Calotriton arnoldi. The sequence goes on along the minus strand of CAWUFW010012318.1, from coordinate 167,410 downwards.
CGCTCGGCTGATGCTCCAACTGTTATAAAGAATTTAGGAGTCTTTATCGAGACATTCACAATTGGCACACTACATTCAAACAAAGCTCCGGCATTTAGCTCTCGGGCTTACAAAGAATCCATGGGAAGTCTGGGTGGGGCCTTGTGATACTCCTTCGCATACCATCCTGGGGGAAATGAGGTCTTAAGAGGAAAAACGTTATTTAAAGCAGTCCTTAACAGCGAGGATATTAAGCTTGGGTGGCAGTTGGGCCAATCACCTATATGGGGTCCAGAGGGCACTTAACATTCCAAGAAAATCCCTGGGGGTCGTACTCCTTATGGACTCCTGTTTGGTGTGAGAAAGTGGGTACCAGACCTTGATAGTGTCAGCACACTGGCAGCTGAAACACTATTTGACATCAATGAATGTTTGCCTGTTTTACAGGAACTCAATGAATTCTGGGCTTTATAAAGCAACGTCCAAGTAAAATGCACCTCCACTGGGGTAGTGAAGGTTGCGCCGGCAAGACCTGCCTGGGTCCTGAAGATTAGTTACATGGTCAAAGAGAAAATAGTGGACGAGAAAGAATTTGGGCCATCTTACAGAGCGCCTGTACCTGTTCTAGCTGTCTAAGGCACTAGAACTATACTTCTTCCACCCCTTGCCGGTTGCAGAGACAAGAAGTTTGTCTCTATTGATCTGATCATACCACACTATGTGGCCGATTGTTAACAGTAGGCCACATGGGCTCCTGTGTACCCGTCGCACTCCTCTCGCTACCGTACAGGAAGTTCAGATGGAAGCTTTAATAACAACAGAAGATCCCACTCTCCAAAGAGAATCTGTAAAGAACAATGAAATTATACTTCTCCTTGTTTAAACAACTACAACTGTACAATCAACAAGTACAGAAATCTCAATTTGAAAAATTGACGATCTCTATGTAAATATGCCACAAATCGAGTCATCTCCTGTTCTACAAAACCTGCTGAGCTGCCACAAATAGACCTGACGGCGTCTGGCTACTTCGTATATTATGATGACTTCTCATCGGATTCCAGTGAACCTGAGCTACCACCGCCGTCTCTCCCTTTCAAGCTGTGAGTTTATACTCTCTATCGTTGGCTGAAAAAGACATACTTTGTTGTTCCATGGATACATCTCTGGATTACAATTGGATTACTTTTCCTGGTCCTCTGGATTTATTTGGTGACTGTCTTTTTCATACTTCTGAATGGACACTATCTCCCAGAATGCTCCGCAGAACATCTTGTGAACTTGGTTTTTCAAACACATGAATCATCACACCGTGAACTAAGGGGCCTCTCCCTCGTGAACATTACAGCAGTTCCAGTTCCTGATGGAATAGTGTGGGACAGGCTATCGTATGATGTGTATGGTCCTACTGAATTTTTGCAAATTCCTCATTTGTTTAAAATTTCCTTAAGTGATATCATCACCTTGAGTACTTTCTCTGATGATTCGGTCATTGAAACTGTGCACAAAATGCTTGCAGATCTAGAGCAATCCGCTCCATTTTCTAATGATGAATTGTATGATGGTGCAGCTAATTATGGAGACATGTTCTGTTATCAACATTATGGTCACCATTTTTTACACAAAGTTAGTATCCCACAAGCTGTTTATATTTACACACAATGGGAAGACTGCCCAATACCGCCGAAAGGTAGTTCAAAGACATTTACAGAAAAGTTTGCTTATTTTTCAGGTTTTGACACATCAGACCTACACTCGTATTCTTATAGGCTTGCACCTACACCTGCAAATAAAAATATGCTAACCAATACCAAGCTGATATACTCTGCTTCCTTTATTTCCCAACTGTCTATACAGGGTTTTGACTTTTGAAAAGACACCATAGACACCAAATCTGTCTGGCGGACAAAAGAGTGGCAGGTTCAGGGAACTGGGGCCTTATTTAGGGCATGCCTCATACCACATCAAATGAACAAAACAGTGCAGCAAACGTTCTTTCTTGGTATAGCCAAGATGAAGGATTTGAACACACCATGTATTCATACATTTTCACGCTTTGAGAATTGTCAGCACTTAACACACTTCAGTGAGGATACATTAGATACCATGATACGTAATGATTCTTTCAACTCATCAGACCCCAATTGGAAGGGATGGTTGGTTTGGCTGACAGATACAAATAGGTGTCAATCTAGATTCCTGGGTAACACTGAAGGGTTTAGGATCAACAGGCCTGATCAGCGATATTTACAAACTGAACACTCAGGGTGGTGACATCATATAGTGTTGGGAAGTTGTGCCTTGATTGGCTAAAGACCTCATCACCTTCTCAGGTAAAGCAACACTTGTCCCTTCTTTCTGATGACATGGATCTCAGGGATTTTATATTAGGTCCCCAGAAGCACTTCTTGTATGCAGTATACAATGAGCTGTGGAAAGTTTCTCAACTGGAAGCTGCTGAAAGACTGCGTGAGATTGATAAGGTTAATTTAGAAAAGGCTTTGGCTGTGGTTTACAACAGTATGACCACATTATCATCTAGAATGTATTCACTGAGCAACATAGTGTCTTCTGCAATTGGCACAATACAGCAAGACATATCTATTTTACAACATGGACAGCCACAAATATTGGTCCATCATAATACTGAGCTGAACGTTACAAACATTACGTTCGGGCCATGTGCCGTGGCGTTACATCAATAGCATAAGTCTGTTTCCGGCATATGATCTAACTGAAAGACAGAGTTTGATGGCAAGAAGAGATGCACATTGAAAAATTGGACCAATTACCTTTCACCGTGGCTGAGACACCAACCACAGACTCGATAATCCATGGTTACATCACCCTATCGGTCACCACTTTCCTATTCCAATATTGTCTCCAATATCACCAGGTAGGCAGATACAAAGCACTTGGGAAATGTTATGTATATGAGTACTGGGAATTACCATTCAGATTTAGATGCAGGAATGGGGACACGGACATTTTCCTTAGTGGTTCTGACTGTGAGGATGCTTTAAGCCGGTCCTTACTTTGCAAAGACATTTCTCTTCACTGGGCATGCAATGATTCGGTAACAAATTTATCTTGTTATCTGAAGGGTTCCCCAGCTGCCGTTATTCATCCGGTTTTCAAGCTGCTCTCAAATGGGAGCTATTTGATGCTGAATGATCAAGGTTACTGCGGAATGGAACCGGGCATTGCTTATCTAGTGACTGTTAATTCCATAGCACAGTAAGGGTGGTAGCGCTATGGCCTTCAGTAAATGTTTCCAACATACAGTTTGATTCTCTGAGCAAACTGAAAGCCTTGCTTTTTAAAAGGATGTGGCCTTAACTTAGGCCAGAGAGACGTTTGATCTCCAGGTTGCAAGGTCCTCGTCTGAGATACAGACACTACTCCACACTAACTTCCTGCTGCATTTTGGGGAGCTGGTCCACTGTATCTTTAACATGTCTTATACGAAAGGAATAGTGCACTTTTTTAAATGTATCGGCTGTGGTCTGGTTAGCACCTTTCAGACGATTATCTTAGTGATACCATCTTTCATACACCGTGTTGGGAAGCGTCTTTGGAGGGCTCCTGCTTGTCCTGCTATTTTTGGTGGGAATCCTGATTTTAATTTCTCTGCTCTGCAATGGACATCCCAGTTCAAGCCGAAATGGAGACATCACTGCTCATGCTGCATTTCCGTGAGTGCATGGCACACTGCTTCGGCACACCTCTGCTTCAAGAACTGAATGAGCACTGGTTCTTATCCTTCAGCCCTGTCTGGCTTGACTGTATACTACCTGTCTTCTGCTGTCCACTTTGCAGCCATGAATGGGTCCTGGATATATGTCTCGGATGACCATTGGTTGCGCCACCGGATATTGAAGTACTGAAGGACCCCTTAAAGGCCCATGTGTTTTGCTGTCCCCAGCTTATTCCATTGATTATGAATGCATTCTTACAGCCACCTTGGGATGCTTCAGCTCCTAGTTATGTGAACAACGGCTCTGAAGAACTCTTATGGGCTACAACGCCTCCCTCAGTGGCTGCTGTGGAAATAGGATGGAATCACCTTTGCTCCATAAACCTGCTACGAGGTGCACCTCTGGGAACTTCGTCTGCGGTTGTTTGCAACTGCAAAGTCGCGTCTACCACTCGGAACACGTAAAAAATTTACTTTATCTGTGTGGGAACAATTTCTTTAAACGAAATGAACCAAAACAGCTTTTTGCTTTCTTTTCTAGGCAGCATGGCTTTCTTAGTGCTTGGGATTTCAAATGGTATAATGACGTAAAGGCTTTTTAATGAATATTTTTAAACGAAGATTGCTTTTAGATGCTTTTAAGATTTGTTTTTAATGTTTTGCTGGCTTGTTAGATAGCTTTTATATATCAACCCTTTGTATGAGGAGTGGGTGTTATATTACCGGGTTAAGCCCATGTGGCAAACCAGCTTATTTCTTACATTGTCCTCACAATAACATTTCAGCCGGCAACTTTTTCACATATTTGCGTACGGGACAATGTTGGATTAGTTTCTCTGAAATTAAACTTGTTTACACATTTAGCTGCGCACAACATTACCACAATACCATGAACAGCATGTACAATGTCTCTTTTTGCACTATGTACAAATGTCATCTCTAACTTTATCCATGGGGTGGCAAGGCTATCTACATATCCATAACATCACTAATCTATATGCGCATCCCAAGGCTGCCTTCTATTATAAAAGATGAGCATCCCGATTGATTAGCAGAGGAGGTACTTCAGCTAACACCGAGGGTCCCTGCAAGCTGAGACTTCACCACGCAGTGGTCTGTAATCTCCTGAGGGGTGTCCAGTTCGTGACCAAGACGGGCTCCTACATTCTCTTCCATCAGGGAATGGGGTTGGATTGTCCCGACCTAGCATACATTTATCTGCAATGAGTTAGATAATGAGTTAGATAATCATAAGTAATTTAAACTTGAGTTCAATAAATCCCTAACCCTAGCAATAGTGAAATGCAGTTGACAGAAGAAGTTGTTGGCATGTATGGTTCTAATTAAATCCTAAAATCAACAATCTAATCTTTTATTGAATTGAGTTTTGAGAATGACAGATTAAACTGTACTATATATATTATTCTCTTTTCCCATTTTCGCTTGTAGCAGAGTATGCGCATATAGGGGTCGATTCCGATCTCGCTCAGAAGGCCCTCCGAGAGCCGTCTGTAGCGTTACCTTCCGACCGACTCGTTCCGGGAGCCGGTCCATCCAAACGACGAAGTACGATGCGCAAATCTCTCCTATTCCCGAGCGACACGTACGCTCCGATTCCAGCACCATTTTCCGTACGACCCGGCTCCGTAAACGCTGAATGGAGTCATCCGTAGCCATTTCCGAAGCAGTTTCCGGCTGGCCAAGTACGATGCGTACTTCCTACTTGCCGAACAGGTTGCCACCTCCAGCACGTCACAGCATCCGGAAGAGCTGTATTTCAGCTCCGATTCGTGCCACCACACGATCACTGCGTACGAGACGAAGCAGCCATGTATCCGATCGTGCATGTCATACTTATACTGTACGCCTACGGTCGAATCAACAACCGTAACCGACGCGTTCGTCACAGACGGTAAGTCAGACACCTACCACACACCAAAGCGTCACGATCCCGCGAAAGGCAACACACCCATAAGGGGCGGATGTCCATCACTCCCACCATATGCCACCCCATAGGGGGTGGCTGTCTATCACTACTAGCATTGCCCACCCCGTAGGGGGTTGATGTCTATCACTACCAGCATTGTCCACCCCATAGGGGTTGGATGCCTATCACTCCCACCATTGTCCACCCCATAGGGGGTGGATGCCAATCACTACCAGCATTGTCCACTCCATAGGGGGTGGATGCCTATCACTACCAGCATTGTCTACCCCATAGGGGGTGGATGCCTAGCACTCCCAGCATTGTCCACCCCATAGGGGGTTGCTGTCTATCACTACCAGCATTGTCCACCCCATAGGGGGTGGATGCCTAACACTCCCACCATTGTCCACCCCATAGGGGGTGGATGCCTATCACTACCAGCATTGTCCACCCCATAGGGGGTTGATGTCTATCACTAACAGCATTGTCCTCCCCATAGGGGGTGGATGCTTAAGACTACCAGCATTGTCCACCCCATAGGGGGTGGATGCCCATCATTCCCACCATTTTCCACCCCATAGGGGGTTGATGTCTATCACTAGCAGCATTGTCCATCCCATAGGGGTGGATGCCTAACACTACCCCAGTGCTGTCATGCCAAAATTGGGTTTTGTGTGTGAACTGCCTGCAAAATTGACACATAAAGTGATATGTTGGACAAACCCCACATCTCTGTAGTGACAAAAAGGTGAGTGTGGTGTTCAATACCCCAGCATTGTCAAGCACACAGGGCTTATGGAGCATAACCCCCCCCATCACTGTAGTGACAATAAGGTGAGTGTGGGGTTCAATCCCCCAGCATTGTCAAGCACACAGGGCTTATGGGGTATAACCCCCCCATCACTGTAGTGACAAAAAAGTGAGTGTGGGGTTCTATCCCCCAGAATTGTCAAGCACAGAGGGCTCATGGGGTATAATCCCCCCATCACTGTAGTGACTAAAAGGTGAGTGTGGGGTTCAATCCCCCAGCATTGTCAAGCACATAGGGCTTATGGGGTATAATCCCCCATCACTGTAGTGACTAAAAGGTGAGTGTGGGGTTCAATCCCCCAGCATTGTCAAGCACATAGGGCTTATGGGGTATAACCCCCCATCACTGTAGTGACAAAAAGGTGAGTGTGGGGTTCTATCCCCCAGCATTGTCAAGCACATAGGGCTCATGGGGTATAATCCCCCATCACTGTAGTGACTAAAAGGTGAGTGTGGGGTTCAATCCCACAGCATTGTCAAGCACATAGGGCTTATGGGGTATAACCCCCCATCACTGTAGTGACAAAAAGGTGAGTGTGGGGTTCTATCCCCAGCATTGTCAAGCACATAGGGCTCATGGGGTATAATCCCCCATCACTGTAGTGACTAAAAGGTGAGTGTGGGGTTCAATCCCACAGCATTGTCAAGCACATAGGGCTCATGGGGTATAATCGCCTCATCACTGTAGTGACAAAAAGGTGAATGTAGGTCTCACACCCCCAGCATGTTCAAGCAATTATGTATTTATTGGGCCCAAACCCACATGCAATGTAGTGATAAAGTAGTGGTTGTGTGTCAAACAACAACAGAAGTGTTGAGGCAAACATTGTTGTGTGTGTTACATACCCTCAGCCATGTGCAGCCAATCAGTGCTCTTGGGGGCCAACACTGCCAGCAATGTTCAATTGGACAATGTAACATGTGACCACCCAAAATGCATAAACACACATTTTTGTCACAATCAGACACAAATACAAAGGATTCAATCTGAAACAACAGCATTGGTGAGATCCAGTACCACACGGTGGCAGCAAGGTCAAATGCAAAACATAAGGGGTGTGCAGAGTGAAGATGTAGGAGTCCCAGGGCCAGTAGAGAAATAAAGTAAACAAAACATCCACTCAATGCCCTTCAAACACAGTTGAAATACATGGGTGAAGATGCACAAGGACAACCAAACAGCCACACACTGCAGAACAAACACAACATGTGTGTGTGTGTGGAAGTGTTTCGAGGCTGGGCCAACACACACGATGGGGGGCTGAACTCCACTGAGACATATGCGTGTTGAGTACAATCCGGAAGTATTCCATGAATTGGAATAGTGAATGTGGGCAATCAGGCATTGTTTGATGAGCGGGTGCACAAGAGTCACATGCGGAACAAGCTTGGTGGAACCCCAAACAATACATCAAGAGAATGACTCTCTTCCACAGTACCCTCAAGGCTACAACACTGTGGTGACAGTATCCTGTCTGCTGACCCTCTGTGATGCCAAATTAGGATGTGGGCCATACTTTTTAGCACACTCACTCTTGCGCACTGTGTCTCATGCCTTGCAAGAACCACTGTCATCTCACATACCCAAACATTACTCCCAGGGCATGGCCCGTAATGTGAGGCCACATTGTAGGTAGGGGCCTTGCCAGGAGACAAGTCACATTTGGCCACTCTAAACACCACACACCTTGATCCGCAGCAATGTGCCTGATCTAAGCCTACATTGACAGGAGACATTGCACAGGCACCCATGACAGTGTGGATCACTGGCTGTATGACGAGGAATACATTATTGACCACACATCATTGTGACCACAATACAAACATGGGTCCATGTACTGTTGTGTATGACCAATGTGGCAATCTCAGTATCAGCAAGGTACACCCAGCACGCCACATACTAGGACACACACATTTGATGGTTGAACAAGAGGTGCCAGACACACATATGTATGGGACACAAATTCACTGCATCTGTCCACAACAACACATAATCAAACCCTGCAGGGCAACAGGAGTAAACAAACTCACAGAAGAATGACATTTTGATGAGTTAGTGTACAATAAAGCACACAGGAGACTGCCCACGACACCACACAAGTCCACAGACACTCAAAATACATTCATGAGCCTACCACTGCAACAAACATGACGTGGTTGTGTCACAGCTGTCAGCGCTACATGTGTAGACAAGATTCCTACTTGCTGTGTAGAAAAGCATGGACCAACAACAACGTTTGAGACAGTCAACATGTGTTGACTATGTGTGTTGCACACAACTCAAGATCGGACCACTTATAATGTTAACTTGTTTGCATGTCTATCACATCAACTCTGCATCTAACTACAAAAGCTGCATTAAGGTGCAGATCATCACTATTGTCAAATTTCCAATGCTGAGTGTGTACTGCAGAAGACTTGGAAGACACGTGGCTCACCAGATAGGGGATACAACTGTGTCAGTAGGCTCCAATGCACAGGCAAATGTGTAAGCTAATCTTCCTGCCAAATCGGCGATGCAGCGCGCAATGTAATTCGTTTTATTGATTTATTTAGTTACTCAACTCCGTTCGGCCGTATTTTCGGCCGTATTCCGGAGTTTACTACCCCCCACCCTGCCTCTCCCCCGCCCCACCGCCCCGCAGCACTCCCTCGAGGAGCCGCTACTGCCATGGACCACATGCAGTCCATCACATCACTATATCATTATTTTCACACAAGATTTCAACAGCAATTTCATTAGACTTCTTAACAAAATTTGGTACACAAAAAGCAAATATCCAAAAGTAAAAAAAAGCTTTATTCAGCATCTGTATCACAAATTCTAAAACATGGAAAACAATAAGGCCACATTTTATAGTCCTTTAGGGGGTAATCCATATGAATGTTCCTCCCTCGCTTGCCTGCACTGCTACAACTAGGTGACATCTCCCCTTGGAGGAGCATCTTTAGGGGCATGCCAGGCACCGCAGGGACAAGACTAGGGTGTACCAGTTTGGGTTGTGGAAGGGATTGGGGCTACTGGAGTGTTGGGATCCACTGCAGTGGACAGGTCTGATTGAGGGGGTGGGGGCTCAACTACAGTGGACAGGTCTGATTGAGGGGGTGGGGGCTCCACTGCAGTGGACAGGTCTGATTGAGGGGGTGGTTGCTCCACTGCAGTGGACAGGTCTGATTGAGGGGATGGGGCTCCACTGCAGTGTCCGGAACAGACAGAAGTAGTGGCGTTGTGGGAGGGGAAGTGCCTGTGGTTGGGGGGAGGGCCTTATCATCTTGGGGATGGTGTAATGGTGTGTGGGTGAAACTGGGATGGGGTGTGATGTGTGAACTTTGGGAGGGGTGGCCTGGGCTCGTGAGGAAGTTGATTTTGTGGTGTAAGTATGGGATGGTGGTGGGGTTTTGATTTCTTCATTCTGGGGGATGTACGGGTGGGGGCTCAGTGTTCCTACTCTTAGGGAGGGTGTGCGTGCAGGGGTGGATCTCCTCTCTGTGCCGGGGATTTCCTCTTCCCTTGCGAGTCTGATCTGATGTATCAGTGGGGAAGAGGCCAAGGTCACAGAGGAAGACTCTCTGGGAAGGGGGTTGCAGGAGAGTCAAGGGTAGGGGTTTTGGAGGGAGAGGTAGCTGAGGAATGCGTAGTTGTTGTGGATGGGTGTGTGTGTTTTTGGCCCTCTCCCTGTGTGTTTGATGTCAGTCCCCTGAGTGTGCGTGCGTGTTTTCTTGGACTTTGTTTTGGGTGGCTGTGTGCTGCTTGTGTCTGTTGGTGTGTGTGCATGTGCCTGTGTGAGTGTGCTTGGGTGAGGTAGGGTAGTGGGGTCTGTGGATGGGGCAGAGGAAGGAGGGTGAGGTACTGCTGCAGGAGGAACACTGCTGCCGTCAGTGAGGAGGCCATGGCCTGATTTGATCTCTGTAGGGCAGACATGTCTGGAGAGATGACCTCCAAGTATGACACCAATTGTGTCAAAAGATTGCTATGTGCATGGAGGACAGTCAGCATGGATGTCTGCCCCCACATGGATCTGTTTCAGCAAATCCATGGCCTCCACACTCAGGGCAGCAGGCGTGACAGATGCAGGGGGTGCGGTGCCTGGCCCGAAGGAGACATGCTCCCTAACACGGAAGGGTCCACGGACACTTGGAATGGGAGCAGCTGTGGGGGTGGAGATGGTGGTGGTGGTGGTGGGGGCAGACTCTGATGTTGTGGCTTCTGAAATGGGAACACCCACCACCACAAGAAAGTCATCACTGGAGCTTGTTAGGTCCTCGGCAGATGTAGATGTTTCTGACCTGCCCTCAGTGTGGCTCCCCTCATCCTCAGTGCCACTGGGTCCCTCCGCCTCCTCCACACTGGACCCAGTCTGGCTAGCCGCTTGCCCTTGGTCCGTGGAACTGTCTCCTCCAGTAGCCCTTGATGATGCTGTGAACAAGGATGAGAAAGAGATTCTGCATAGTATTGACACATGAGTATCATCACAAGACATCACAGAGCAAGCCTATCCATCATTTTCACGGCAGGTTTTAAATCATTACACATATGTGAACATGGCACTTGTCAGTCTGCCAGTAAACCATGGTTCCCAAACACATGAAGGCAATGGTACCATCTGTTAGATGTATTTCAAAGACCACTAAATACATGTCCACTAATGCACTATTTTGGCTGTTGTCTGATCTGTAATGCTCCTGAGGGTCATGTGTCATTACAAACATCTCATCTCATACAAGGGAGTCTGGAAGTGACACAGCAAATGGGATGGACACATTTATAAGTTGACATGCAGAACATACTTCCATCCCCAGTCTTCATCATGGGCACCTATGTCTTGAACGTCAATGCTATAATGGTCTGCATGCAGGACAACAGACAAGTACAAATACTGCATCCTCACAAATTTTCATGTGGCATACTATGCCACTGGCCTGTCTGGCTAAACAGTCTGTACTGACTCTTGTTACAGGGCCAGAGAATCACAACTTTAAAGTCTGCACCGTGTCACAATCATGTATTCACTGTTAAAGCAACATCTGTAGTGGTCAAGTATACATGTCCCCTACGTGCTACACACGTTAGACACTTTGACAAGCTCACGTTGTTCTACTTAGACCTTGGAGTATATGAATTAACAAATCTGTCTACTTTAACTTTTTCAGAGCTCTCAAGAAGAAAGTAATGCAGCATACACATATATGTTGAAGCCACCATTATGCAGAGTCAAGGAATGACACACAAATGTCTTGGCCTGTGTATCTGAGCCACATTCCATACATTAGATGTCTGTCCATATTTTCTACATTTGCCACCTGTGTATTTAAAAAGGTTCTGCCTGTACACACTGTCACAGAGTCTGACCTATGATTTTCAAATTTACAATGGTGATAGTGACACACAAAAATCTGATGTGACAGTGTCTCAGATGTCCTGAATTGGCATACCTGTCCTTGGTACATGTGATACATGTGATTACACAGAGCACTATGCAGGGGCCTATACATTTTGAGCACTTATCCATTTCATTTGTCTGAGGTATCAACATTGGTCTCATCTGCTGCACGGGTGTGTAGAATTTTCTTCACAAACCTGTGTGCACCTAGATCACCATTTTGAACATATATGTATGTCCCACACAGAGTACAGGTCATATTTCAGTCAATGTGCTGTCACATGTCAGACAATTGCATCACTCATGCAGTCAACTCAATGCACCTGTTGTATATGGTGCTGATCACATTAACCTTGGACTGCAGCAAATACACAGGACCTAAGTGACACATGTCACAGACGGAAAGGGACACACCTGGGCATCAGATGATAATGGGGCATAGTTACATTTTGCCACAGAAGTGGTGTCTCAGCAGACAGCCGACCTGTGAGAGGGTTACCAGGCTGAGGGAGTGCAACATGAATGTTAAACATAGTTCAGCAACATGGCACATACTCACCCCCTCCTTGCTGCTGTCTGGCCTTCAACTGCCCATCCAGGTCAGGGAAGACCACCGTCAGTATCCGGAGCATGTGGGGGGTCAGGGTCCATCGTCCACCCCTTTTGCGAGGAGGTGACAGCTTCAGCTGGACTCTTGCAATCCTCCGTGTCCAGCCACGGAGGTCCTGCCACCTCTTCTGGCAGTGGCGGATGCGGCGTTTGAAGACCCCCACAGATCTTACAGCCCGGACGATGGTCTGCCAAATTTCATTCTTCTGATGGGCGTCGACCTGTAAGGATGACATGGTGACACACCATTACTCCACATGCTACATTTTTATTCAGCACACACTTGGACATATAGGTCATGGTCAAAATGGCAGATAATGTCTGAAGGTTAGCCAAGTATCATCATGGGCAGTTGTCCTGTGTGCAAGTCTCCCTTAATAACATGAGAACAGTGAAGAAAAATCAATCCCACCAAACACTCTTCTACATCACTTTACCTGTCCAGAACATGAATCTACACACTGTAAGACTCACATTAACTATGTGTGCATGCTTGCCCTTGGGGATCACAATGCTAGTAGTGCCTGTTTGAAAACATGGCCAATTAATAGGGCAGTGTAATCAAAACTCACCTGCTCCCCTGGTTTTCCATACAGCTTGCTGTACTTTGAAAAGAGGCTGTCCAGCAGGGCCTGGTTCTCCTCCTCTGTGAAAGCTGGTGCCCCCTCCACAGTATGTGCCATTGTAGATCCCAGAGGATGCAGAGACAGCAGCAGTGGTAGCTAGAACTCTTGTCAAGTAGCATGTAGTGCAGGCAAGTGAAGTCTCTTGGGAACAGACATACTTATATCTGTGCAGCAGAGGCGGATTCTGTTCCATGCGTCCAAAGCGATAGGTCCGAGGTGTTCGCATTATCCGAATTTGGCCAATCCATAACATTGCACGCATCTGACACGCCTACCGCGTCGTTCAAATATTCCGCATCTTAACACTATTGAGTTTGTTAAATTTTTGTCGTAAGCTAACAGAATCCGTTTGCATGCAATTCATACACGAAACGCGCGTCTGTCACTATGACGACCAACAGCCAATGTGTGCGCCAGACTCGGTTCGGATGCGGAGAACGCATCCTTTGAATACTCACCCGCGTCTGTCACCATGACGAGCAACAGCCAATGTGTGCGCCAGACTCGGTTCGGATGTGGAGAACGCGTCCTTTGAATACTCACCCGCGTCTGTCACCATGACGACCAACAGCCAATGTGTGCACCAGACTCGGTTCGGATGCGGAGAACGCGTCCTTTGAATACTCACCTGCGTCTGTCACCATGACGACCAACAGCCAATGTGTGCGCCAGACTTGGTTCGGATGCGAAGAACGCGTCCTTTGAATACTCACCCGCATCTGTCACCATGACGAGCAACAGCCAATGTGTGTGCCAGACTCGGTTCGGATGGGAACACGTCCTTTGAATACTCACCTGCATCTGTCACCATGACGAGCAACAGCCAATGTGTGCATAGCTGCCAATGTTTCACATTGCTATGTGTGTAGTTTTCATATTTTCAGTGTAATTATGAGTGACAGTTCAAAGACTATGAGTGACACTTTTTCCCCATGAAAATCAAGCAATTCATTGGTTGAATCAGACTTTGATACATTTAGGATGGTCATAGGAGAAAAGCTACAGAAAAGTGAACAGAACGAGGTTCTGTTGCCATTCATCAATCTAAATCAGATTTGGGGATAGAGTTACTTGTGACACTAAACATGCAGACAGTGGGGATTCACTTCGCTGCAGGGACCTACAGAATGTATCTAATGATACAGAAAGACATTTAGGTACAACTATGCGAAACGCAGGACCCAAGTAGGAGGCTCGTGAGTTTCAAAAGTCAAAATATCTTCCTGCATACGCCACAGAAAGTGTCAGTGTCATTGACCCTACACCTGTGGAGCAGTGCCAGTTGCTGAAAAGCAACATGAACAACAGGCAAGGAATCACATCGCCATGCGGATTATCGTGAGGGCGCTGCCGGGGATGATATGTGACAAGCAGGTCACTAGTACGGACTCTGAGGCATCGTCGCACCTCGGGTGACTTTGGCACTCCTACCGAGGCTACAGTGGCAGGTTGAAGGAACGCCAGTGGGCAAGCCGGGTGGCTGAAGAACTGTGCAGTGTGTGGCTCTTCCCAGCCCCACTCCTGCTTCCGCACTGAGGGGCCGATTCACAGAACTAATCTTAGATAAAATCCTAAACTTACTACTTTTGGTATTCACAGAAGGCATTTAGTAGTAGTAAAGTTAGGACTCCTAACTTTACTACTACTAAACTGAGATAAAAGCCTAAACTTACTACTTTTGGTATTCACAGAAGGCATTTAGTAGTAGTAAAGTTAGGACTCCTAACTTTATTACTACTAAATGCCTTTGTGAATACTCGAAAGTCATAAAGTTCGGATTTTGTCTCAGTTTAGTAGTAGTAAGTTAGGAGTCCTAACTTTACTACTACTACATGCCTTCTGTGAATACCAAAAGTAGTAAATTTAGGATTTTATCTCAGATTAGTTCTGTGAATCGGCCCCCCAGAGTCCAGGTGTTTTTGTCAGATGCAGTAGGCCCACTGGGTCGGGTCAGTTGCGTCGTAGTGTTCATTACCGCAGCACTGCAAGTTCGTGAGTCATTAGGCAGCTGATTTCAACTGCCACCCTTTGCGCCACGAGAGGCAGTCTAGACTACGTAACAACCCACTTGACCTATGGCTGTGAGTCTGACTGAACTCATACTTTCTCATCAATGTCTCTGTAGTAGACATTGGCAGGCACAACTTGACGTTCCTGAAATGTCTGCCGCGCGGTGACTGAACCAGTGCTACGTTGTAGCATTAATCATCTCAGGAAGTCTGCACAGCAGTGCGCACCGCACCCTGTCTGTACCACCCAACTTTGGTGTAATTATGATTAGCAGCCAGTGCTTGGGCCGCAGAGCTTTGGCACAGGGTAATATGCGTGTCTTTGCATTTCAGTGCGGTGGTGCGACCCACCACACTGAAATGCGTTAGTCTAACGCCTGATGCGTGGTACTTGGCAGGGCTGTGTGTGCGTCATGCTTGGTTCTGATGCGGTACACGCGTGCACTCAATACTCACCCACATCGTTCACCATTACAGTTAACAGCCAAAGGATGCGAATCACACATTTTGGGTGAGGCTCATGCGCCCTACACTAATCAATCAGTATGTCAGACAGTATAGCAAATCTTTATGTTCTGCTGCATTACATGTGTGGGTATAGTGATTCACATGTCATATTGGACAAAGTACTTTATAGCTCACACTCCCATGATGAGCCAACCTTGATGTGCACCAAATACATTGTTTGTGAGGAACCTCACAACTGTGAGTGCCACTTCACAGATAAGTCTCCTAGGCTTGGACACAGTCCCAGGGGATCATTGTGTTAACACAGCTTACATCCACACATAATCACTGCTTTATTGGACTGTGTGTTAGAAATTGCATTGTGTGAAGTTATTTTGAGTGAATCCACAGTGTCTGAGTCTTGTACAACGCAGACACTCCATTGTTGATGTTGTTAATGATATTTACTTGAGACATCAACTTGTATTTTGCATGTGAGTTGCTGTTGTGTCTTTGTGTCACAGACATACATGTGGTGAGCAGTCAAAATATCGAAAATAAAATATCGACATACACTAATATCGAAGTCACAATATCGAAGGGACAGAATATCGATGTTAAGAATATCGACGGACAGAATATCGACCCTAAGGTAAGTAATATCTAATTTTTTA
Organism: Calotriton arnoldi; assembly: GCA_963921515.1. NCBI lineage: Eukaryota > Metazoa > Chordata > Amphibia > Caudata > Salamandridae > Calotriton > Calotriton arnoldi. The sequence goes on along the minus strand of CAWUFW010012318.1, from coordinate 151,251 downwards.
TATCGATGTAAGTAATATCGAAGTTAGTAATATCGAAGTCAAATATATCGATGTTACTAATATCGATGTTACTAATATCGATATTTGTATTATTATGTATTTTGTTATGTTTTTAATATGTATGTGTTATATGTGTTTTTGTTAAGTGTTCTACTTGTCTAAAAATATATGTATACAATTTTTATATGTTAATAATGTTTTTTTTAAGTCATTTTTTTTTGTGTGTACCGTAGCGGGTTGTGGGTTTATAGGGGAATAGGGTGGGAAGTAATTTAATTATACTAAATTAATTATTAATTTTTAGGAATTATAAATTAATTTAAATTATTTTTTGCGTTTAAGTTCTGTAGCGGGTTGTGGGTTTATAGGGGAGTAGGGTGGGAAGTAATTTAATTGTAATTAAGTTGTAATTTATTTTAATTAATTGGTATTGATAATTATATTATAGTTAATTAATAATTGGTAATTAATTTTTATTAATTGGTTATACATTTTTATTAATTGATTAATTGATCATTATGTAATTTAAATGTAATTAAGTTATAATTTATTTTAATTAATTGGTATTGATAATTATATTATTGTTAATTAATAATTGGTCATTAATTTTTATTAAGTGGTTATTAATTTTTATTAATTGATTAATTGATCATTATGATAAGTGTATTATTTTATTATTGGAGTGTGTTGTGCGTTTATAGGGGAATACTTTTGGAAGTAATTGAAATCTAATTAAGTAATTATTAAATTTATTTTTGGGTATTGATAATTAATTTATTGGACATTAATTATTAATTGGTAATTTTTTTTAATTAGAATGTTTTGGTTCTAAAAATTAATTTCTTGTAGTTTTATCATTAATTGGTAATTAAATATTATTAAATATTATTTATTGATAAATTTAATTAATATATTAAGAAGTAATTATTAATTGATAATTAATGTTTGATTATTATTATTGGTATAAAAAAAGCATTTAATTGTTCAATATTAGTTAATTGGTAATTAAGGGGCCCATTACGATGTCGGGCGGAAGCACTACCGCCGTGCTGGCGGATGCAAAAACCACCAGTTACCGCCTGCACGCAGCAGTCCACACGCCCGCCCGATTACGATGCGAAAAGTCAGCCAAACACCGCCGGCAAGCCAGCGACACCGTCCGCCATCAAAGTGCGCCCGTACACGTAGCGGCGCAGCCCAATTGACACACACCATCCGACGAAACACGCACCGCCCGGCGTACAAATTACGATGCCGCACACAAACTGAACCCACGGCTAAGAGACACCGTACGACAAACCGAAGCGGTAACACGAACGCCGAGCACGGACACCGAAGAAGCGGCACCCCCGAGCATGAATCCAGCACTGCAGGCCCTCCCTATGCTCTATCTGATGCACCACCAAGGACGCAACGTACCGCGAAGACGCAGGTAGGCACACATACAACAAGTGCACGCAAACAGCGCACACAGTGCAAGGGCGGAAAAGCGGACAACCCCTACCCCCGCGTGTACACGACACATCTACCATAGCATCCACATATGACACACAGGCCAAATTGTAACATCTCGTAACACATGTGTACACACCACCTGGGACTAGGAACCAACCACCCCGTCACGGCCACAAAGCGGCGATGACGCTGCCACACATGCGCACAACGCAGAGGCCAACCGCAGCGCCATGCATGCGTCGCACACAGACACAGGGACACAACCAAGCAGCACACACACCAGCCCCACCCCGAACGCACATGACACGTGACAGGCCTGCCACAGACATGTCCCCAACGCCCAATTCACGGACAACACCCAACGTCACACAACCGACGCACACATGTCAGTGAAGTCACGCAACAGCAGGACACACCCCAGTGCAACAAACATGGTGAAGCACACAGCGGCGGCAACACCAACTAGGAGAAGCAGGGCTCCTTCGGGAAGAGGAACGCCAGTACCACACTGAAACACCCATACCACCCTGCACATATGAACAAGACATACAAAACGGAACACCAAAGAGCCCGGGGACCGACAACAGGTGGCCCAAGAATAACACTCACACACAAGGCCCAACGCAGAGCGGAAAGGCAGCCTGCCACCCACACAAGGGAGAGCAGACAGCACTGAATGACCTTCCATTCCAACTCCGAAACCACAGCCCTACGAAAGAAGCCGGTGAATACAGCCATTGTCCAATAAAAGACCAACACAGGCATGCAGAGAAGACCGACCACAGGGCAGATAGCGCATATCACAGAAGAACACAACGGACGGGAAAGAATAAAGAAAACACTCCCCATGTCGGCCCCATGCAAGTTAATTGGAAGGAGTCACACATCACTGACCTTGAACTGTCTGAGAAGCATGTGGGATGAGGGCCCGTGTCCTCCGCACAAGCCAACAGAACACAAGTCCTGTCTCCCTACGACTACACAGAGCTCACAGCAACCTCGGAGCGTGCACATTGCAGACTGCACACACAGCCGGAGCACGCCACCACAACGCACCGCTGCAAAATGGCAACTGCAACACACCTACCCAACTACGCCGGACAGGTCAAGCTGTACAAAACCAACCTGATACATATATTGGGATACGAACTCCTGTCCCTGCTGATCGTAAGTTACCGACTGACTTACCGCATCACATTGTTCAGCTGCGTCATACCCGTCTTCTACTGTCGGAGGTGTCCCTACCAGCATCCCGTGGAGATGTGTCTCTCCAACCCGGCATGTCTAAAGGCGGACCTGCTAGCACTACTCCTCCCTCTGGACGCACACGACAGGGCCTGCTCTGCCTATGGGGGCATGGCGTATGTGGCCAACATCGCACCCGCACTGAAATGGGACCACTGTGCCTCCACACGACGGATCATCGAGCACAGCTACATCGAATGTCACCCAGCATGCCCCATCATGGTCCTCCAAGGGACAACTTACGAACAACACCTTGACAGCCACCATCCGCTACATTGGCTGGCAAACATAAACACCACCAATGACATGGAAGCCCTGCTGGACGGCATCGCATACCTGACAACCTGTAAATTCGTCGGACCCCAACGCAGGTTCCCCGATTGACCTATGATGTCCAACCCCGCACCCATGCTTAGCTTCCGCACGGACTGGCCAGTCACCACCACAACAGCCATACCAAACGACCGGCAACAATTACCACACCATCAACGACATCGCAATGACATCGGATATGACCGGGACATGCACACTGTTCCCCATCACATCCAGGAACACCGCATGCATCGTGGGAGGCAGTGGCATGGGGTCTGTGTATCGCACCCACATGGACGGAACTGCACGAACAACCAGGACACGACATGGATCCAGCGCCCATGGACACACACACCGCTCAGTGGACATGAATAGGTCGCCTGGAGTCTGTGGGTGCTGCACCCTCCCACCCCCGCCCCGGGAATCCCATACCAGGACCTTTGCACGGACGACAAGTGCAAACAACAACAACACGACCCCAGTGACTGTGACATGTCCAGTAACCACCACATTGCAACAACAAGTGGCACGCCGCTGCATGCACGCAAGCACATGCCCTGATGTCATCTCACATGCACGCGTGCATGAGGAACAACCGCAGCAAACCTGTCACATGGAACTGAGATGGACTGTGCCCATGATGCCAAGCGGTCTGGTAGGCTACTTGTATACCGTCTGTGTCATAGTCCGCAGCTCCGCAGCTATACGTAAATGTACATTAGCACAGCCTTGGCCAAGCAGATGTAACTCTGAAGCCCACATCCCACATGCAACAGCCAATCACATGTAACCCCACACCCTATCCCATTTGTAATCATGCTCAGTATATCCTCAACATGTATTCCGCTGCCAGTAGTGTCCACTATACTGCATCACAGAGGACAGAAGACTCAATATAATGTTTGAAACCAAAACTGTCTCCGCTGACTCATTTCACAAGTACGAATGAGAGAGGATGAGAGTATGTGAAGTACACGGCAGTCGTGACATGACCATGTAGTCCACTGGTATTGGATGTCAACGCAAATGAGTAGCACAACTGTGGAAGACACACATGTGTCGTGTGAAGTCGTATGGACGCAGTGCTCAGGTGGGTGGGTGCGAAGGGTAGATGCGCACATGCCAAGTTGGAGCACGCCGTGTTGGGAGGGGTCATGAACAGTACACCACCGCTTCCCTGGGCATTGTGAGAGGACACCTGTCGGGGGGAAGTGAACACGTGTGTGCACAGCAGCCGGGCACACGAACAATGCGGAACCAGGCGCACACGTCAGCCCACCCTCCGTGGACTAGCTGGATCCTGTTGTGCGCCCGCCATGCCCCTTGACAAGGCACACACAGCCCCAGTCGACCAGGTGTAACCCCAACATAGTCAATCCGCACAGGCGATACAGGGCACGGGATGGCAGTGGAGCATGGTGTGTGAGAGGTCTCCTCGCGCTCCTCCTGGTCATATCACGCAGGCAATAGAACCTCAACGTGTAGCATGGCACAAGTCAAATGGAAGTGTAGGGGGGACGCACCTCAGCACGAGCAGCACTGACGTCGCGAGCTTGGGGCTGCCTGTGCAAGCGCTAGCCTCGCAGATGCACATGCATATTGAGGGAGCGAGGGGAGGACATGAGGGCTGGGGCGAAGATGACTGTATCACTGTCAGTGAGTACAAGGGATGACCCAGATGTGGAAAGGAAGAGACGTGTCCCGTGTGTACTGCAACTAGTCGCCAATCCAACTACCCCCCCATGTCCGGAATGTAAGCCCGCACCTAGGCCCGCCCATCCGCCCATCTGGTGGATCCTGAACAGGAGACACATGCACACACATGCCAGCTCCCACTATGTACGTCTGCCACCTGGCACGTGCAATTTAACCTCTCACCTGTGACGTGTGACTGCAAGCACACAGCCGTCTTGGCATGGGGCTGTCAATGTGGACACCTGTCAATGTTTCGGGAGGTGTGATCCGTACAGTGCTGTACATAGGGTGCAGTGCTGACACCTACTACTGTCTCATATCCCCTCGTGCCACATGTCCCACTTGTTTTGGCCGCTCAGCCTGTGCCCACATCGTCGTCGTCGTGTGCCATACTCATCCAGCCTCGGAAGCAGTGCCATGCTCAGCAGACATTCATGTTGCCGTGGCGTTGCCGCTTGACGAATATGCAGTCAGTCCCCATCAGCACGCCCCGCAAGTCATTGGGGCCTAGATCCCCATGTGCATGCTCATGGCAGTGGTTTGTATCACTAGCCATTGCCATTGGTGGGAGACCTGTGTAAGTGTATTGTGGCCGTGCCGTCCCTGCTTGACAGCTGGGCTGTGACTCATGTGCTTGCTCAGTCATGTCAGTGATGTGTATGCGAAATTGCTATGTGTTGTGTTGCTTTGACATGTGTCCACTGCCATCTTCCCTAGGCGGAGACCGAACATTGACCGCCCATACCAATTGCTGGCGGACATGGAGGATACTGAGGTCATAAGGAAGTTTCGGCTGGACAGGCCAACCCTGCATCGACTGTGTGCCATGTTGGAACCGCATCTCCGTCCCCGCAGGGTGTATCCGACAGCATTCACCCCCACGGCTAAGGTGATGGCCGCCATGCATTTCTTCGCCACTGGGTCATTCCAGCACACAGTGGGCAGTGGAGGAGGGATGTCCCAGCCCATGTTCAGCAAGGTGCTGAGGGATGTACTGGCAGCCATGATGCTGTACCGCAACAGGTACATCAGATTCCCCAGGGCTCGTGAATTGGCGGCAGTGAAGGGTGCATTCTATGCCCTTGGCAGGATCCCACACGTCGTTGGTGCCATTGATTGCACACATGTTGGCCTTGTTCCACCACAGGCCACTGAGCACCTGTACCGCAACAGGAAGCACACGCACTCCCTGAATGTGCAAGTGGTGTGCCTTGCGGACATGGTGATAACCCACGTGTGTGCAAAGTTCCCAGGCTCGGCCCATGACGCACACGTAATGCGCAACAGCATCTTGCCACGACTGATGTCCAATCTGCAACAGGATCGTGGCTGTATTGTCGGGTAGTATGTGGAGTGGTGTAGCGTGCTGGCTGTGCGATGCTGTCCCCTGTCCAGTTGGAATAGCAACGGTTCTCTGTGTCCCTCACACACAGGTGACTCTGCGTACCCGAATGGGGCATGGCTGCTCAGTCCATTGAGGAATCCTCGCACCCCAGCAGACGATCGCTACAATGAGGCACATGGGAGGACCAGACGTGTGGTCGAGCGTACCTTTGGCCTCCTCAAGTCCAGGTTCAGGTGCCTGGACCGCACCGGGGTGCGCTGGCGTACTCCCCACAGAAGGTGTGCCAGATAGTGGTGGCGTGCTGCATGCTGCACAATCTGGCCATTCGGAAGCAGATCCCCCTCATTGTGGATGACGGAGATCAACCAGGGCCCCAGCCCGCAGACCAGGACAGCTCGAGTGAGGAGGACAGCGGAGAGGAGGAAGCTGGGAATGTGCGCCAGCAGCTCATCGCCCGCTACTTCACTTGACGGTGAGTGTCCATGTACGACGGCTGATGTGTCTGTATTTGTGCAGGTGTGTGTGTGCTGTGTCAGGGTGGCCTTTTGTTCACTGCGTGCTGTGTGTCAACGCTCCATGCCCAGGTTAGTATGCCACTGATGGTGGCTGTGGCATTGTGCCCTATTGCTCTGTGCGATGTGTGTACATTGCTTGTAGTTGTTGACATGTACTGTGTGATGGGTGTGTGACACACTCATTGAATGTGCTCCTGTTCTGTCTCCCACCCCTAGGTCCCTACAGGCCCTCCGGTTCCATTGCCATGCCACGCATCAGGTGCCGTTCCGCTCAAGGTGGCCGTTGTATTCCGTACAATTAAAACACAGGGCACAGACAGCAGTTTGTGGAAGAGGTGCATTTATTTCAAACTGTGACATGTGATTGTGTGTAAGGTGATAACAGAAGTGGTGCGTGCAGTGACAATGAGCTGTCGGTCATGGCTGCGTGATGCTCAGGGTGTACCCACTGGTTCTATGTCCATAGTCCAACACACACATGCCATCCAGATGGCTGTGTGGAGTGGGATCGTAGTCCAAGTCAATGCAGTGGGTGGTCAAGGAAGGCTGGCTGGCTGCCTCACTTGCGTCTGGAGCGTGCGAAGTCCTCCCGGGAGATCTGTTTCCGCTTCGGACGGCCCCTTCCACGTTTGCGAGGGGGTGCCTGCTTGCGACCTGCTGGTGGTTGAGGTGTGCTCACTGGCTGTGGACGCAGGGGAACTGGACACTGCTGCTCGAGCCTGCGCCCCGGCAGGTGGTGGCGGAGGGGAGCTGCTGTCCCTGGCTGTGACCTCACCGCCACCACCAGCTGGCCCATGAGGTCCACGAGTTGGCCCATACGGGCGTCCATGGACCTCAGCACCCCCAGCACCTCACGCGTGTCTGTAGCTGACCTGGCCCATTGTCCTTGGGCCTCTTCATAGGCCCCAAGGACTCTGGCCATTTGAGGCAGGGCATGGCTCCCAGGGAGGCTGGCGTTTCCCTGACCCTGCTCCTCCTACCAGTCCTGCTGCCACCGGCCTGCCCACTAGCCACATTGCTCACCACGGTCCTCGCCCTGGCTCCCAGGGTGGATCCAGTCGTCCGGGCCACCACCTGCGCTGGGGCTGGGGCCAGCGAAGACGTGGTGGCGGTTGCGGCAGTGGTAGTGGCCGCAATGACCGTGGGTGTGGCCGCAATGCCCGTGGGTGTGGGCGCAATGCCCGTGGGTGTGGCCGCAATGACCGTGGGTGTGGCCGCAACGACAGTGGCAGCAGGGGGCTGGGAATGTTCAGCAGCCATGGATGATGGGTTGGTGGGTAGGAGGGGTCCTGGGGAGCGGCTGGGCCCTGCCACACTAGATGGGCCTGCTTGGTGGTCCGTGTCCGAAGAGGAGGACAGATCCTCCACATCCGTGTGTCCTCGTTGGGGGCTTGTAGGCTGGCTGTGCTGGCTGCTGTCTCCATCCCCAGCATCCAGCAGTTCGTCACCTGTGGAGAGAATGAGATTTGTTATTGTGTTGCACCTGGCGAAGTCTGTATTGGTTGTCTGACATTCTCCGTTCGTGCACTCTCGTGCACGTGTGTCCCGGAGGCGGGTGTGTGGCTGTACAATCTGTTGTTGTGTGTGCTTGGCAATGGGACTGTGTGCTGTGCACATGTGGCATGGGACGGATTGGCTATGCCGATGGGTGTGTTGCTGTGCTCCTACTTATTGTGACTCTGGTGTATGCGGGCTCCAGGCCCATCCTGGGTCTGGTTTGTACTTTGCTTTTGGGGTGCATATGGAACGCTTAGGAACGCATTTGGCAACATGGGGGTCATGCCCCAGGAACGCATTTGGGATGGAATATGCTTTTGGTGTTCAAATGGGACTCTTAGGAACGCATATGGCAACATGGGGGCATGCCCCGGAAACGCATTTGGGATGGAATATGCTTTTGGGGTACATGCTGTGAGCCATGGGTGCCGAACGTGACATGTGTTGTGGCAGCATGACAGTGCATGGTCTGAGGTGTGTGCATGCCTGACATGCCCTGCATATTTGCTGTCTGTTGTGATTACTGGACATGGCATTGGACGCGTCGTTATGAGTGAGTGATGGTTGTGTGCCACCCGACGTATTGCAGTTGTCTCATCTCCTTGGTGTGCGTGCTGCCCTGTGCCATGTGCATCACTGCAGTGCTCGGGGGGGGGTGGCCCATGTTGTGTGTTGTTGCTCACAGTGTGGCGTGCGCTTCATTGACTTCTGGCACATGGTTGGTCATGGGCATGTATCTTAGCGTGACTGCTGTATGTGTGGCAGCTGTGCGGATGACATGCCTTTCATGAGACTGGGGCTGACGGATAGGATGGATGGTATGTTGTATGTGCATGGTGTGTCTGTGTGTTTGATGGGTTCAGTGGTGTTCGTGTGCATTTATGTTGTTCCGCTCTGTTGCGTCTAGTGTTGTTTGTCTTACATAGGCGTAGTTGTGGGGTGTGTGGTTGACAGGCAGTAGGGGCTACATGGACAGGACTTCAATGGTGTTTCGGTTGTGTGTGATGGGTTGCACAGTGGCTGCCGTGTGGTACTATATTCAGTGTGGCTTGTGCATGCAGACGTGGCTCCTTGGGTGTTGCTGTGTCTGTGATGGGTCATGTGGGGTGTGAGTCTGTGGTTCATGTCCGTGTGCACATTGTTCACTTGTTCGTGACAGTGGGCGGTGCTGCGTGTTCGTCTGCTACGTGACATGTCCCATGTGTTGGTCGTGTTACGGTCCTCATGCCTCCAGTAATCCAGCCCTGTCCAGTTTCCCACCTGCAGGTTGTTTGTGCGTGCACTGTACTGGATGCCACATGGTTCTAAGCGGGGGTGCTCCATGTTGCAGGTCTGTGGGGGTGGGGGCGGTGTTGTGGGTCGTGGTGATGGCTGGACACCCACTGACACCGATTGTTGTGGACCGTGATGTCTACCTTTCGGCTGTCGGTGTGCACTGCGGTGGCTGACACGTGGGTGTGGGGTGTGGGGGATGCTCCTCCTTGCTGTGCTGTGGGACTAGGGGCCTGGTGTGTGTTGTACTTGGGCTATCCACCCTCCCACCCACTGCACTTTGTGTTCCTGCCACTTACCTGTTACTTGTCGGTTAGTGCAGCTATGGCGGACACATGGGTGTGGTGGGTGCTCGTTGTGGCGCTTCTGGCATACTTGGGGACCTGTTGGTGGTTACGTGGCTGGCTGAGTGTACACATGCCCCCACGTATCTTACAGTTGTTAGGTTTGGGCTGTGTGTGGTGGTGTCTGTTGCATGTGTGTGTGATGTGTTGTGTATTGTGTGCTGGACATGGGGGTGTTTGTCCCTGGGAGCTGTGGCATGGTGGTAGTGCATGTGAGTACATAGCGGTGTGCTGGTATACATTAGTTTGTACTTACCAGCCTCCACTCCCCTGGTAATCCGGTGAGGATCTCCGGATGTATAATGACTCGCACCTTCTCCTCCCACGCTTTGAAGGTCTTGAAGAGCGCGGGATTCCCTCCGCCAGTGACGGCAGCCAGCTCTCTGTTCTTGCTCTCCTTCTTCTTGACCAGGCTCTTGACGTCATTCCACCGTTTGTTGATTTCAACTCTGTTCCTGGGCAGGGTCCCGACTGCATTGACCTGGTCTACGATCCGGTTCCACATTCTGTTTCTGGTGGCTAGTGGTGTGTGCTGGACCAGGTTTCCATAGATTTGTGGGTGCACCTTGATGATCTCGTCGACCATGACCGTCAGCTCAATGGGCGTGAACTTGGGCATTCTTTGTGGTGCCATGGTGTTTGTGGTGCTGGTGCGGTGTGTGTTGTGTAATGTGCAGGGGGTTTGTGGTGCCGGTGTTTGGTGGTGGTGGTGGTGGTGGTTGTGATGTGTGCGTTTCTGTGGTGTGCTGCTGTCCTTGCTGTGTCACTGTGTCCTCTCCTCTCCTCTCTAGTTTGCAATGTTGCAAGGGGTTGTGGTCTGTGGGAGTGCTGCTTTTGTACTTACCTATGTGGGTGTGTCCTCATGGTCTGTTGTTTTCAGGTGTGTTGTGTCTGGTGTTCTGGCCTTTGTATTTTTTGTTTGTCCAGGGGGGGGTGTTTTCGGGATGTGTACTGTGCTTGTGTATTTGTGCGTGCCTTGCTGTGTGGACTTGTTGGCCATGTTGTGTGCGATTGTTTTTGTCAGCGGATTGTTTCTGTGCAGGGACGTGGGCGCCATGGCTTCTGCCGTGTCAATTCTCATCGGCGTTGTTGACGCTGGCGGGCGGTATGTTTGTAGGTTTGCCGCGCTCATGGCGGTGCGATCGTAATCTCACGTGCGGTGTGTCGGCCGTGAGGGTGGGCGGTTTTGTGTTGTCGTGCGTGTTTCCGTCCGTGGCGGGCGGTTTGACTCCGACTCGGACGAGGGCGGGCGGTATCTTGTGTGGTTTTTCCGCCGATGGCGGTTTTCGGTTTGTGTAATCGTAATGGCGTGGTCGGTGTTCAGACGGTGTGTGCGGGCGGATTTTTGCCGCTTTCATGCCTGGCGGATTTTTTTACGCCGGGTATCGTAATGGGCCTTTAAGTTTTAATACTTTATATGTTTTTTGTTATTAAAAATATTGTATTGTTCAATATTTATTATTTAGTAATTAATATTTATTAATTATTATTTATTGGTATTTATTATTAATTTATTGTTAATACATTTTCTATTGGTAATTATGTTTTTAATAATTATTTATTGGTATTGGTAAATAGTTTAGAATTATTTAATAATTCATTAATTATTTTTAAAAATTATTTTATTTATAAGTATGTTATTTGTAACTTCTACGCTATCCAACACTTTCCCTACTGTTGCACTCTCTGGAGTTGGAATAGTAATTTTTACCCCTACGCTATCCAACACTTTCCCTACTGTTGCACTCTCTGGAGTTGGAATAGTAATTTTTACCCCTACGCTATCCAACACTTTCCCTACTGTTGCACTCACTGGAGTGGGAATAGTAATTTTTACCCTCACGCTATCCAACGCTTTCCCTACTGTTGCACTCCCTGTAGTGGGAATAGTAATTTCTACCCCTACGCTATCCAACACTTTCCCTACTGTTGCACTCTCTGGAGTTGGAATAGTAATTTTTACCCTTACGCTATCCAACGCTTTCCCTACGGTTGCACTCACTGGAGTGGGAATAGTAATTTTTACCCCTATGCTATCCAATACTTTCTCTACTGTTGCACTCTCTAGAGTGGGAATAGTAATTTTAACCTCTACGCTATCCAACATTTTTCTTACTGTTGTTTTTTTGGGAGTTGCAATAGTAGTTTTATTCCCTCCGCTATTTAATAATTTTTTTTATTATTTTAGTTAATATAGTATATAATTAATTTTAAAAATATTAAAAGTAAATTTAATTTTTTTAATTTGTTATACATAATTATTTAATTTTTATTTATGTTATTGTTTTATGTGTATAGATGTATTTGTAATTTATAATTTTTAATAATTTATAATTTATTAAAATAATTATTAAAACTGATTATTAAGTATATATATTATATATTATATGTATATGTTTAATTAATGTTTTATTAAATTATATGTTACTTATTAATTTTAAACATTATAAAATATTTCTAACTATGTTTATTTTATTTATAAGTATTATTTAGTTTATTTTACTTTTTTTTTAAAGAAAAAAAACGATATTTTTGATAACGATATTTTTGACATCGATATTTTTTTTCTCGATATTTTTGTACTTACCATGTTGTAGATAGGATATCGATATTGTTGACATCGATATTCTTGCTCCGATATTTTTGTAGGTCGATTTTTGACCTTCGATATTTTGTCAGTGATCCCATACATCTATGCCTGTCAAAAGAAGATGTGCTACACATCATGAATGTTTTATGTCTGTGATAGTACATGAATGTCAGACATTACATCATGACAGTGTCCACACTATGACAGTGGTGTGCATGGCGACACACTGTCTGTATCTAGTGTTCCACCTATGTGGCATGACATGATCCCTGTCTGTGTACCTTTCCACCATGTGATAGTTGTTACAAACATCTATCTTTGATACTTTATTAGGTGTGTGTTTAGAATGTAATGTTTGATCACATGGACTGTGACAGACACCAGTGATTAGTCACAGCACAGCATTGCAATTGTGCACAAACCATTATGAAATGAAATGTCCGGTAAGGGTCACATAGCTGCCCTTTGTGTCAAGGCTCAACATTACACATCTGACTTCATTGAGTCTTGCTTTGATGTAGTATATGAGTTTTTGCATGTTCCTTACCAAATTTGAAAGTGTATGAATAATGATTTGATTTGTTACCTATGTACCGCAGGAGACCAGCTGACCACAGACCCTTCCCCGACCTACAGACCATGGTAGAACATGACAGAATCAGATGTTACCGCTTCACCTGACCACTCATTGAGGAGTTTGCAGAGCAGTTGGCCGCACATTTGCTACCTGGACGTCCATATCCATTTGCGCTGACCCCCAAGGTGAAGGTGATGGCAGCCCTACATTTCTTTGCCTCTGGAACCTTCCAGTATACTGTGGCTACTGCTGGTGGGATGTCACAGACAATGTTTAGCCGTGTGCTTCGTGATTTTTTGGAGGCAATGATACATTTCCTGAACCGATACATCAAGTTCCCAACACCAGGACAGTTTGCCAACATCAAGAGTGACTTTTATGCTTTGGGCAGAATGCCACATGTCATTGGCTCCATTGATGGTACACATGTGGCTTTGGTCCCACCACAAGCCAATGAACAAACATACAGGAATCGTAAGCATTACAACTCCATAAATGCCCGGGTGGTATGTCTGCCTGACATGACAATCTCACATGTCTGTGCGCGTTTCCCCAGATCAGCACACGACGCCTACATTATGAGAAACAGTAGGATCCCATAGATGATGTCTCAGCTGCAAAATCAGCGTGCCTTGCTTGTTGGTGGGTAATGTTGTCTGTTTATGTTGTGTGATGCTTGTATGTCAGGTTGTGCCCTGTTTTCAGACACATGAATTATTTTCTGTTTAAATTTAGGAGACTCTGGATACCCCAACATGCCGTGGTTGCTGACCCCACTCAGGAACCCTGTCACCCCTGCTGAGTTTAGTCTTAATGAGGCACATGGGCGGACCAGGCGAGTGATTAAGCGGACATTTGGGATACTGAAAAACAGATTTCGCTGCCTGGACCGTACAGGAGGAGCCCTCCAATATGCACCAGCGAAGGTGTGTAAGATCATCATTGTGTGTTGCATGCTACACAACATGGCAGTGAGGAATGAGCTACCTCTCATCCAAGATGACGGGGACCAGCAGGGGAGGATCCAGGCCTGAGGCATGTTGCGAGTGATGATGAGGATGAGGAGGATGTTCGGAGACAGCTCATCAACAACTTTTTCTCATGATTGTAAGTATGCAATGATGACTTGACAAAGCACTTTCTTTGCATGATATGTGTCTGTTGTACAATATCTCTGTAAACGTGTGGGTGCATGCTACTTAACATGATCCTTGGAGTTGTTTGGTGTCCATTGAGTTAGTATGTCCACCAGTACAGTGTTGACATGACTCCTAGCTAGTGTTCACAAAATAAACATTTTAAGTATGAAATGTCTCTTGGAGATGTTTGCCTAACATTTTGTATTTCAAGACTGTTCTATGTCTCTCCTTCACAGGGTTCTTTGGCTGTTGTATGGAGACATGTGACCTCCCAGACACACAATGCAGTTACAGTGTGCAACTTTTCTTGGGATCAGGAATCTGTGCCACACACTCAATTCTGACATTTTTCAAACGTCTTGTGTAATTTGTGCTTATTGTCACAGTGTGATTTGATTTTATTTGTTGTGGAGGCAACATGTTGTGCCTGTGTAATAAACCGGTGCTCCACATTGAGGTGTGCCTCGTCTGTATACACACATCCAACATTCATTTACATACTGTATATGTGCCCTGATGTTCAGTTTGTCTAACAATGATTAGTGTTTGTGCATTGAAATGTGGTTTCAGTTTACAACAGTGGAAGCAATGAGGATGTATGCCATGTACTAGTTGTGTTGTGTTGACCTTGTTGTGTCTGTATCTCTTATATGTGTCATGTCACATTTACTCACAAGACAGTAGGTAAATTGCTGTACTTGCTTTTCAGCCAAAGCATTTTTTTACAGGACATCATCTCTATATTACAAACAGTGTTTAATTCACGACAGAAGCAAGTATTGTGTGAATAAAGATTTATTGCAGTGCATGTGTGAAATTTAACAAGAAAGTGATAGTGCTGTACCAATTTTTGAAATCCAAAGTTCACAGAGGAGTTGTTGGTGTTAGTAGATGAAATTTTCAGAGCCAAGTCCACAGTCATTTGAGTCATTGATCCAACTTAGACCCTCCATCCCATGTGGTGGAGTTCAGTGACAGTCAACAAAGTGAACGCTTCGCACACAATGGAGGATATCAGGAGCAGGTTGTCACTTCCTGGGGGAATGCATAGCCATCTGTCTCTCATTTGTCCTTCTTCGGACGACCCCTCAAACGTTTTTCTGGGGGACCCTGAGGTGTAGGCTGCTGCGCTTCAGGGGACTCTCCGCCAGAGTCCTCATCCCTCCCTGTGGCAGTTGCAGATGTAGTAGCAACAGATGTGCTGGGCACACGGGGAGGTGGGGGTCATGTTGTCAGCAATCTGACGGAGGCAGGTAAGTATGTCCCTGTGCTCCGCAGTCTGGTCATCAATTTTATCCATTTTGGACTCCATTCTGGACATGTGTGAGTCCATTCTGGACATGTGTGACTCAATTTTGGCATAATGGGCAGCCTGCTGCTGTTGCATGTCCTTGAGGATCCCAACTACCTGGCCAAAGTCTCCGGTACATTCTCGATATGCATATAGAATGCGTGCCAACTGTGGGTCTGCTTGATCATCAGCACCAGCTGCCTCATGGGACCTCTCCCCACGGCCCCTCCCACCACACCTACCCACACGAGCAGGACCTGTTGTTGCAGGCACAGACAATACTGAGCCTCCTTCTTCGTTGACACTGGTGTTGTTGTCCGCCTACTCCAGAGTGCGTTGTGTTGATGTGCTCTCGTTGTTTTGTTGCCTTGGTGTGTCCGTGTTGGTAGAGGTCATCTGGGGGTTGACAGATGTTGCGGGAGTGGTCACAGGAGGTGCTGGTGTTTGAGCTGCTGGTGCTGCATGCTGACCCACACCGGAGGGGCCAGGTAGTTCATAGTCCTCCGTTGAGGGCTGAGAGACGTCCACGCCGAAGAGCTCAGGGTCAACCAGAGACTGGGACTGGGATTGCTGTTCTGTTCCTGCAGTGTCCCCAGCAGGCCCTCTGGGAAGATGAGAGACACAATGTTTGTTGTGTTTTTGCACAGTTCATCGTATCATACACATTACATTTGCTATTGTACATTATGATGAGTGTAGGTACATTAAATAGTCCTGTATCGTCACAGACCCAGGCCAGGCCTATTTTTTCTGCAAACATTGTGATTTTAACAAGAAGTATTTTGCTGAGCATGTCCAGCTCTGTGCATAAATGGGCATGTTTTGTTCATTTAACTGTACATAGGCATTGACTGGCAAGTGACACCCTGTGCATGACACAGGTGTGTTGGTATTTCCCACATCTGTGCTTTTCCAATGATATACATACTCTTCCTCTTACGATAGGTTTCAAGATTTGTGCATGGATGCTGGCGATTGTGCATGTCGTTTGCAGTCAAATTGGTGTGGCTACCTACACACTCACAGTCCGGAATGTATGTGGCGTTTGGTTTAAGGTGTTTTGATGAATGTGTTCCTAGTTCTTATCTCATTGCACACATGTGAATAGCTGTCAGTAGCAAATGGTTTGACTGCTTTGCTTTGTGCCTGATCATATCATGTATATTGTCCTTGTCCTCATTGGACAGATGAGTTAACCAAGGCTGCTTTCCTGCTTTTTCAGGCTCAGAGCTGTGAGGTACAGAGGTTTGTGTGCTTGTGTTATGCTGCTGGAAGTTGTACCCCTCCTCCCACCCAGTCCAGCTTACTCTTCGTGGACAAAGTATCAATGACAGTGAGGGGAGTGTAGTGGCAAGGATGCTGACAACGCTGCATGATGTAGGAGTTGAATGCAACTCCCAACAGTGCTTTGTGTATATGACACCATGCAACAGTGTCAGCCATCTTGTTGTGGCCCTTCCATTCACTGTCAGGTATCCATTGTCACTGATGGACATGTTGCTTTGTGTGTGGGTAGTGATGAGTGCTATGACTGCAACTCACACCATGTCCTGTACTCCACACACCTTCCCAGCCAGCCCAGGGAGCACACCTGGGACAAAGCATCCCCAGACAGTGAGTGGAAATGTACAGTGAAGATGGCTGAGATTGGGGAATGGTGTGAGAGGCCCAGGGCCTAGTTGTGACTTGTAGCCAAGTCATACATAAGGCCCATGTGTCAGCCATCTTGCCGGTACATTTCCACTCCCTGTGAGATGGCATGGTTCAAGGTGGGATTGTTGGACCATGTGGGAGGGGGACTGTTGGCTGTGACTACGACTCCCATCATGCTTTCAGCTACACCCACCTTCCCAGCCATCCCAACCTTCCTTCCTGTGACTCTGCTTTCCTGGGAGTGAATGTGTGCAAACAAGGTGGCTGCTACATGTGACTGGTGTTTGGATCACATTGCCTTGCTGTGGGTTAGTGCTAAGTTAGTAAATTTTTGTGAATGGTGAGCTTTCCAGTTATATTGCAGATATGTTGTTAGTAAAAATCTATTTTTGATCACATATCCCAGCATGGACTTGTGCTCCCCTCACCAGAGCCCAGTGTGAGGCATCTTGGGAGTAGATTTTCCTTAACTCTCAAGGAGAGCATACTCCCAGGTGTGTTTGGTATTGGTGGGAGGGGTGTGTGTGACAGGGCCTGCTGGTAGATGAGGTCAGAGCTAGCACTCCTCCCCCCAGACCAAATAGGCCACCATGAAGCATGCTTCCATGACAGTGAGTCAAACTTTACGTTCAAGATGTCTGACAGTGGGGCCTGGTGTTTGTTTGAGCACAACTCCCAACAGGGCCTTGTGCTTCACACACCAGAGTCAGCCATCTTGCCAGTACTTTTCCACTCCCTGTGAGATGAGCATGGTTCAAGGTGGGATTGTTGGGCCATGTGGGAGGAGGACTGTTGGCTGTGACTACGACTCCCATCATGCTTTCAGCTACATTCACCTTCCCAGCAAACCCAACCTTCCTTCCTTTTGACTCAGCTTTCCTGTGAGTGAGTGAAACAGCGATGTCAAGATGGCTGATAGTGGTGGCCTGGTTGTTTGTGCACAATTCCCAACAGGGCCTTGTGCTTCACACACCAGAGCCCAGAGTCAGCCATCTTGCCAGTACTTTTCCACTCCCTGTGAGATGGGCATGGTCCAAGGTGGGATTGTTGGGCTATGTGGGAGGGGGACTGTTGGCTGTGACTACGACTCCCATCATGCTCTCAGCTACACCCACCTTCCCAGCCATCCCAACCTTCCTTCCTGTGACTCTGCTTTCCTGGGAGTGAATGTGTGCAAACAAAATGGCTGCTTCATGTGACTGGTGTTTGGATCACGTTGCCTTGCTGTGGGTTGGTGCTAAGTTAGTACATTTTTGTGAATGGCGAGCTTTCTAGTTACATTGCAGGTATGTTGATAGTAAAAATCTATTTTTGATCACATATCCCAGCTTGGACTTGTGCTCCCCACACCAGAGCCCAGTGTGAGGCATCTTGGGAGTAGATTTTCCTTAACTCTCAAGGAGAGCATAGTCTCAGGTGTGTTGTTTGGTGTTGGTGGGAGGGGTGTGTGTGTGACAGGGCTTGCGGTTAGATGTAGTCAGAGCTAGCACTCCTCCTCCCCCAGACCAGATAGGTCACCATGAACCATGCTTCCATGACAGTGAGTCAAACTTTACGTTCAAGATGTCTGACAGTGGGGCCTGGTGTTTGTTTGAGCACTACTCCCAACAGGGCCTTGTGCTTCACACACCAGAGCCCAGAGTCAGCCAACTTACCTGTACTTTTCCACTCCCTGTGAGATGAGCATGGTTCAAGGTGGGATTGTTGGGCCATGTGGGAGAAGGACTGTTGGCTGTGACTACGACTCCCATCATGCTTTCAGATACACCCACCTTCCCAGCCATCCCAACCTTCCTTCCTGTGACTCTGCTTTCCTGGGAGTGAATGTATGCAAACAAGATGGCTGCTGCATGTGACTGGTGTTTTGATCACATTGCCTTGCTGTGGGTTAGTGCTAAGTTAGTAAATTTTTGTGAATGGTGAGCTTTCCAGTTACATTGCAAGTATGTTGATAGTAAAAATCTATCTTTGATCACATATCCCAGCATGGACTTGTGCTCCCCACACCAGAGCCCAGTGTGAGGCATCTTGGGAGTAGATTTTCCTTAACTCTCAAGGAGAGCATAGTCCCAGGTGTGTTGTTTGGTGTTGGCGGGAGGGGTGTGTGTGTGTGACAGGGCCTGCTGGTAGATGTACTCAGAGCTAGCACTCCTCCTCCCCCCCAGACCAAATAGGCCACCATGAACCATGCTTCCATGACAGTGAGTCAAACTTTACGTTCAAGATGTCTGACAGTGGGGCCTGGTGTTTGTTTGAGCACTACTCCAAACAGGGCCTTGTGCTTCACACACCAGAGCTCAGAGTCAGCCATCTTGCCAGTACTTTTCCACTCCCTGTGAGATGAGCATGGTTCAAGGTGGGATTGTTGGTCCATGTGGGAGGAGGACTGTTGGCTGTAACTACGACTCCCATCATGCTTTCATCTACACCCACCTTCCCAGCCATCCCAACCTTCCTTCCTGTGACTCAGCTTCCCTGTGAGTGAGTGAAACAGTGCTGGCAAGATGGCTGACAGTGGTGGTTGCTGTTTTGAGCCCAAAGCCTTGCTGTGTTTTTTAGTAAGTTGTTACATATCATGAAATAGTTACATATTACTCTGAGATTGCAGGTATTTTGTTTCTAAAACTGGCATACACGTCACAGGCTCATTTGCTTAATATTGTTATGGCTTTGCTGACACTGATTTGTATCGCTGTGTCCTTGACAGTGATGTCTGTGGCTGTGTATTTGCTATCCATATTAGCTATTTGAGTATGTACTCACCAGGCTCTGGTACTCCTGATATTCCATGGACGCCCTCCGGTGGAAGGATGGCCCGCACCTTCTCTTCCCGGGAAGTGAAGTGCACAGGTGTTGCAGGAGGGCCACCGCCAGTCCGAAGACTCAGTTCGTGCGATTTGTTGATGAGCTTCTTGACCCTCCTTCGCACATCATAGTACCTGTTCCTGATATCGTCCGTTGTGCACAGGCAAGGTGCTTGAGCGTTCACCTTGTTGACAATCCTCTCCCACATCTTGGTTCTCTGGGACAGGGGGGTCTGTTTGACCAAGGTGCAAAATAACTGTGGCTCTACTCTGAGAATTTCATCTACCATGAGTTCCAACTCACAGTCTGTGAACTTTGGATTCTTCTTTGGGGGCATGGTGATGGGTGGTGGTGGAGATGGATGTGTGGGTGAGTGTGAAGGTGAGGGTGAGTGAGTATGAGTAAAGGTGTGTGTTTGTGAGTGTGGTATATGACAGGTGCTAGTAGTGTACAGGTTGTGTGGTGGGTGAGTTGTGAGTGTATGTATCAGTGCAGTTTAGTGGTGGTATCTGCTGGCAGGTCTGTTGAATTTGTAAAAGATCATGGTAAGGAGTTTGGCCCTTTATATAGGTGAAGTTGTGGGTGTGCCTTCATTTTTATTTTTTTTGCCTTTGACAATGCTTGTTTGGACTTTTTCTGTCTGTTTCTAGTGTATTTTGTTGAGCATGACGGAAACGTTCCGTTGACCGCAATGGATGCTTTTTCCTGTATTAGCGGGGTAGTCCGAGTCTGTCCCATTCACGCTAAGCTTTGTTGCAGCGTTTGCGTACGAGTCGGTTGCGTCGGGCTCTTTTCCGGACATTTCGCTCGGACGGATTGAATCCCGTCCGTGCCGGTCGTCCGTATTATGCTCCGTGCGAGTCGTTTGTATTTGACACGCGTTGCATCGTAGTACGTCGGCCGGACAGCGCGCGTACGTGTCGGTCGAAAGCCATTCCCGATCCGTGTCGGTCAGAAGGGTTTCCGAGCGAGATCGGAATCGGGCTCATAGTCTGAAGGAAATTACATATGAAGCATCACTGTGATCTGGCAGTTAGACAAGTCTTACATTTTAAAACCAGCGACTTGCTTTGGAATAAGACTTACACAAAAAATAGGGGCAAAGCATATCAATCTAGGTATTGAGTGCTACTTGGGAAAGGAGAAAAAACATTTCATGTGTTCTTTTGTTGTTTTGCTTTACCTTATCAGAGATTTATTAAGCCTAACTTATTTTTTTAAATAAAAATGTGTTTTGATGTAAAAAAAAAAAATGCAGTACAGGTGTTATATACCTGTACTACAGGGAATATTTATTATCATTTAGTTACATATTTTAAATATTTTGTGGGACAATGAGCTTGTTAATTGATATTGTGAGGTAGTAAAATTGTGGCTAATTATGAGTAAATAATTGAATATCATCAATATGCTTTATTTCGATCTAGTGACCATAAATGTGCAATTGCATTAAATACATTATGAAAAATAAATCATAGAGCAGGCAGGTATAGTATATAAACATTGTGTTAAACAGCAAGCAATGCAATTGGCCTGGTAGGGGACCTCAAGGAAATCAGTAATCTCTATCAACATAAACCACCATATTAACCTAGTACTAGGCTATAACGTGGTCCATCATGTTGAATGCCCTGGTCACACCAAGAGAAGGATTATCCCTCTCATATGTCCATAGACATTAAGTACCCTGACCTGCTATTAAATCATTAAAAAAGATCACATAAAAAGAGGCAAGATTAAAATCAATTAATAAAAACAATTTAGGCTATTGGTGCTAGATTTGTAAGAAGTATACCTCATACATGAGTAGTAGCAATAATGGTTACAGATTCCCTGATGTTAAGCTTTTTGTTCGTATTGACCAAGCCCCCCAAACGAAGCATGAGATCGCAAATACTATTGACTCTTTCGTATCACTTTTCAGTAATCGCTATGCCTCCCAATAGTGTTTTACACCCTCCAACTTGCGCAGTCCAATTATCATTTTTTTGCATAGAATAGAATATCTGGGGCAAAAAAAGCAGAAAATGGGCCTCTGTTTTCTTTGACGATGGGCAAAAGGGGCAGCTCTCTAGATCACACTCCATTTTGCACCATCTCGAGGTAAAGGATCTCAAGGGTAGGGTGCCAGATCTGAACTGGAAATACAGACGTTTCGCCCCGGGAGGATAAATTTTGTCCAAATAGATTTCAAAACAGGGCGAACATTTGTGAAGCAGGAATTGGCCTTTTAGGGAGCCCTCCCTGTGCTCAACCCATGTTCTAGTCAAGGCCCGATCCCATAGATTTTATTTAAGAGCAGCTTATCACCTTTAGTGACTTTGTCAGGAGTAATCCATAAATTTCCCAGATTAAGGAGTTCAAACTGCTTATTGACATGCTTCAACCGTGGGGTACGGACGAGTTTGTAACAGTTAATCAGGTCCCTCAGTGCCTCTCTATAAATAGTAAATTCTGGGGTAAACCAAACCCTCACCCACTATAACAGTGGTTTGAGAAGAGATACGAAATGGATGGGGTTGAGGGCTAGATCAAATCTCAATGGAACTAATGGGGCGCTTTGCGGCAAATTAAGAGGACCTTTAATAAATTTTTTTCCTCAATGGATAATAGCGATGCATTGGGGTAGCCCCAAATCTCTGCCCCGTAAAGGGCTGTTTTATTCCCGGGTTAGGCCATTTGGCAAAGCAGCTTGTTTCTTACATTGTCCCCACAATAACATTTCAGCCATAAACATTTGAACATATTTGCTTGTGCGACAGTGTTGCATAAGTTTCTCTGAAACTAAACTTGTTTACACATCTAGCTGCACACAACATTATCACAATGCCCTGAAAATCATGTACAAGGTCTCTTTTCGCACAATGTACAAATGTCATCTCTATCTTCATCCACGGGGCAACACGGCTATCTACATATCCATAACATCACTAATCTATATGCACATCGCAAGGCTGTATTCTATTATAAAAGATGAGCATCTCGATAGATTAGCGGAAGAGGCACTTCAGCTGACACTGAGGGTCCCTGCATGTTCAGATTTCACCACATAATGGTCTGACATCTCCTGAGGGGTGTCCAGTTAGTGACCAAGACGTGCTCCTACATTCTCTCTTATCAGGTAATGGGTTGGATCGTCCCTTTGAGGGATTCTTGGCTTCACACCTACATACACTCTAGGTACACTCAGACTAGTGTCCTGCATAGTAGGAGTACGCCAGATTACTGCCTTGTTATATGCCTGCATATACACACTGTTTTAGCACCATGGTAGAACTAGATCTACTATCTATGCCTTTGGTGCCGATAATCACTTTTATCTGCTTCTGTCTATTAATCATTGCAGCACACGTATTTTATACAAGAATAATGTTGGTTCAATAAACCTATTGAAAAATGTCCCACTGTGTATTCTCTGTATACTTCTCTGAGAATAAGTGAGCATGAGTGACTGAGCGAAAGGTTCTGTAAAGTTTCCACGATCCCTGGGTGGGTCAGAGTTGACATGTTCAGTGGTTGCCAGAAACTATTCACTCCATGGTAAAGTTAGGGGGAGGCTCGCGGTGGCACTGTGAGCTAGCTGGACTCTAAGCCAACATATCCTGCGGGGTGTCCGGAATCAGTCTAGACAGCAAGCCCTTAGTTTATGTTGTTCAACAAATGCGCAGATCCTACAGATTAGTATGAACTACACGACATGGCACCACCAACGTTGGTTGGGTTCTCATTTAATGTTCAATCTGAGTAGTTCAGTTGTGCTTTCTCAGAGACCCCACTCACATTTTAACCGGAGACGTCTGTTGGGGTAAGAGAAATCTGCCTCAGCTGAGTAGGAATACCCAATGTATTAGCTGCAGGTTATTCAAGCTTGCAGTTTCCCGCATTGTGCATGCCATATCTCCATAAATTAATTTGATTGATTTCCTTTTCTTTAACAATGACTGAACAAGCTGAGGACATTGAGTAGCAGGAAGTTGCTCTAAACATTACAGAAAATTGCAGACAGGCAGTTAGTATGAAATTACTACAACATGGCCTCCCGGCAATGGTTGAGGCACACGAAGCATTCAAAACAGAGGTATTCTACTCTTGGGTTAAATTCCCGGTTGCAGATGCACTCACACAGTTGTTTCATACTTACATTGAAGATGAACTACCTGAAGAATACTTCCCATATGTGGACATTGAATTTACGTTAACTTACTAAGAGCATATTCATTGGTTTAAAGGCGCCCTACACCACACTACAGAAAACGTGAGAATTGGTCTGCTCAGTAAAGAAGGAGCGACCTGTCCGGTCTTAGCTTCTTATACACCGCATCCAGACATGGCTACTTTACGAGCAACAGGAATGCGTACAGTTTATAGAGATTTTGTAAAAATTGACAGAAATCTTACACAGTTCATAATGCAAACATTGACAGTTCAACCTGCGAGGGCTCCTCAGGCTGCACAACCTAAATCGGCTTCTACGGGTATCAGCCCCTAAACGCTGTTATGGAAAAGATTCCTACCATTAGGGAACAAATCCCGTTCTGGATAGCGCAAAAAAAAAGACCAGCTTGTAGCAGTTTTTCCCCATACAGGCCCGCAGGAAAAACACAAAATATTAACAATTTGCTTGCAAATGGGAATGGCTCCCACGATAGAAGAATGTGCCACTTGGGGTACAGTTTTATCTGCTGTTTATACTAGAACTCATCGTACACCTTCAATAGCAGTTTTACCTGATGTACTGAAACAAATGCAGAATGAGTACAGGGCAGAGCCTGCCCTGGGGATGAAACTAATGGGCAATTTTGCTCAAGTATCTGTCATTATGTTAAGTACCATAAAAGGGGAGGCAGCAGCAGTGGCTATATGCCAACACCTAAGGGAATTCACTCCTGCACAGCAGGAGCGAGACTTTCCTAAGATTATCAAAGAAACATATGCTTCACTATGTAGAGATAATCTGGGAGCCAGACCTGGGAAACCAATAGTTAAAAGCAATTCTGAAAATGATAACTCTAAGCAAGCAACTGATTCTTCCAAGAAGAAATGGGAAAACAAACAAAAAATAAACAAAACACAGTCACGATGGGTCTCCTCAACAGGAACACACTGAGAGAAAATACAATTTGAGAAACCATGACAATATTAGGATGCCTGACGGGTATCAGGATACTGATACATGTTCCTCTCATTCCTTTCAGGAGTCCTCCGAAAAATGTTCGGAGGGAGATGGACGGTTAGAGCAAAGACTGGAAGAGCGAGTCAAGCCAAAAAGGGAGACACTTCGCACTTCGGACTACATCATTAAACAGGAAGGCAAACAAAAGATTCCTAAACCTCAGTTTGAAAAGAAGAAGGTAGCTGGGATCAAAATGAGAAATGCCCAGACTACTGAGGACTCTGCTTGTGAACGGGGAATGGATAGTGACAATGCTGGACAGCGCAGCAGAAGTCACAATAGCTCACCGGAACCTCATGGATTATCTGACAGCAGTAGCGCTTGGTGAGCATATCACAGTGGAAACACCTGATTCAAGGGTAAGTGTCTCACATTGTTTATGCAAAATAATGCTCCAAATGGAGGGGGACAGCCCAGGCAAGTGAAGGATCTGCTTTGGGAGAAACTGACATATGGTTATGACATTCTTTTGGCTGAAAAAGATTGGCCACCTGAGTTCGTAATAGAGGCCCAATGGGGGAAGATGTAATTTTACTTGCTTTCTCCGACCTCGTACCAGAATCAGTTAAAAATGTATACGCGCAGGAGTGGGTGTTAGCGCTAGCTCCTGGACTTTACCAAACCCATGATGAGTCACCTCATCACGAAATTAAATGAAAATCCATTCCTCAACCACAGAGACAATACCCAAAAAACATAAAGCAAAGAAAGAAGTCAGGGAGATCTTAGATCAATGTAAAAATTTCACCTCATCCATGAATAATCCCTTGTTTCCCAGAATGAAACCCGATAATTCATACCGGCTATTTTTAGACTACAAACATTTAAACTCTTCCACATGCACATTTGCAGTACAAAATGCACATAGTGCCGCACTAATGAATAACATTCTGTGAAAAAAATACAAAACAACGCTAGATATCACAAATGGATTTTTCTGCCAAAATATAGAACCCGGGAGCAGATATTTGACAGCATTCTCAGTGTTAGGTTCTCAGCGCCAATTTTGTCGATTACCACAGGGGTATAGGAATAGCCCTGGGCTGTTTTCAGCCAGAGTGACAGAGTTACTTCAAAATTTTGATGAGGAGGCATTGTCCTATGTCGATCATATTTATCTGACGGACGATGAATTAATGGAACACTTGGCTAGAGTGAACAACATAATTCTTGGGTTTGCCCACCTGGGCTACAAATTTAATTTTAGAAAATCAAGAACTGCCCACCTCAATTTCCTGTTCCTGGGATTTGAGTTAACAGGTGAACGTAAAAGCCTGGCAGCACAATTTTTTGAAAAATGCCCATTGCTCCAATCTCCAACAACTCTGAAACGACTACAATCCATTTTAGGATTTTTGAATTTTGGCAGAACTTACATTTTGGATTACTTAGACCTGATTTTTCAGTACATCATTGGACACAGGAACATACAAATATTTTACGTTCCAGACAGGCTAATCTGATAGCTTTTAAACATTTACACACGGGTGTTAACACAACTAACCCGTTGATGTGCATAGGACCAACCGGGTACACCTATATCACTTTCAATGAAGACGATACAGTACCTATTGCATACAAATCACACTTGTACACAAAGGCTGAAATGCGTTTTGTATCCACTGAGAAAATACTCACAGCAGTACTGACTGCTGTAGTGAGAGAAAGAGCACTAGCGCAGGGAAAACGCATAATTGTCGTGACCCGGGTACCGACCTTAGAGGCACGCACCAAAGCAACCGTTCCAAATGCTAAAGCTTTACATCCAAGATGGATTCAGTGGGCTAACTGTCTCACTGCGACAGATGTAGATTACAGATTCGACTCTACATTACAAACACATGCACTCTTCGAACAAGAATATCCTCTGCCGAACGAAATTATGCCTCTAGATCGATATGAATGCATCATTTATACCAATGGTTCTGCCCAGCTTGCCGTAGGTATGAAACAGCAATACTGCGGCATGTGCAATTGCTAAAGGGCGCATGCATGATGGAAAGTTCCGTCCTGGGAAAACAAACACTCAGTCCCTAGGGGACTGTACAGCGCAGCTGGAAGAACTCAATGCACTGATACTGGCACTACAAAATACGGATCGTGAATTCCTCACACTTATTATGTGTGATTCGTTTTACTGTGTCCCGTCCTATAATTAATATCTACACTATTGGGGCCAGAATGGATTTAGAGATTTGAAAGGTTGCACAGTAAAGCACAAGATGTTTTGGGAACAGGTGGCAAAGCTGAAAGAAGGCCTGCCATGGGCTCAGGTTATTCATACATTGAGTCATCAACGTATTGGCGTTCACGTTGAAGAGAATTCGATGGCAGATGAAGCCGTCAAGGCAACAGCTCGTACTGCTGCCATTGCGGCAATAACTCGCTGAGGTATGTGGGTAGACCGAACAACTATGGTGGCAGTTAATGCCACGCACAACGGATAAGCCCTGCCAAAAGGCTTTCCACTCAAGTACTCCTACAAGTTAGATGCAAAAAACATTTCGTATGCTCAGATTCCAGGAGTGGGGAATAGAGTAATACTAAACATTGATCAAAGATTAGGACTGATACTAGCTGCACATGAGGGTCTTGGTTCCGCTTACGCAGGGATTACTGCTGCAGTTTCATTACTGAAGCACCGCTATTGGTGGCCAGGTCTATCAAACAAGACCAAGGACTGTGTCCTTAAATGCGACATCTACCAGCAGATGAAAGGCACCATCATAGAACGTCCAGCACAGACACCTCTATTGATTTCAGACAAGCCCTTGGCTTGTGTGTATTTGGATCACTGCGACCCCTTACAATCAGATGGGGCTTACAAGTATATCTTGGTTTCAGTGGATTCATGCTCCAGACTCCTGTGAGTTTGGCCGCAGCGCTTGGCTGATGCTCCAACTGTTATAAAGTGTTTATGAGTCTTTATCGAGACATACACAATTGGCACACTACATTCAAACCAAGGTCCAGCATTTAGCTCTCGGGCTTACAAAGATGCCATGGGAAGTCTGGGTGGGGCCTTGCGATACTCCTTCCCATACCATCCTGAGGGAAATTATGTCTTAAAAGGAAAAAACATTATTTAAAGCAGTCCTTAACAGCGAGGATATTAAGCTTGGGTGGCAGTTGGGCCAATCACCTATATGGGGTCCAGAGGGCACTTGACAACATGTCAAGAAAATTCCTAGGGGGTCGCACTCCTTATGAACTCCTGTTTGGTGTGAGAAGGTGGGTACCAGACCTTGATAGTGTCAGCACACTGGCAGATGAAACACCATTTGACATCAATGAACGTTTGCCTGTTTTACAGGAACTCAATGAATTCTGGGCTTTACAAAGCAACGTCCAAGTAAAAGGCACCTCCACTGGGGTAGTGAAGGTTGCGCCGGCAAGACCTGCCTGGGTCCCGAAGATTAGGGACATGATCAGAGAGAAAATAGTGGACGAGAAAGAATTTGGACCATCTGACAGAGCGCCTGTACCTGTCCTGGCTGTCGAAGGCACTAGAACTGTACTTCTTCCGCCCCTTGCTGGTTGCAGAGACAAGAAGTTTGTCTCTATTGATCTGATCATACCACACTATGTGGCCGATTGTCAACAGTAGGCCACGTGGGCTCCTGTGTAGCCGCTGCACTCCTCACGCTACCATACAGGAAGTTCAGATGGAAACTTTAATAACGACAGAAGATTCCACTCAACAAAGAGAATCTGTAAAAAACAATGAAATTATACTTCTCCTTGTTTAAACGGATCACTGACAGAATATCGAGGAGGAAAATATCGACCTGCCAAAATATCGAGGAAAGATATAGAATGCCAAAATATCGAATCCCTATCTACAAACAGGTAAGTACAAAAATATCTAATCCAAAATATCGTTGTAAGAAATATAGTTAGTCAAAATATCGAATTTTTTAAATGTCTTAAAAGTAATGTAAAATTAATGAAATAAGATATATAATTAACTAAAACATACTTAAAAATACTTAAATAACTAAAATTAATAAATAATGTAAGTTAAAAAATAAATAAACATACATTTTTATTTTTTAATACATATATATATTAACGTAATATTAATAAAAAATATTCAATATTTTTTAGCATAGGATAGCGGGAGGGTAAAATTTACTATTACCACTCCAATGAGTGCAACAGTAGGGAAAGCGTTGGATAGCGGGAGGGTAAAAATTACTATTCCCACTCCAGTGACTGCAACAGTAGGGAAAGCGTTGGATAGCGGGAGGGTAAAAATTACTATTCCCACTCCAGAGAGTGCAACAGTAGGGAAAGCGTTGGATAGCGGGAGAGTAAAAATTACTATTCCCACTCCAGAGAGTGCAACAGTAGGGAAAGAGTTGGGTAGCGTAGGGGTAAAAATTACTATTCCAACTCCAGAGAGTGCAACAGTAGGGAAAGCGTTGGATAGCGTAGGGGTAAAAATTACTATTCCCACTCCAAAGAGTGCAACAGTAGGGAAAGCGTTGGAGAGCGGGAGGGTAAAATTTACTATTCCCACTCCAGTGAGTGCAACAGTAGGGAAAACGTTGGATAGCGGGAGGGTAAAAATTACTATTCCCACTACAGAGAGTGCAACAGTAAGGAAAGCGTTGGATAGCGTAGGGGTAAAAATTACTATTCCCACTCCAGAGAGTGCAACAGTAGGGAAAGCGTTGGATAGCGTAGGGGTAAAAATTACTATTCCCACTCAAGAGAGTGCAACAGTAGGGAAAGCGTTGGATAGCGTAGGGGTAAAAATTACTATTCCCACTCCAGAGAGTGCAACAGTAGGGAAAATGTTGGATAGCGTAGGGGTAAAAATTTATATTCCCACTCCAGAGAGTGCAACAGTAGGGAAAGCGTTGGATAGCGTAGGGGTAAAAATTACTTTTCCCACTTCAGAGAGTGCAACAGTAGGGAAAGTGTTGGATAGCGGGAGGGTAAAAATTACTATTCCCACTTCAGTGAGCGCAACAGTAGGGAAAGCGTTGGATAGCTTAGGGTAAAAATCACTATTCCCACTCCAGTGAGTGCAACAGTAGGGAAAGTAATGATTTAATATTTTAATAAAAATAAATTAATTATCAATACCAATAAAAAATTAATTAAAATTAATTACAAATTACAAAATATTTAATAATTAATTCTAAATACCAATAAATATTAATTTATTAAAAAATTAATTACCTATTAATAATTAATTACCAAACAATTAATTTTCAATACCAAAAATTAATAAATAAAAAAATACCAATTAATAATTAATTGACACAAAATTAATTATCAATACACAAAAATATTTTCAATAATTAATGAATTACAATTAAATTACTTCCCACCCTATTCCCCTATAAACTCACAACCCGCTACGAAGAATAAGTTAATACAATTAATATAATTATCAAATAATAAAAATTAATTACCAATTAATAAAAATTAATTACCAATTAATAATTAATTAACAATAAATTAATTATCAATGACAATAAAAAAAATTACTTAGGGGCCCATTATGATACCCGGCGTAAAAAAATCCGCCAGGCATGGAAGCGGCAAAAATCCGCCCGCACACACCGCCTGAACACCGACCACGCCATTACGATTACACAAACCGAAAACCGCCATCGGCGGAAAAATCACACAAAATACCGCCCGCCATCGTCCGAGTCGGAGTCAAACCGCCCGCCACGGACGGAAACACGCACGACAACACAAAACCGCCCGCCCACACGGCCGACACACCGCACATGAAATTACGATCGCACCGCCATGAGCGCGGAAAAACAACAAATATACCGCCCGCCAGCGCAAACAACGCCGATGAGAATCGACACGGCAGAAGCCATGGCGCCCACGTACCTGCACAGAAACCATCCGCACACAAAACCAATAGCACACAACATGGCCAACAAGTCCACACAGCAAGGCACACACAAATACACAAGCACAGTACACATCCCGAAAACACCCCCGGACAAACAAAAAATACAAAGGCCAGAACCCCAGACACAACACACCTGAAAACAACAGACCATGAGGACACACCCACATAGGTGAGTACAAAAGCAGCACTCCCACAGACCACAACCCCTTGCTACATTGCAAACCAGAGAGGAGAGGAGAGGACACAGTGACACAGCAAGGACAGCAGCACACCACAGAAACGCACACATCACAACCACCACCACCACCACCAAACACCGGCACCACAAACCCCCTGCACATTACACAACACACACCGCACCAGCACCACAAACACCATGGCACCACAAAGGATGCCCAAGTTCACGCCCATGGAGCTGACGGTCATGGTCGACGAGATCATCAAGGTGTACCCACAAATCTATGGGAACATGGTCCAGCACACACCACTAGCCACCAGAAACAGAATGTGGAACCGGATCGTAGACCAGGTCAATGCAGTCGGGACCCTGCCCAGGAACAGAGTCGAGATAAACAAACGTTGGAATGACGTAAAGAGCCTGGTCAAGAAGAAGGAGGGCAAAAACAGAGAGCTGGCTGCCGTCACTGGCGGAGGGAATCCCGCGCTCTTTAAGACCTTCAAAGCGTGGGAGGAGAAGGTGCGAGTCGTAATCCATCCGGAGATCCTCGCCGGATTAGCAGGGGAGTGGAGGCTGGTAAGTACAAACTAATGTATACTAGCACACCGCTATGTACTCACATGCGCAACCACCATGCCACAGCTCCCAGGGACAAACACCCCCATGTCCAGCACACAATACACAACACATCACACGCACATGCAACAGACACTACCACACACAGGCCAAACCGAACAACTGTAAGATGCGTGGGGACATGTGTACACTAAGCCAGCCACGTAACCACCAACAGGTCCCCAAATATGCCAGAAGCGCCACAACGAGCACCCACCACACCCATGTGTCCGCCACAGCTGCACTAACCGACAAGTAACAGGTAAGTGGCAGGAACACAAAGTGCAGTGGGTGGGACGGTGGACAGCCCAAGTACAACACACACCAGGCCCCAGTCCCACAGCACAGCAAGGAGGAGCATCCCCCACACCCCACAGCCACGTGTCAGCCACCGCAGTGCACAACGACAGCCGAAAGGCAGACATCACGGTCCACAGCAATCGGTGTCAGTGGGTGTACAGCCACCCCCACGACCCACTACACCCCCCACCCCCACAGACCTGCAACATGGAGCACCCCCGGCTTAGAGCCATGTGGCATCCAGTACAGTGCACGCACGAACAACTTGCAGGTGGGAAACTGGACAGGGCTGGATTACTGGAGGCATGAGGACCATAACACCACCAACACATGGGACATGTCACGTAGCACACGAACACGCAGCACCGCCCACCGTCACGAACAAGTGAACAATGTGCACACGGACATGAACAGCAGACTCACACCCCACATGACCCATCACAGACATAGCAACACCCAAGGAGCCACGTCTGCATGCACAAGCCACACTGAATATAGTCCCACACGGCAGCCACTGTGCAACTCATCACACACAACCGAAACACCATTGAAGTCCTGTCCATGTAGCCCCCACTGCCTGTCAACCCCACACCCCACAACTACGCCTATGTAAGACAAACAACACTAGACGCAACAGAGCGGAACAACAGAAATGCACACGAACACCACTGAACCCATCAAACTCACAGACACACCATGCACATACAACATACCATCCATCCCATCCGTCAGCCCCAGTCACATGAAAGGCATGTCATCCGCACAGCTGCCACACATACAGCAGTCACGCTAAGACACATGCCCATGACCAACCATGTGCCAGAAGTCAATTAAGCGCACGACACACTGTGAGCAACAACACACAACATGGGCCACACCCCCCCGAGCACTGCAGTGATGCACATGGCACAGGGCAGCACGCACACCAAGGAGATGGGACAACTGCAATACGTTGGCTGGCACACAACTATCACTCACTCATAACGATGCGTCCAATGCCATGTCCAGTAACCACAACAGACAGCAAATATGCAGGGCATGTCAGGCATGCACACACCTCAGACCATGCACTGTCATGCTGCCACAACACATGTCACGTTCGGCACCCATGGCTCACAGCATGTACCCCAAAAGCATATCCCCTCCCAAATGCGAATCTGGGGCATGGCCCCCATGTTGCCATATGCGTTCCTAAGCGTTCCATTTGAACCCCAAAAGCATATCCCCTCCCAAATGCGAATCTGGGGCATGGCCCCCATGTTGCCATATGCTTTCCTAAGCGTTCCATTTGAACCCCAAAGCATATTCCATCCCAAATGCGAATCTGGGGCATGGCCCCCATGTTGCCATATGCGTTCCTAAGCGTTCCATTTGAACCCCAAAAGCATATCCCCTCCCAAATGCGAATCTGGGGCATGGCCCCCATGTTGCCATATGCGTTCCTAAGCGTTCCATATGAACTCCAAAAGCAAAGTACAAACCAGACCCAGGATGGGCCAGGAGCCCGCATACACCAGAGTCACAATGAGTAGGGGCAAAGCAACACACCCATCGGCATGGCCAATCCGTCCCATGCCACATGTGCACAGCACACAGTCCCATTGCCTAGCACACACAACTACAGATGCCACAGCTACACACTCGCCTCCGGGAAACCCATGTACGAGATTGCACGAACTGCCAATGTCAGACGACTAATACATACTTCGCCAGGTGCAACACAATAACAAATCTCATTTTCTCCACAGGTGACGAACTGCTGGACGCTGGGGATGGAGACAGCAGCCAGCACAGCCAGCCTACAAGCCCCCAACGAGGACACACGGATCTGGAGGATCTGTCCACCTCTTCGGACACGGACCACCAAGCTGGCCCATCTGGCGTGGCAGGGCCCAGCCGCTCCCCAGGACCCCTCCTACCCACCAACCCATCATCCAGGGATGCTGAATAGTCCCAGTCCCCTGCTGCCACTGTCGTTGCGGCCACACCCACGGTCATTGCGGCCACTACCACTGCCGCAACCGCCACCATCGCCGCACCGACCACCACCGCCGCCACCACCACCACGTCTTCGCTGGCACCAGCCCCAGCGCAGGTGGTGGCCCGGCCGACTGGATCCACCCTGGGAGCCACAGCGAGGACCGTGGTGTGCAATGTGGCTAGTGGGCAGGCCGGTGGCAGCAGGACTGGTAGGAGGAGCAGGGTCAGGGAAACGCCAGCCTCCCCTGGGAGCCATGCCCTGCCTCAAATGGCCAGAGTCCTTGGGGCCTATGAAGAGGCCCAAGGACAATGGGCCAGGTCTGCTACTGACACGCGGGAGGTGCTGGGGGTGCTGAGGTCCATGGACGCCCATATGGGCCAATTCGTGTCCCGTATGGACCAACTCGTGGACCTCATGGGCCAGCTGGTGGTGGCGGTGGGGTCACAGGCAAGGCCAGCAACACCACCTCCGCCACCACCTGCTAGGGCGCAGGGTCGGCCAGCAGTGTCCACTTCCCCTGCGTCCACAGCCAGTGAGCACACCTCACCCACCACCAGCAGGTCGCCACCACACACCCCCCTCCCAAACGTGGAAGGGGCCGTCCGAAGAGGAAACAGATCTCCCGGGAGGACTTCGCACGCTCCAGTCGCAAGTGAGGCAGCCAGCCAGCCTTCCGCCAGCCTTCCTTGACCAGCCACTGCATTGACTTGCTCTACGATCCCACTCCACACAGCCAGCTGGATGGCATGTGTGTGTTGGACTATGGACATAGAACCAGTGGGTACACCCTGATCATCACGCAGCCATGACCGACAGCTCATTGTCACTGCACGCACCACTTTTGTTATCACCTTACACACAATCACATGTCACAGTTCGTAATAAATGCACCTTATTCACTAACTGCTGTTTGTGCCCTGTGTTTTATTTGTACGGAATACAACGGCCACCTTGGGCGGAAGGGCACCTGATGCGTGGCATGGCAATGGAATCCGGAGGGCCTGTAGGGACCTAGGGGTGGGAGACAGAACAGGAGCACATTCAATGAGTGTGTCACACACCCATCACACAGTACATGTCAACAACTACAAGCAATGTACACACATCGCACAGAGCAATAGGGCACAATGCCACAGTCACCAACAGTGGCATACTACCCTGGCCATGGAGCGTTGACACACTGCACGCAGTGAACATACGGCCACCCTGACACAGCACACACACACCTGCACAGATACAGACACATCATCCGTCGTACATGGACACTCACCGTCAAGTGAAGTAGCGGGCGATGAGCTGCTGGCGCACATTCCCAGCTTCCTCCTCTCCGCTGTCCACCTCACTCGAGCTGTCCTGGTCTGCGGGCTGGGGCCCTGGTTGATCTCCGTCATCCACAATGAGGGGGATCTGCTTCCGAATGGCCAGATTGTGCAGCATGCAGCACGCCACCACTATCTGGCACACCTTCTGTGGGGAGTACGCCAGTGCACCCCGGTGCGGTCCAGGCACCTGAACCTGGACTTGAGGAGGCCAAAGGTACGCTCGACCACACGTCTGGTCCTCCCATGTGCCTCATTGTATCGATCGTCTGCTGGGGTGCGAGGATTCCTCAATGGACTGAGCAGCCATGCCCCATTCGGGTACGCAGAGTCACCTGGGTGTGAGGGACACAGAGAACCGTAGCTATTCCAACTGGACAGGGGACAGCATCGCACAACCAGCACGCTACACCACTCCACATACTCACCGACAATACAGGCACGATCCTGTTGCAGATTGGCCATCAGTCGTGGCAAGATGCTGTTGCGCATTATGTGTGCGTCATGGGCCGAGCCTGGAAACTTTGCACACACGTGGGTGATCACCATGTCCGCAAGGCACACCACTTGCACATTCAGGGAGTGCGTGTGCTTCCTGTTGCGGTACAGGTGCTCAGTGGCCTGTGGTGGAACAAGGCCAACATGAGTGCAGTCAATGGCTCCCACGACGTGTGGGATTCTGCCAAGGGCATAGAATGCACCCTTCACTGCCGCCAATTCACGAGCCCTGGGGAATCTGATGTACCTGTTCCGGTACAGCATCATGGCTGCCAGTACATCCCTCAGCACCTTGCTGAACATGGGCTGGGACATCCCTCCTCCACTGCCCACTGTGTGCTGGAATGACCCAGTGGCGAAGAAATGCATGGCGGCCATCACCTTAGCCGTGGGGGTGACAGCAGTCGGATACACCCTGCGGGGACGGAGATGGGGCTCTAACATGGCACACAGTCGATGCAGAGTTGGCCTGTCCAGCCGAAACTTCCTGATTACCTCTGTATCGTCCATGTCCGCCAGCAATTGGTATGGGCGGTCAATGTTCGGTCTCCGCCTGGGTTAAATGGCAGAGGACACATGTCAAAGCAACACGGCACATAGCAATTTCGCATACACATCACTGACATGACTGAGCAAGCACATGAGCCACAGCCCAGCTGTCAAGCTGGGGACGGCACGGCCACAATACACTTACACAGGTCTCCCAACAATGGCAATGGCAAGTGAGACATACCACTGCCATGTGCATGCACATGGGGATCTAGGCCCCAATGACTTGCGGGCGTGCTGATGGGGACTGACTGCATATTCGTCAAGCGGCAACGCCACGGCAACATGAGTGTCTGCTGAGCATGGAACTGCTTCCGAGGCTGGATGAGTATGGCACACGACGACGACGATGTGGGCACGGGCTGAGCGGCCAATACAAGTGGGACCTGTGGCACGAGGGGATATGAGACAGTAGTAGGTGTCAGCACTGCACCCTATGTACAGCACTGTACGGATCACAGCTCCCGAAACATTGACTGGTGTCCACATTGACAGCCCCATGCCAAGACGGCTGTGTGCTTGCAGTCACAGGTGAGAGGTTACATTGCACGTGCCAGGTGGCAGACGTACATAGTGGGAGCTGGCATGTGTGTGCATGTGTCTCCTGTTCAGGATCCACCAGATGGGCGCTGACTCTGTACTGACCATTGGACACAGCATGTTCCGTGGAAGGCTTGTGTGTGTGGGATGGTGGCACTGGATGTGCCTCCGTTGGGTGGGGGTCCATGCACAGGGCGGGTACGTCGATGATTGCGCATTGTTGGACACGGTGGGTGCACCAACTAAGATGTGTTGCCCTGTGTTCAATTCCTATGTCCGCATGATGATGGACTGTGGATGTGGGCAGACTACACATTGGTCGATGTGCTGTCTATATGCATGTGCCTTCACACCAGGCACAGCTGCCCCTGCACATGTGACCCCTGCTGGACTCGCTGCTGGGTCTGTGGAGCTGATGCACCTTCTGCGCGTGGGGCGGGCAGCTCTCCTCACTTCCCTCATTGCGCATGTCATGTCTTTGCCGCAGGTGACATGGATCATGGAGGGCCCACATGTACGCGTGGGTAGGCTACACATGATTGTTCACTGGTCGCCACCCCCAGTCAGTGTTTCGAATGGGAAGGTTGTCGTGCTGGTGGTATGTTCGATGTGGCGGATGGGCGGGCCTAGGTGCGGGCTTACATTCCGGACATGGGGGGTAGTTGGATTGGCGACTAGTTGCAGTACACACGGGACACGTCTCTTCCTTTCCACATCTGGGTCATCCCTTGTACTAACTGACAGTGATACAGTCATCTTCGCCCCAGCCCTCATGTCCTCCCCTCGCCCCCCAATATGCATGCTCACCTGCGAGGCTAGCGCTTGCACAGGCAGCCCCAAGCTCGCACCAGAGAGGGCAAGGAGTGTATGTGTGGGTCCAGTTGCACGAGTGGGCTGTCTCAGGGTATGATGTGTGGCGGGACGCCGTCCACCTGCGTGGTGCCCCAAATGGAGACCCGGCCTGCATGGACTATGCATCACAGTCTTCGCCTTCCGGATCCGCCACCTGCGACACCCAGTGGCTGTGGCTGCCCTTGCGGCCAGGCCGCGTCCGTCTGTGGCTGTTGGCCCACACATTCACTCTTTGGCCTCTCTGGGGAGGGCTCGGGGTGGTGGCGCACGCGCTTGCACTTAGTCGCAATGGCATGTGTCGTGGTTGGTATGATGGGCAATGGATGGGATGGTGCGAGCCACCTCCCGTGACGTCAGTGCTGCTCGTGCTGTGGTGCGTCCCCCTACACTTCCATTTGACTTGTGCCATGCTAGACGTTGAGGTTCTATTGCCTGCGTGATATGACCAGGAGGAGCGCGAGGAGACCTCTCACACACCATGCTCCACTGCCATCCCGTGCCCTGTATCGCCTGTGCGGATTGACTATGTTGGGGTTGCACCTGGTCGACTGGGGCTGTGTGTGCCTTGTCAAGGGGCATGGCGGGCGCACAACAGGATCCAGCTTGTCCACAGAGGGTGGGCTGAGGTGCGCCTGGTACCGCTTTGTACGTGTGCCCGGCTGCTGTGCACACACGTGTTCACTCCCCCCGACAGGTGTCCTCTCACAATGCCCAGGGAAGCGGTGGTGTACTGTTCATGACCCCTCCCAACACGGCGTGCTCCAACTTGGCATGTGCGCATCTACCCGTCGCACCCACCCACCTGAGCACTGCGTCCATACGACTTCACACGACACATGTGTGTCTTCCACAGTAGTGCTACTCATTTGCGTTGACATCCAATACCAGTGGACTACATGGTCATGTCACGACTGCCGTGTACTTCACATACTCTCATCCTCTCTCATTCGTACTTGTGGAATGAGTCAGCGGAGACAGTTTTGGTTTCAAACATTATATTGAGTCTTCTGTCCTCTGTGATGCAGTATAGTGGACACTACTGGCAGCGGAATACATGTTGAGGATATACTGAGCATGATTACAAATGGGATAGGGTGTGGGGTTACATCTGCTTGGCCAAGGCTGTGCTAATGTACATTTACGTATAGCTGCGGAGCTGCGGACTTTGACACAGACGGTATACATGTAGCCTACCAGACCGCTCGGCATCATGGGCACAGTCCATCTCAGTTCCATGTGACAGGTTTGCTGCGGTTGTTCCTCATGCACGCGTGCATGTGAGATGACATCAGGGCATGTGCTTGCGTGCATGCAGCGGCGTGCCACTTGTTGTTGCACTGTGGTGGTTACTGGACATGTCACAGTCACTGGGGTCGTGTTGTTGTTGTATGCACTTGTCGTCCATGCAAAGGTCCTGGTATGGGATTCCCGGGGCGGGGGTGGGAGGGTGCAGCATCCACAGACTCCAGGCGACCTATTCATGTCCACTGAGCGGTGTGTGTGTCCATGTGCGCTGGATCCATGTCGTGTCCTGGTTGTTCGTGCAGTTCCGTCCATGTGGGTGCGATGCACAGAGCCCATGCCACTGCCTCCCACGATGCATGCGGTGTTCCTGGATGTGATGGGGAACAGTGTGCATGTCCCGGTCATATCCGATGTCATGGCGATGTCGTTGATGGTGTGGTTACAGTTGCCGGTCGTTTGGTATGGCTGTTGTGGTGGTGACTGGCCAGTCCGTGCGGAAGCTGAGCATGGGTGCGGGGTTGGACTTCATAGGTCACTCGGGGAACCTGCGTTGTGGTCCGACGTATTTACAGGTTGTCAGGTATGCGATGCCGTCCAGCAGGGCTTCCATGTCATTGGTGGTGTACATGTTTGCCAGCCAATGAAGCGGATGGTGGCTGTCAAGGTGTTGTTCGTAGGTTGTCCCTTGGAGGACCATGATGGGGCATGCTGGGTGACATTCGATGTAGCTGTTCTCGATGATCCGTCGTGTGGAGGCACAGTGGTTCCATTTCAGTGCGCGTGCGATGTTGGCCACATACGCCATGCCCCCATAGGCAGAGCAGGCCCTGTCGTGTGCGTCCAGAGGGAGGAGTAGTGGTAGCAGGTCCGCCTTCAGACATGCCGGGTTGGAGAGGCATATCTCGACGGGATGCTGGTAGGGACACCTCCGACAGTAGAAGACGGGCATGACGCAGCTGAACAATGTGATGCGGTAAGTCAGTCGGTAACTTACGTTCAGCAGGGACAGGAGATCGCATCCCAATGTATGTATCGTGTTGGTTTGGTACAGCTTGAGCTGTTCGGCGTAGTTGGGTAGGTGTGTTGCGGTTGCCATTTCGCAGCGGTTCGTAGAGGTGGCGTGCTCCGGCTGTGTGTGCAGTCTGCAATGTGCACGCTCCGGGGTTGCTGTGAGCTCTGTGTAGTCGTGGGGAGACAGGACTTGTGTTCTGTTGGCTTGTTTGGAGGACACGGGCCCTCTTCCCACATGCTTCTCAGACAGTTCAAGGTCAGTGCTGTGTGACTCCTTCCAATTAACTTGCATGTGGCCGACATGGGGGAGTGTTTTCTTCTTTCTTCCCCGTCTGTTGTGTGCTTCTGTGATATGCGCTATCTGCCCTGTGGTCGGTCTCCTCGGCATGCCTGTGTTGGTCTATTCTTGGACAATGGCTGTATTCACCGGCTTCTGTCGTAGGGCTGTGGTTTCGGTGTTGGAATGGAAGGTCATTCAGTGCTGTCTGCTCTCCCTTGTGTGGGCGGCAGGCTGCCTTTCCGCTCTGCGTTGGGCCTTGTGTGTGGATGTAATTCTTGGGCCACCTGTTGTCGGTCCCCGGGCTCTTTGGTGTTCCGTTTCATGTGTCTTGTTCATATGTGCAGGGTGGTATGGGTTTTTCAGTGTGGTACTGGCGTTCCTCTTCCCGAAGGAGCCCTGCTTCTCCTAGTTGGTGTTGCCGCCGCTGTGTGCTTCGCCATGTTTGTTACACTGGGGTGTGTCCTGCTGTTGCGTGACTTCACTGACATGTGTGCGTCGGTTGTGTGGCGTTGGGTGTTGTCCGTGAATTGGGCGTTGGGGACATGTCTGTGGCCGGCCTGTCACGTGTCATGTGCGTTCGGGGTGGGGCTGATGTGTGTGCTGCTTGGTTGTGTCCCTGTGTCTGTGTGCGACGCATGCATGGCGCTGCGGTTGGCCTCTGCGTTGTGCGCATGTGTGGCGGCGTCATCGGCGCTTTGGGGCCGTGACGGGGTGGTTGGTTCCTAGTCCCAGGTGGTGTGTACACATGTGTTCTGCGATGTTAGGATTTGGCCTGTGTGTCATATGTGGATGCAATGGTGGATGTGTAGTGTGCACGCGCTGGTGGGGGGTTGTCCGCTTTTCCGCCCTTGCACTGTGTGCGCTGTTTGCGTGCACTTGTTGTGTGTGTGCCTACCTGCGTCTCCGCGGTACGTTGCGTCCTTGGTGGTGCATCAGCAGAAGCATGGGAAGGGCCTGTAGTGCTGGATTCATGCCCGGGGTGCCGCTTCTTCGTTGTCCGTGCTCTGCGTCCGTGTTTCCGCCTCTCTTTCACGTGCGGTGTCTCTTTGCCGTGGGAGCCGTTTGTTTGCGGCATCGTAATTTATGCGCCGGGCGGGACGTGTTTCGTCGGACGGTGTGTGTCAGTTGTGCTGCGCCGCTACGTGTGCGGGCGCACTTTGATGGCGGACGGTGTTGCTGGCTTGCCGGCGGTGTTTGGCCTGCTTTTCGCATCATAATTGGGCGGGCGTGTGGACTGCTGCGTGCCGGCGGTAACTGGTGGGTTTTGCATCCGCCAGCACGGCGGTTGTGCTTCCGCCCGCCATCGTAATGGGCCCCTTAATTACAATTAAATTACTTCCCACACCATTCCCCTATAAACCCACAACCCGCTACAGAACTAAAACGCAAAATTAAATTAAAAATAATTAATAATTCCTAAAAATGACTATTTAATTTACTATAATTAAATTACTTCCCTTCCCACCCTATTCCCCTATAAACCAACAACCCGCTACGGAATTAAATTACGCAAAAATTAAATAACACTAAATTCATTAATTTAAAAAAATTAAACATACATTAAAAAAACTAAT
Organism: Calotriton arnoldi; assembly: GCA_963921515.1. Classification (NCBI taxonomy): domain Eukaryota; kingdom Metazoa; phylum Chordata; class Amphibia; order Caudata; family Salamandridae; genus Calotriton; species Calotriton arnoldi. Next base: position 109,514 of record CAWUFW010012318.1, on the reverse strand, counting down.
ATACACTTTTAACACACATACTAACATACAAAACACTTAAAAAAATTCGATATTATTAAAAATTTGATATATTTTAATGCCTATATTATGTACTTCGCTATTTTGACAGTCGATATTACTTACCTGCATTTCGATATTATTAACCACTATATTATATCCATTCGATATTTTGTCCATTCTATATTTTGTATTCGATATTATGTCCATTCTATATATTTTTTTCGATATTGTGTCTAGTTACCGTTTAAACAACTACATCTGTTCTATCAACAAGTACAGAAATCTCAATTTAAAAAATTGACAATCTCTACGTAAATATGCCTCAAATCGAATCATCTCCTGTTCTACAAAACCTGCTGAGCTGCCAAAAATAGACCTGACAGCGTCTGGCTACTTCGTACATTATGATGACTTCTCATCCGATTCCAGTGAACCTGAGCTGCCACCGCCGCCTCTCCCTTTCAAGCTGTGAGTTTATACTCTCCATCATTGGCTGAAAAAGACATACTTTGTTGTTCCATGGATACGTCTCTGGATTACAATTGGATTTCGTTTCCTGGTCCTCTGGATTGGTTTGGTGACTGTCTTTTTCATACTTCTGAATGGACACTATCTCCCAGAATGCTCCGCAGAGCATGTTGTGAACTTGGTTTTTAAAACACATTCATCATCACACCGTGAACTACGGGACCTGTCCCTGGTGAACATTACAGCAGTTCCAGTTCCTGATGGAATAGTGTGGGACAGGGTATCGTATGATTTGTATGGTCCTACCGAATTTTTGAAAATTCCTTATTTGTTTAAAATTTCCTTAAATGATATCATCACCTTGAGTACTTTATCTGATGATTCGGTCATTGAAACTGTATACAAAATGCTTGCAGATCTAGAGCAATCCGCTCCATTTTCTAATGATGAATTGTATGATGGTGCATCTAATTATGGAGACATGTTCTGTTATCAACATTATGGTCACCATTTTTTACACAAAGCTAGTATCCCACAAGTTGTTTATAATTACACACAATGGGAAGACTGCCCAATACCACCGAAAGGTAGTTCAAAACCATTTACAGAAAAGTTTGCTTATTTTTCAGGTTTTGACACATCAAACCTACACTAGTATTCTTATAGGCTTGCACCTACACCTGCAAAGAAAAATATGCTAACAAACACCAAGCTGATATACTCTGCTTCCTTTATTTCCCAACTGTCTATACAGGGTTTCAACTTTTGAAAAGACGCCATAGACACCAAATCTGTCTGTGTGACAAAAGAGTGGCAGGTTCAGGGAACTGGGGCCTTATTTAGGGCATGCCTCATACCACATCAAATGAACAAAAAAGTGCAGCAAACGTCCTTTCCTGGTATAACCAAGATAAAGGATTTGAACACACCACGTATTCACACATTTTCACGCTTTGAGAATTGTCAGCACTTAACACACTAAAGTGAGGATACGTTAGATACCATGATACGTAATGATTCTTTCAATTCATCAGACCCCAATTGGAAGGGATGGTTGGTTCGGCTGACAGACACAAATATGTGTCAATCTAGATTCCTGGGTAACACTGAAGGGTTTAGGATCAACAGGCCTGATCAGCGATATGTACAAACTGAACACTCAGGGTGGTGACATCATATAGTGTTGGGAAGTTGTGCCTTGATTGGCTAAAGACCTCATCACCCTCTTAGGTAAAGCAACACTTGACCTTCTTTCTGATGACATGGATCTCAGGGATTTTCTATTAGGTCCCCAGAAGCCACGTCAAAAGCACTTCTTGTATGCAGTATACAATGAGCTGTGGAAAGTTTCTCAACTGGAAGCTGCTGAAAGACTGTGTGAGATTGATAGGGTTAATTTAGAAAAGGCTTTGGCTGTGGTTGACAACAGTATGACCACATTATCATCTAGAATTTATTCACATAGTGTCTTCTGCAATTGGCACAATACAGCAAGACATTTCTATTTTACAACAAGGACAGCCACAAATGTGGTCCATCATAATACTGAGCTGGACGTTACAAACATTACGTTCGGGCCACGTGCCGTGGTGTTACATCAATAGCACAAGTCTGTTTCTGGCATACGATCGAACTGAAAGACAGATTTTGATGGCACGAAGAGATGCACATTGGAAAATTGGACCAATTACCTTTCACCGTGGCTGAGACACCATCCACAGATCGGATAATCCATGGTTACATCACCCTACCGGTCATGACTTACCTATTCCAATATTGTCTCCAATATCACCAGGTAGGCAGATACAAAGCACTTGGGAAATGTTATGTATATGAGTACTGGGAATTACCATTCAGGTTTAGATGCAGGAATGGGGACACTGACATTTTCCTTAGTGGCTCTGACTGTGAGGATGCTTTAAGCCGGCCCTTAATTTGCAAAGACATTTCTCTTCACTGGGCATGCAATGCTTCGGTAACAAATTTGTCTTGTTATCCAAAGGGTTCCCCAGCTGCCGTGATTCACCCGGTTTTCAAGCTGCTCTCAAATGGGAGCTATTTGATGCTGAATGATCAAGGTTACTGCGGAATGGAACCGGGCATTTCTTATCTAGTGCCGGTTGATTCCATAGCACAGTTAGGGAGGGAGCGCTATGGCCTTCAGTAAATGTTTCCAACATACAGTTTGATTCTCTGAGCAAACTGAAAGCCCTGCTTTTTCAAAAGAGTGTGGCCTTAACTTAGGCCAGAGAGACGTTTGATCTCCAGGTTGCCAGGTCCTCGTCTGAGATACAGACACTACTCCACACTAACTTCCTGCTGCATTTTGGGGGCATGGTCCACCGCATCTTTAACATGTCTGATGCAAAAGGAATAGTGCACTTTTTTAAATGTATTGGCTCTGGTCTGGTTAGCACCTTTCAGACGATTATTGTAGTGATACCATCTTTCATACACTCCGTGTTGGGAAGCGCCTTTGGAGAGCTCCCGCTTGTCCTGCTATTTGTGGTGGGAATCCTGATTTTAATTTCTCTGCTCTGCAATGGACATCTCATGTTCAACCCGAAATGGAGACATCACTGCTCATGCTGCGTTTCCGTGAGTGCATGGTACACTGCTTCGGCACACCTCTGTTTCAAGAACTGGTTCTTATCCTTCAGGCCTGTCTGGCTTGACTGTATACAACCTGTCTTCTGCTGTCTGCTTTGCAGCCATGAATGCTTCCTGGATATATGTCTTGGATCACAATTGGTTGCGCCACCGGACATTGAAGTACTGAAGGACCCCTTAAAGGCCCATGTGTTTTGCTGTCCCCAGCTTATTCCATTGATGATGAATGCATTCTTACAGCCTCCCTGGGATGCTTCAGCTCCTAGTTATGTGAACAGCGGCTCTGCAGAACTCTTATGGGCTACAACGCTTCCCTCAGTGGCTGCTGTGGAAATTGGATGGAATCACCTTTGCTCCATAAATCTGCTACTAGGTGCACCTCTGGGAACATCGTCTGTGGTGTTGGCAACTGCAAAGTTGTGTCTACCACTTGGAACACATAAAACATTTTTTTTAAACGAAATGAACCAAAACAGCTTTTTGCTTTCTTTTTCTAGGCACCATGGCTTTCTTAGTGCTTGAGATTTCAAATGGTATAATGACGTAAAGGCTTTTTAATGAATATTTTTAAACGAAGATTGCTTTTAGATGCTTTTAAGATTTGTTTTTAACGTTTTTAAAAGGGTTTGCTGGCTTGTTAGATAGCTTTTATATATCAACCCTTTGTATGAGGAGTGGGTGTTATATTACCGGGTTAGGCCCATGTGGCAAAGCAGCTTATTTCGTACATTGTCCTCAATAACATTTCAGTCTGTGATGTTTGCACATATTTGCGTGCGGGACAATGTTGGATTAGTTTCTCTGAAACTAAACTTGTTTACACATTTAGCTGCGCACAACATTATCTCAATGCCAGGAACAGCATGTACAGTGTCTCTTTTTGCACTATGTACAAATGTCATCTCTATCTTTATCCACGGGGCGGCAAGGCTATCTACATATCCATAACATCCCTAATCTATATGCGCATCCCAAGGCTGCTTTTTATTATAAAAGATGAGCATCCCAATTGATTAGCAGAGGAGGTACTTCAGCTAACACCGAGGGTCCCCGCAAGCTGAGACTTCACCACGCAGTGGTCTGACATCTCCTGAGGGGTGTCCAGTTCGTGACCAAGACGGGCTCCTACCTTCTCTTCCATCACGTAATGGGGTTGGATCATCCTGTTGGGGGATTCTTGGCTTCACACCTACATACACTCAGAGTAGGGCCCTGCATACTAGAAGTACGCCAGATTACTGCCTTGTTATATGCCTGCATGTATACACTGTTTTAGCACCATGGTAGAACTATATCTACTATTTACGCTTTTGGTGCTAGTAATCACTTTTATCTGTTTCTGTCCCTTAATCATTGCAGCACATGTATTTTATACAAGAATAACATTGATTCAATAAACCAATTGAAAAATGTCCCACTGTGTTTTCTCTGTGTACTTCTCTGAGAATAAGTGAGTGAAAGGTTCTGTACTGTTTCCACGATCTCTGGGGGTGAGGGGGGTCAGAGTTGTCATGTTCAGTGGTTTCCAAAAGCCATTCGCTCCGTGGTAAGGGTAGGGGGGGCTTACGGTGGCACTATGGTCTAGCTGGTCTCTAGGCCAACCTATCCTGCTTGGGTGTCTGGAATCAGTCTAGACACCAAGCCCTTAGTTTATGTTGTCCAACAAATGCGCAGATCCTACGGATTAGTTGGAACTACACGACAGGGCGGCCGTCACTGTGGTGGCTTAATGGATTTTTAGGGCCGGTGACATGGACCCTCCTGCCGAGGGCTTGTGTTTCCTTCTGTTTAAGAGTGCTCGCTGGTTTAATCCGATCCTACTCTTATCTATTTGCATCCCCCATTTTAGAGAATCTGACATCCTTATGCCCAGACAATCAAAGTGAACGGTCTGCTCTATCAGGGAACCATCAATTCTCATTTTTCCTCTGAAGGACCTGTGAGGATTAATCCCCATAAATTTGGACTTGTCAGGGTTTATTTCTAGTTACAAAAATGGGTATAACCCAGAAATGCCACTGGGACCTGGGTAATTAGCGGTACAGAAGAAAAACTGTCCCAGTGGTACACCATTGGAAGAAACAAATATTTATACAACAGTATGCATTAAATTACTTACACTGTAAGGTTCTGCTCAATATTGTTTATTCATATTGAACACCCATAGGAATGTTCAGAAATCCAGCAAACATCTGGAAATTGTGTACAAAAAAGTGCTCCGAATAGGAAAAAGGAGAAGGGAAAATGTGTGCGCAAGGTGAGGGTTCAATGGGAAAGGAAAGGTAGTGGCAATATATACATCCACAGTATTATTTACAAAAAGAAGCCTGTCTAGCCTGACAATTGGCTATAAACTAATAATCAGCCATTATGTTGTTAGTTTGGCGCAGTGAAAAAGCACTGTTGACCACACTGGCATAGAAAACGGGAATGTCGACGTTTCGACCCCAGTGATACGTAGGTTGACCTTGATCCTTAAAAAGGGGTCTTCCTAAGGACTGAAGGGGGGCACCTGAGAATTAATAATGAATAACCCTTACAATTGTTTTGAAATTGTGAAGTTCCATTGCTAATGGCATTCAAAAGTGAAGGGAAAATAAATTACCGTGAACCACCAATGACTGGGGTGGTTTGAAGATAATAATGGGCCCGTGGGCTCCTGTGGCAGAGAGCGGACGAATGGCAACCTAGAAAAGAGGTTTATGTGCCATCAGTAATGTGCAAATGAATAATTAGCAACTATAGCACTTGTATTAGTAGCGTATGCAAAGCGTGTTATAAATTAAATGTAGACTTACTTCTATATAAGGATTGGTTTGTAAGTTATTCCTTTTGAAAAATAGGGCCAAGATAAGTCCAAGAGTTCTAAGTTACTAAAAGAACAAAAGGGAGAAAGTGTGTACCACCACTCTAACAGAGATGCGGGAGTTAAACTAATAAAACGCCCTGAGCGAAAACAGGGAAAGCGTGGTTCGTTACCTCGGGAAAAACGTGTCCGTTCATCGTCTCGCAAGGGAGCGCTGCAGAAGGAAATTCAAAAGGCCTTAAAGGTTCTGAGTTTCTAAATGGACAAAGGGACACAGTATTTGACACCGCTATGACGGGAGTTAGACTCGCTCTAAGCAAAGCCTGTGTCATCACCGCTGCCACGTTTTGGCAGCAGCTAGCGACTGTCAAGGCGTACGCAACGCATGTACGTCGTTGTGACTAAGCATTTAAGGAATTCCTTCTGCAGTGCTCCGTTTACTATGCGGTGAACGGATGCACTTCCCTCGAGGTAATCAAACACGATTCTCCCGGCTTTGCTTAGTGTGAGTCTAACTCCCGTAATATCGGTGTCAAATACTGTGTCCCTTTGTCGAACCTGGCGCGTAACGCCTGGTGATCCCTGTCCATCCTCAGGATGATGACCATGTCCACCAGCGCTGAGCAGAGTGACTGGTCAATGAAAATGTAATCAATATGACTAGTCGAAACACCTCTTTTAAAAGTTGGACGTGGAGGGAAGTCAGAGCAGGTGTTGCCATTGGTAATTTTCAGGTCAAAGTCAACTACCAGTTCTAATTGAGGGTCGTCAACCGTTTGTTTCAATGCTACTTGTTCCCTGACACCCTCTAGAGATGCGAAGTCCTCAGGCTCTGCAAGTCTTGTCATAATCATCCCATCCCAAGAGAGTCTGGTATTGCAATCCCCTGCAATTAGTTTTAGAACACCTTGGTTAGATTGAGTCAGCATATCTCTGAGCTGGTCTACTATTGGGGAAACCAAGTTGGGCGGGATTGATCTAATGTATATATTTACAATAAGAAGTTGTATCTCTCCCTTTAACGTATTCACTGATATTATCAGGCTTAAGAGTCCCTTACTGTTACATAAAATCAGTTTAGTTCTAGGAAAGAGATCCAACCTGAGCCAGATTAGCAAACCCTTGACGCTCTACCAGACAAAGATGGAACCGCATTAAGGAATAAGGTTTAGAACCCAGTCCTGTATACTGGGTCCACTGCCATGTCTCCTGTAGGAGAACAATATGATGCTGATCTATGAATGCTCCCCACTCGGGGTCAGAGAGTTTAGCTCTAATACCCGCAGTATTCCAAGATAAAAAACTAAGAGATGTGTCCCTCATCTTGTCGTCCACTCCAATAAGCCCTACTGAAGGAAGGCGCACCACCGAAGCGTTGACTGTACCTTTGTGGGGCGATACACTCACCAGCGCCGGGCCCCCCCTCTTGTGGATGAACTGCTTTGAGTGAGAGACCAACAAAATAATTTTTGGCAAAGCTCTGGAAGGCCACCTAAAAAAGCAGTCGGATCACTACTGTAAGAGAGAATGCCGCACTCAGGGTCCCCTGAGGTGCCCTGGAGCGGGCAGGTGGGGGACTTGCCCCCGCAACCCTGGTTAAGGAAGCAGGTACGGGGCTGGCTGGCCATCAACACTGTGACTACACCTCAACGCATGCCACTGGAGAGCTGGCGCGCGTCCTGATCACTTTGACACTGTGCATTGGTTGGGCCCTACCAGATGACCTAAATCAGACCTGAGTGGTTCCAGCGCTGCCCTACGTCACCGAGGGCAAGTGAGGAAAGACTTACTTGCCATTCCGTTCCTCTTGAGGTTGCTGCAAAGTCTACCCATTCTCTGAGCATGGGGGAATTGGAGACATTACCGTAACTCCCTTAAGGAGCGCCCGCAATTTGCTTGCTTTGAATTAGATGAATTGGAACATTGCCTGGCTATTATTCTAAGACACCTCTCTACATGCTAGCGCTGCTAGCTGGGATTACTTGAACCATTTGAAACAGACTGTTGTTACCTTACTTTGAACCCACACGGTTCCAACGAGCTTCACTGAACTTAGCTCAGTGACCTCCAGTACTACCATATTTACCTCCCTAGAAGCACACTAACTTCTAGATCTCCATAATTCACACCTAATTGAATGTTTCACCAACTTGCAGTGGTCTTTCTTAGTTCTCCATATCCCAGAATTCACAGGGTCCCAGGAGGCAGTCTCTGCAACGTAGCAGCAGCACAACTGTGTCGGCGCTATAAAGAGTGTTCCAGTCTCCCGCTATGCAGGATTCACCAGCTTGGAGCGGTCTTGCTCAGGACTCCATATTGTTTTATTTCTCATCTCTTCCTGCTGCCTTTACATTTTGCATTATCCGGTAACTCAATCCCTCTGTTTATACGTCTGAGCCGAACACTACCTTCCTGCACATCGCTGGCTGGACCCTCTTACCATGTGGATACCTGCTCCCGAAGGTTTGACTGTGTGAACGTAACTGACATTATTATCTGGGACACAGTGGCTAGTCCTGGGAGCTTATAGATTTGGCTCCCCTGCTTTATCTGTAGTAATTGTTTGTGATCTGAACCCTAAGTATATTCTCATTGTGGTTAGAAACTAGAAAATGCTTTGTTGTGAAACACCTTTGAGGGAGTCTCCCTCTCAAAGTAGTTCTTCCCAGTGCGGTAGGCAGGAGGGGTGTGACATGGGTAAGTGGAAGGAATCAGATAAACTAGCAGGGGTCGAAGGTGTACGTAAAGCACCTAGGCACTTTGCTAAAAATTGGATTCTGAGTGAAATAGATTACCTGATAGAAGAGGTCGAAGGCCTGCTGTCCGCTAAGGACCCAAGAATTAACACAGGGAAAAGAAGAAAGGGACGACCCCAAAAGAGTATTGGCTTATACTTTCGAAAAGCTCAACTGTCTGTAGACCAGGGGGATAAGGAAAAAACCTGTGGCATCTCGACTTCTCATTTGGAGCTGCCAGCGGTTATTATCGTTTAGCCACTAAATCAGGCATCCTCTTCGAGTCAACTCCAAAGTGTGTTAAGCCCTGAGGTGAATGTTTATTGTTCGAAAAAATGTGCTGCTCTGGTAGATCTGGAAAGGGAGACAGGTCCTGGCCAGCTATGCCTCCATCCCTCTCTAGTGAATGATAAGATTGAAGCAGTGTCCCCAAGTCAAATCCACTTACTAAGGTGAGAAATTGATAGCTTAAGGGGGATGTTGGAAAAGTTGCCTATGATCCTTATCGAGAAAATGGATAAATGATCAGACATAGTAACTAATTTAACCAATCCCGCTATTGTAACGAAAAAAGAGCCTGCCCAGTCCTCTACCAAACAACAGGTTAACCCCAACACAACGTACCACAGAGACATGTTAAGTACTCAACCTAAGACCCTACATTTGAGATGACAAAACCTAACAGGTAATCATAGGGTGAGTAGGGATGCAAATGGGGAAATTTATAGGTCCAATAGTAGTGGCCCATTCGATAAACCTATATTCCCAGGCCACATACACGATGTTCCACATAGTTCTTCCACTCAAAGAACTCTGATTGATACTCTCCTTATCACCTCTAAGCCTTTTGATATTTATTTTCTAAATGTGCCCAAACTCCTGCAAGGTGCTTATGAATCTTCTGACTCAAGAATCAACAAAATGACCCACTGGCTGAGACATGTGAGGGGCTGTAGATCACTAATTAGGGAAGACATACTACAGACCTCACGTATCAGCTCGGGGCAGAGCACATGTGACAGCATAGGTCTCAAACTTAAGTCTAGCACTCTAGCATATGAGTTACTATCATAGGAGTTAAGGTTTATGCCACAGAGCAACTCATTAATATATCTTATATATAATATCCCCCATAGCCAACCAGCGTCCACATTTCCCGCACCACATGAAAGATCTGAGTGCCCCCAATCTTAGGCTCCTATACCGGAGTCATCTAATCTTTCACAGATCACCTGATGTCAACCATGTCAAGGGGGCCTTGCTCAGAGAATGTTAAAGCCAAGAACTCAAACTAAATTTACCCATGTGAACGAGCTCAATAGGGCGTGGAGCTCTAGCAGAAAGGGGGCTAGGTCCCTGTTCCATCTAAAAAGGCACCCTTGACGAAGCCCCCAGGTGCCTTCCTTCAGTAGGGCTTATTGGAGGGGACAACGAGATGAGGGATGCATCTCTTACTGAAATAATTGAATAAACAGATACATTGAAACCTAAAATTGAAAGAGTCTTTATTGTGGAAGTACAATCCTACCTATAACGTAGGTGGTGTCATTTCCATCTGTTTATAATAATATTCTAACTGTCATTGTGGCACTTACTACAATTTGATTTTTTCCTTTATCAATGTGTCCATATGATTATATGACACTAGCTGTATATTAGCATAAAATGAACTAAATTAAATCAGATTTTTCTATCTACAGGTTTTGGGACTTGATGACTTATTTATGTATTGTTATGATATTTTCTATTGTTGGATATGAACTAGCAGAAGAATCCATAAAATATTTAGAAGCTACAGTGATATTTAGTATTGGCACATTATATATTGCATTTGTGGCCATAAGGTAAGTTCTGTTTTAAAAATGAAAATATAACACATTTAGGAATTTGAAAATTTCTGTAACCAAATCTGTTTTAACAGACAACATAATTACATATTTTTCTTTGTGGAATGGTGTAAATTCATGATAGTAAGCTATTTTTTTTCCTTCAGTTGAGTGACTGAAGTGCCATCCCAATCCCAGACTCCAAGTCTGACTAATGTGCTTCTTTCTTGTACCAACCATCTTTGAAGTCAATTAGGTTCCTATCCATACTGCTTCCTTAGGCAAAACACCTATTTGATTGTGCTTATATTTCAAACCTGTTGTTGAAAAACTAACCTGTCATCATGGATCCCCTAGATTACTTTTGAAAACAATAATGTCTTATAAGAAACTGTTGGCAGTGTAGTTCCACAGTCCAGCATTCACCTGGATTTTGGTACTATGTTTTAACAGAAAACATAATTGCATATTGTTCTTGGTGGAATGCTTTAAATTCATGAAAGTGAGCTATTATTCTTCCTTCAGTTGACTCACTGAAGTGTCATCCCTATCCAAATCCCAGACTCGAAGTTTGACAAATGTGCTTCTTTCTCTTACCAAACATCTAGGAAATTGACTAGGTTTTTCAAATCCGTACTGCTTCCTTGGGCATCACAGCTATTTCATTGTCCTTATATTTCAAACGTTTTGAAAAACTAGCATGTCATCATGGATTCCCTAGATTACTTTTCAAAACAATAATATATCTTTTAAGAAACTGTTGGCAGTGTAGTTCCACCGTCCAGCATTCATCTTGATTTTAGTACCATGTTGCACTTTAGATCTAAGGTGCAATATTTAGACGCACTTATGGGCACTGCATGAGCAGGAGTTTTCATATAGGATTAATGGAAAAAACATCTCTTTGTTAGCTTGCAATACTGGCATTCCCACATACATTTCAAACAGATCTTAGTGTTGGTTACCATTGATCTTAAGTATTTCTTTAAAGATACTATACCTCATTGTCACATTCTTTGAAAGTCTACTATGCTATTATCTGGAAGATAAATGAATCCCTAGCATCCTATAAGGAACGTTGTCTTAGCAGAAAAGGATTTTGAATTCATTAGTGAAATATGGTGGTGATGACATCAATTCCAGGTCGCTACACCAAGTAGTTGGAAGAAATGAACAGTGAAAATGCTACAAAGCTCTCAATTTAGAGATTCAGGTCCAATTTAAGTTTTCTCATATAACCATGTTCATACTTGAATTAATGGACATATGTACTATCACACTGCATCAACAAATGTGACTGACATCTCACCAGACTCATAACATTTTGATTGAATTTTGTATGTGATGCATTGTTGATTCATTATAAATGTTTTACAACTACTTCTCAGTCCACTTGCCTTTTGAGTTAACTGGCGTGTCTGTGACATTCATATGTATGTACAAATGCATTATATTCATGCATGCACTCCTATGACGTGTGGTACACTGGAGAAGAGTTCCTAATCGTAGTGCCCAAAAGGAGATCTTTGTGCCTAAAAAGAAGTGAAAGCAAAGTAATGAGTGGGGATTGATTTAGGATGTAACCAGGGAGGTCATCAATGATGTCATTTAACATGCCACGAGAGATGTATTATGTAAAGTCATAAGTAGTGTATGGCGAGGCGCAGGTTATAGTTAGCTCAGTAAACTCAAACTGGTGCATCTCTCAGCATTATTTTTCGTTTTATTTCAGCCCCTATCTACGTGATTTTTAACATTTAGTTCTGTCAGTGAATATATCGACATATCTTTACCTATCTATCTGTCTGTCTGTCTGTCTATGTATGTATGTATCTATCAGTAAATATATATGTGTGTTTTAGCTGTTTTATCAATAACGTTGGCACCTTTCAATGAATCAGCAAAAACCTTTAAAAACAAGCATTGGCGTAGCCAATAGGTAACAGGTCTCGCTTTTGGGACCTTATAAGCGTTTAGGTATGCAGCACATTATCCTATGTATTGTGTTGCTATGCATTAACAAATCGGATAGCTAAAAAAAAGTGTCCCACTTTTGCAATTTGTGGCCGTTTTGAACTTGTAATATAGAGGTTTTTTGTAATGGTTTGTGGGAGCAAGTGTATTTGTGCTCGCTGTAGACAATGTTTGTGGTAATATCAGATACATAAACAGTGAAAGGTGGTCCACAAGAAAATGAAATAGGCCCCCAAACTTCCAAAACAATCGTCCCGCACACTGACTTTTCAGACCAGCTTAACCAGCACTGCTTGATTGCGCTTTGGGCTAGTCCGACCCAGTACAGGTGTCCTGGCGTGTATCTTTGAAGGCAAAGCAGTCCACTTGCTGGGTTCTAGCCTGCAACTGCGTGAACGGCAATGCTCCTAAAAGTTGTTTGGCTCCTGATTTTGTTAAGTCCCGGAGCCAGTGGCAACAGCCACCTGAAGTCGTTGGTGGTATGTATAAGTGGGGGTTCATATATTTGACCTACTCAAGTAAATTGAAAAGCACAGTTAAACTCGATTTATGAACATTTTCTCTGGCCTACTTCATTCTGAGTGTAAAATAAAGCTGCATTACTTATGGTTAGGAAATTACTTTGGGGTATAGTTATTTTCACAGCCTTTCCTACTGCAGTGTGAATGTTAACTGGTTTTTGAAAAAGAAAGGACCAAGATGTTTAACATTACATTATTCTTAAATAGGAGCATGCATTGTTAACACGATGCCTATTCTCTAACGAGAAAACCATGTGAATTATGTGCATACTGCAATTTCTTTTTTTTTTGTACAAAAGGAAACACCATCTGGTGTTTTTTTTCTGAGAAGAATAACAAAACATTAAACTTAAATGTATTCTTGCAGAGGCAGGCTGAAAGGCAGTCAGGGGCAGGGCATAGTCCGTTATTGGCATGTTGGAATCATATGTGATTTACTTGGTCCAGCTCTACCTGCTGTTTAGAAGCACCTGGTTGAAATTGCACATTGCAAATGAATAAATACGATTTTGTCTCCAGTTCTATTTAGTATCAGTCATCTCCAGGCCTTTGCAGACTCTTGACAACAACTAATGACCGGTAATTTTCTCTTGGAAATGTGTCAAACACAGGCAGAATGCATGACTCACCCCAGTGCTGCCATTCCACAGGTGCCTGGAGTGTGTCTCAATTTAGCTAAGCGGCAGCGCTTCACCAGAGCTAGCTTTATTTACACAGTCTTAAGCTCAGGGATTCAGCTGGGGAGGAGGGTGATGGACCACAGCTGCTGTTTAAAGCTTTGTCGGAGCACACAGAGTTACAGGCAGCTCTCCTCAAGTGTCTCTTTCTGGCTGGCGGCAGTTTTCTATGATTAGAGGACCCCCTGCATGTAACTGTTGTTTCCGGCGGGCCCGCCTTGAACAGCAGGGATGCCTTCGAGGGGGCAGGCAGGATAGAAAAATTAAGAACATCCTCCAGGGTGCCAGTCGCACGCGTCAATGACCTGGCTTGTTTATGTTCGCAGTGCATTGCCAATTAGGCTCCACATGGACCTAAGGCTCCCAGGCTTACACTCTACAGCGGCGGAACAAGAAAACGAAAGTTTAATTTGCGCGCCACTCAAGATCCATTCACAGCACAAACTGATGGTAGTGCAGGGGTGGCACCAGTTGCCAGAAAACCAACAAGGCAAGGGGCCGCCCCCGATTCATTCAGTGCAGGCACACTACCGGCTGTTTTGATCCCTTCAGATGTAGGATCTGCTGTAGGTTGTCCTCTGCGACAGAAATGTCACATGAAGCTGCGCCACGGCCTGGGCTGAAAGTGAGAGGACTCACTCAATGTAGCCAGCCCCCAGATAAGGGCGCGATGCTAACTGTTTATTAACGATAATAGTTTGCAATGCTTCAGCAGGCCGCTGTGATCAGACAGCACACAGTGTGTGTGTGCACTGCACTCTGCCAGCAGCGCACCAGTCTCATGCTGATTCTTTACAGCACCGTGCACTGCAAGAGAGACAGGGACAGAAACAGGAAGGAATCAAGATGGCTGTGTCCGTCCGTCCACGGTCAAATGGTATTGGGGCTGTGAATGGAGCGATTTCAACACAAACCAAGCGCTCTGAAAATACACTTACTGGGAAGGTGCTGAACACTGACAACGGGAGGGTGTCGGGAGCAATGGCTACACAACAACGGGGGCACGCAAATAGGAACAAATTGCAGATATGCTTAAAGGAAAACGAGAGCCGCCATGGGCCAGAAAGAGGAGGCGGGGACCATTCCATGCATAATAAAGAGTGCCCGAACAAACAATAAAAGAATTCAAGCGTATTGGCACTTGTAACCGGGGCAGTCGCCTTGAAATTGAAACCACACCCAAAGGCGGGACAAAGAGCAGCGTTCCACTAGTAAAAACGAACGACTACAGAAAGGCACACAAAGGAACAAAACGAATGAGGGGGGTGTGGTCTAACGTCACAGATGGATTACTGCATGCATCGCAGACCAGCACATGCGCACTGCCTCTAGGCTCGGCCTAAAAAAAAGTGCATCCATTTTGAGTTCTTCATGGTGACATTTCCCATTTTAATCCTTTAGTTGCAAAGACTTTTCCCGCTGTTTTTGATGTTTGGGGTACATCACATGCTTCATAAAGTTTTTCAACAAAAGGTACCTAGGACTAATTTGCATCCTTTTTTCCAACATATTGGGCATTCTAAAGATACCCCGGTGATTGAACCCAGAAAATAGCCAAAATATAGCAAACGTTTTGGGTTTTTTTAAGCTTGGGGGAAAAGTGCTGTGCAAGAAAACGTATATTTGTTTCTAAACATGGCATCATTGAAAGGTTTACTGTGGTAAAATCACCATCTTCCCAGATTTCAGGGTCACACAGAGTTGTATGCAAACCCAATTTATTAGCACAGTTTTTGTATTTTTCTAAGGTGTCCATTTTGCCTATTTTTTGTGGTTTTGAACTGATGTGAAACCCATGGGTGAACCCGGAAAGCTATACGTTTCTGTAAACTAGATACACTTCCAAATTCCGCAAATTGCCATTTCCCTGGCTCACTCAAGGTTTTCCCAAAGAAACTAATCATTGAAATCAAAAATTATGAGAAAAAGAGAAACAAAAATAGAAATGGCTGACCACAATTTCATCTTTAAATTTTTGTCCTGCAGACCATTTTACAAATCAACTATACCCTTATGATGACAGGGATATAAAGTGTTTGTTGGTTATCCAGAACACGCAATACCTAGAGCCAACAACTGAGCTGCAGCTTGTAAGGATTTCTCATTGTAAAGCAACCATGTAACAAGTCATATGGTAAACTCTCAGGAATGAAAAATGGGTATGAAGGAAACTTATGCATTTTTTAATAAAACATTTTATTAGCATTTTACATATCTCATACAAACCATCCGGTGTCACATTATGTTGGAAAAAATTATAACCACATTACTTGTTACACACAGTGCATTTGCATAGCATATACATCCTTCGTAGACAATACTTATTTTTTGCAAATCAATGTTATTGATTTTGTATTTTTGCAACATACAGCATATATATGCAGGCACTGCTGGACATTCCAGCTGTTACATGAGGTATGGTACATGTACATTTGTATGGTCTTATTGCTTTCCCAAGACAGTATAAATGCTGTAAAAACAAGACTTTTAGGTGCAGTTGCAATTCGTGCCCGATAGGTAGGCGAGGGGAAGAATGGGGGGGACAGAAGTCATGTAATTTACATATTAGCTTACATTTCTGACTGTCCTCTGGAGTATATACACTATTACATGCCTACATCTGCACGCCTGCACATGCGCTAACATACAGATAAAGTGGTCGTACTGGTACTCGTAAACAGCCAGGCGACAGTAATAGATTAACAAGAGAGCAATAAAGAAAAAGAAAGGATTTGCATAAACTGACAGCAAAAAAAAAGGGGAAAGGGGAAAAAACAAAACGTGTGTAACAATTGCTCAGCCCTCAACCCCTCCCCATTTCCATGTGTAGTGTTGTATGTTACTCTTACAGCTGGTAGCTACTAGCTACCCCCCCCCCATTTCTAAAGTGTGTGGTTGTACACTGATACAGTCAGCACGTACTTGCCAGTAAAAGGGTATAGTGGTGTATACGCTATCTCAGTTTGCATGCATGCTAGCTACCTACAGCCTGTGCACCAGAGGAGTCCCCGGTCGTCGTGTCTGTGTTTCGTTGTAATTCAGTGTAGAGAGCATTTCGTAGACAATACTTATTACAGTATATGAATGCCATTACTCTGCTCAGATAGTGTCTGAATGTTGTGCCCATGTGAACCAAATCTTGTGATGTTTGGCTGGGCAACTTATTCCCCGTACCCAGCTGTCTCCTCCTCCCCAGCACACCAATTCATACCCCAGCCGCCACTCATTTCCTTGCAATATCTTATTTTGCTATCAGGAGGCCTAGACCAACTAGTAGTCTCACACTACGGCTACCATCCTAGCCATCCATGATGCCAAGGAGTGTCAAGATGAACAGCATGGCCCACCACACTCCCCCCAGACAGGCCTGCATTCTATACCAATATTTACTCATAACCGGGCACCCCAGATTTCATGTAAGAACGAGTCTTCAACGTAACAAAATCACATAAATGCAGCGAAGACTGCCCCCCTTTCGCCACAGCGTGGCTGAATGATAGTACACTCTGTGCAGGTATTTAAATTGTATGAGTTGAAGGCGGGATTGGATTGCGAGTGTTTGGGAGTCATCCTGTCCTTGATCCATTCCTCGTCATCTAAGGCTCCAGAGTCCCTCTTCCACCTTTATCTGAGGCTCAGAAATTGGTAGTGGAAATTGATTATGAGCGATCTATAAAATCTTGAATGCCCTTCTTCTTTCTTGTTGTTTTAAACCCTCTAGAGAGTGGAATTCTGGCACTGTATCTAGGTCAGCCTAGATGTTAGTATGAGGCAGATTTAGAGATAACAAAAGCCCTGCCTCTTGTGGAGGGCAATCTCTGTTGCCCATATTCAAAATATTTTATGTGATTGGTCACCCATATGTCACCAAACCTGGAAATACAATAATGTCAGAAGTGTGAAAGCTAGTAGCCTTGCACCCTGTCCAAGCAATGCACCAGGGACATGTGTAGAGATTTAAAGAAGTGTTGCAGGAGCACAAAGGGGTAGTTTTTGATGAGATAGAATACAGGGTATGGCAATCATTTTGCAGAGGGCACGTTCCCCCATGATGGTGAGAGATAACTTAGTCCATCTCTCTGTATCTTGTTTTATCTTGTGGACCAGCGGATCAATGTTGAGGTTCCAGCTAATCTTGGGGTTGCAGGATGCCATCATGCCCAGGTATTTAAAGTAGGTGGTAGCTATTTTTAGGCATGCTGTACAAGCGTTCTGAGGGGGCGGGGGGGTCATCTTCAATCAACCTATAGACTGAGGCATCTTCATATATCTGTAGCATATGAAAATTTTTGGGTATCTTTGGGATGTTGCACAGAGGAGATTGTCTGCCTAAAAGGAGACCTTGTCCTCCGAACCCTCCTGCCTTTGCAAGTTCCACAAGCATGCATCTTGTTGGACCATTCCACTAGCGGCTCTACGACCAGAACAAACATAAATGATGAGAGTTGACAGTCCAGACATTTACCACAAGGTATGGGAAAGGGGGCATAGAGGGTGCTGTTCACGAGGACCTGGGCCTACAGGAGGTAGTAAATGGCTCTTCGGCAACTGAGGAAGTTCCCGCCAAAAGCTAATGTTTCAAGTTCCTGAAACATAAAGGTGCAATACATCGTGCCAAAGGCTTTTTGGGAATCAATGGATAGTAAGGCTGCATCCCCATGTAGCTCATGTGACTGTGCTAATGCTACCTGTAGTCGTCAAAAGCAATTCCTCGGGCTCCGGCCAGACATGAAGCAAATTTGGTTGCAATGAATTAGAGTGCATATTTTCCCTACCAATTTGTTGACCACGACTTTCACAAGCAGTTTGGCCTTGATGTTTATGAGCGATATTGGCCTACATGACGCACATACATGTGTGGGAGCCTGGGGTTTGGCGATTACTGTGGTGGTACTGATGGAGCAAGGACTCGTAAAGAAAGAGACTTGCTCGAAAGTAATCCTCTCATTTAACTTACTAATGAATTACTAACGGTGTCCTGTAAATAATAACACGCACCACAGAAACACACGGGTTAGCGAAGCTTGCTTATGTGTGTACTAATGAAAATAACAATGAAAATGGACTAATACAGCTTTAAACGGGAAATCTTTACCGCGCATGCGTCAATTGCATCTACGCAGTATGACGAGTTAAAGCTTGGGGGGGAAATTCTAGCGCATGTGCAGAAGGCATTAAAATGGAGTTTTGAAGACTCACGTGCATGGCATCTGCTTAGCCGAAATGAAAACCAGCTATTTTACTAATGCTAATGCGGGGAAAGTATTAATAAGTAAAGAGGGTTAGAGTAGAGATGGGTGGTATACAGTGAGACCATTTATTTGTGAAAGTAACTTTTGTCTTTTTGACTTTATTATTAGTGCGCATTTGGGCCTTTCGCGAATGACCAAAGTAAGCCGAGTCACATGATTTATGCGCAGGCCCACAAGAAAGTTAACTCGGAAGGATGACCAAGGTTTTGTCAGCCGTCCAAGGACGAGAATGATGTGCCCTGAGAACAGAGGGTGAAGAGTTCAGCCAAGAAGACTTATATTCATGATTTTGTAATAATTGTTGCAAGTAAAGTTTGGATATGTATGGGAACGACAGAAATGAATAAAGTTTAAGGGGATGGGTTTTGCAAACAATAGAATGATAGAATAAAAGTAATATGTAAGCATGGTGTGATGATCATCCCCTTTGCCTGACCAATTAGATTTCGTATTTTTACTATATTGAAACTTTAGTGTGTGGTACATGATGAACGAAGGATATAATTGAGGTAGCTTTAGTTAGTTAAGTTAGCAGTGAGTAGCGGAGCAAGCAGAGCTCGGGATGCTGTCTGGGAGTTCGTGTTGCTGAGATGCTGATGCTGGGAGAGACGCTGTGAGATGCTGACGAAGAAACCGAATGCAGAACCTTCTATCCTAATTTAATTGGGTTAGACAAGAAGATCGCAGAAGAATATCGAGGAGGAAGAGAGTGTCAGATTGGGGTGCGACGCAGCCGTCGGTATTTAGAGAGGTCAAGTATCCTGTCCTGATTCCTGTCCTGAAGTCTTTGTCTCCTGATCTATCTCGGGGGACCCTCACTAGCCCTTTGGCCAGGGGGTTGGTCTTCACACCATCCTTGGTAATTATTATATCTTGTCTGTTTGTAGATGTTCTTTTCTCTCTATCCTCTCTTTTCTGAGCATAGTTATTGCATGAGTCTGAAGTATTTCGATTGAATTTACACTCTTATGAATGAGGGTGTTTATGCTGAAATTTTGAGATGGTTCACATTAATTTAATTTAGATAAAGATTTTAAAACTTCCCGAGTCTGTGGTTATTTTTCTTTAATTAAAGAACAGTTAAGAATTATGTTCATTATCACCATCAATTAGTTCAACTAATGGTCCATCGACCAGAGGAAAGAACTTTTTGATCAGTGAAAGGTTAGTTAGGAATAAGAAATAACTAATCTTGAAGAATAGGAAATTATAAACTTTAAGACTCCAGTGGTCTACTCAATATGGAGTGTGTTGTGATTTATGGACCCATAGTAGCAGAGTATCTGTTGTTAGTATACCGCTGGATCAGTACCACCACATCGGTCATATGACATCTCTCCCTAATCTAAGGATTCGTCAAACAGCTTGTTATGCAATTAATGATTGCTTGCTGAATCTCCAGTTCAGTAATTGGTAGGTCAAGCTGTGCACTGTCTGCGGCTGAGAGGGACTGGATTTGAAAGTCTGTTGTGATGGGGCAGTCGTGCTCAAACTGGGGCGGCGAACTCTACACATATTGCACCTCATAGTGATTGGCAAGTGCCTCCACTATGTTGGCCACAGTGAAGGCGGGAGAAACCTGTGCATTTTTTGATGCAGAGTTTGGGAATGGTGGATATTTGTACAACTCTGAGTTTGGGTTACCCATACTATCATGTGATTCTGAGGATATTTTACAAAATGTGCTCTTTCTTTCACTGTGATTCACATTAGGAAAACAAAAATGAAGAGAAATATAATTGATATTAACAAGTGATTTACTAATTTACTATTCTGTGTTCCCATACTTTTCCAGAAAAAACAGTATGCTAACTTGTGTGGTTGAGGCTAATGCCCACGACAGGAAAGGCCTCAAAACACAACATGAAGACATTACATTTTTGAAAATTAATCCTTTTTGGCATTGCGGGTAGCTGTGATATTTGAGCCCAAGCTCGGCTGCCGTCCAGGGAAACCTAGTAAACCCAGATGTTTCTAAAAACCAGACTCCCAGTTGAGTTCAGGGTGGTGTGAGTTACATGGATCCCACTACGTTTTCTTACCCAGGAGGCCCTGAATCCTTATTCATTGGCTAAAATCTCACATTTCTCAGAGGGGAACTTTCATAAACTTGTGGGGATCCACAAACTTCCTACCATCCAGCCTTTCCACACCTTTCAGATGAAACTGATACCTCAATTCTGTGGCTGGGCCTTGCACCCATGACAAGAGAGGCTCCAACACATGATGTGGAAACATGCCTTGGAAATGGACCCTTCTTGCCGATATGGGTAGCCACGGTCTTTTGGCACATGCTTGGCTGTCACCAATGAAAACCTCATAAACCCAGATTTTTCTGAAACTAGACAACCAGGCGAGTCCAGGGTGGTGTGACGTCTGTGAATCTCATTAAACTTTCATGTCCAGTATGCCATGCAAACCTCAAACTTTGGCTAGAACCACGCATATTCCTCACATTTCTGAGGGAAACTTCCACAAGTTGCAGGCATTCACAAAATTCCTACTATCCAATGCTCCAGCACTTTTTCTGATAGAAACAGTACCTGATTGGATGGAAATAAGTTGGGGTGTCTGAGGAAGCATTTGCTCCCCATCCCTCAGACAGTGTGAGCATTACTACATTTGAAAACTGGAGTAGACTGGCTGGGGCAGACTCTCTTAAGTTCCCTAAAGAGCCCTTCCAGAAAATATTAAGTGCCTTAGGATTTGATGCACAGGGTACCTTGTCAAATGTGGAGCAAACTCCAGAGTCAGTAAAGACAGTGGCTCAAATCTAATTTAGAAATAAAATGTCTTGGATTATGATACTATTTTAGAGAATGTAATAGAAATATGAGAGGCTTTTAAATGGATGTGCATGGAATGTATGTATCCATGCACATCCATTTAAAAGTCACATACTGTTAATCTTACTCTTCCACTTCAGATATTTTTCCAAAAATTGTTGTATGGTACAAAGTGAAGCAAGTTGGAAAATGCAGGCCTGGCTGAGATGTGCACTAGAGACAGTAATACTTCTCTTCTTGCCAAACTCAAACTCTACATCAGTGATTGTCGGCAACTATTTTGCTCTCTTGCAACAATATTGTCAGCAGAGTGCAGATCCTACAGTTTTGCGATGTTCTCCACAGCTGATGAATTAGAGACTACTGTAGTAAGAATTTTAGTAAAAGCTAACTAAAAGTCAAGGATGGACATTAGTTTTTCCATGGTGATCTGACAGTAGACAAAATATGCATTGTATGTTGTCAACTGGATCAAGTAAGTAGCTAACTTCTTATAGCATGTGCAGGTTTTACGAATCGCATTATATAGTTGAAGCACCTGGTCTTTTCATCCTCTCTGCCCATGTGCTTGTAAACAAATATATAGTTGGGCTTGTGTACTTCTGCTGACTGATCCCAAACTGTAACCGAAGAAGTGATTTCATCATGTGTATATATATATTTATACATAATATTGTAAATATATAATATTGAAATGTTTAAGAGTGCTCGGGGGTCCCCATATGTGGGTGGGACTATTCAATGTTAATGACTTTGCTGAAGATTCCCTTAAAAAGAAGCATAGGTGCTCACTGCAATCCATGATGAAATCACTTCTTCTTATATCTTGCAACCCTGTACGCAGTAGTTTACATTTTTCCAGTTACACAAACAATAAATTCATGTCATTAATAAAAAATTACTATAGAAAGTCTTCCACAAACCTTTATTTAAAAGAACAGGAAAAGGAATACGAGTCATTGTTAACATATAGGCTGCCATTGAAAGAATAACACATACAAAACTGGCAGTGTGCCTTTAAGAACTTCACAGGACCCCCTTATCGCATCATGCCCCACAGGTAACAGTTAGGTCAGTTCATTTCTCTGGCTCCTACTGTTAGGATCCTGGCGCACTGAACTCTCCTTTTTTGACAAGAATTGACAGACAAATCTTTCTAAAACATTTTCAAAATACTATCTCTTGATAATAGCAGTACTGGCAACCTTTTTCTGCCAGGAAAGTTTTTCTTTTCTGTCAAATTATGCGTTCACTCTTCGTAAAGTGAAGAAGAAGGCTCAGACTGATCCCCACTCAGTCTGTATTATCTGCCTGCAATAGTCCCACTGTCCTCACTGCCAGAATTTATCCAGGTACACCCTCAGGACAGAGAAAGATCTGGCTTCATGGACTACAAGAGAGAGGATCTGCTGGATCATCAAGAGGCCTGGTGGAAAACCAGTCTTCCCTGAAAGAGCCTTGCTATTTTCCCAAAGATCTCCACAGAGGTAGATTGCATGAGAAACATAAAAAAGCATGGTCCCGGTCGACATCAAGAGTTATGGTGTTCAGAAAAATATCAGTATGTTCGCTGTTGACGTCAAAGACACTGTCAAAGGAGGGGTCGACTCATCCTCTATGTCGGAACACACACAAAGCTTGATATCAAGATAATCCATAACCGTCAAGGTCGGTGTCGACGGTAAGGCAAGTGTGATCACTGTTGAATTCTCACGGCACGACATTGAGGCAAAACTCACCATTGAGGCCGCAGTCAACGTCGAGAGCTATGGAGGTAGTCCGCACGATGCCAAAAGAGAAACATCCATCAACGTTGAGAGACAGACAGACACTTTACCATGCTGCGGATAGGCCTCTATCGAAGTCTACAGAGGTCCAAGGTCTCTCAGTGGAGGTGGCAGAATCTAGACCTCTCTCTCCTGCTAGATCCAAGTCACAGTCACCTGTAAATGTCTCACCAAGGTGGTTGGAAATTCTGCGAAATAGACCTGTGCCTGCTACATCTGACTCAGAGTATTCACAAACATACTCTCCTTCAAGAGACTTACTGCATATGCTATTTCCGAAACAGACACCTTCTCCAAGGTTTTCATCTAGCACACTATTGGTACCTCCTACGGTTCCTCCAAAAGTCACACCACGGAGGAGTCTGCAATAATCTTGTAGGTCAAGAAGTCCAATCCGTCATCATTCTAGATCTAGAACAACATCTGGAACCAGGTCAAGATCCAGAAGATCTCATTCTGCATCCTAGAGACATACAAGGAGATCACCTCCTTGGTCTACATCTTCTCATTTCTCTGTGCAAGATTATTGTTTTACGCTAT
Source organism: Calotriton arnoldi (assembly GCA_963921515.1). Lineage (NCBI taxonomy): Eukaryota > Metazoa > Chordata > Amphibia > Caudata > Salamandridae > Calotriton > Calotriton arnoldi. Next base: position 85,532 of record CAWUFW010012318.1, on the reverse strand, counting down.
CAGATGCACCTCCAGCAAAAGTGTCGCTAGTTGGTGTTCTAATTAGAGGTGCAACAACATTTTATTTGGACATTCCTACCACAACAAATACTTCATCTGTGTGCTTTGAAATGTTGCATCATAAAACAGCTTCCTCTGTGTTTGCCATTGGTACCTGGACTCTTAGAGCCTGAGATGCAGCTATTCTTAACTCCAGCATCGTTCAGATTTGCCTCATATCGGATCCATAAAAAATACAAAGCTCCTGATCAGGGCTCTCCGTTCCTTAGAACAGGTCCTCCTCCTGAATCTGTGATAGTGGCGGCTGCACGAAAATAACACTCTGCAACTTCTTCCTCTTCTTTGGTCCCACCTGACAAAGAGAGTAAGCAGGTCAATGCTCTTAGTAAGAAGAGGTGTGGAACATCAGCATCTTATATGAGGGTTGTGAGTTCCTCAGATTTCCTTGGGAGATATGATAGATCCCTATGGGATTCCCCAGCCAGGTTCACGGAGAAACTGCCTAAGGAGGACAGGCAGAATTTTCAAGAAGTACTCAGTGAGGGTGGCCTAGTGTTGAATCAAATTATAGGTGCAGCTGCAGATACATCTGACCTAGCAGCACATGGTTAGGCACATGACATCTGTGCAAGAAGATCATCACAGCGTCTTACTGGATTGAAGTCAGAGGCACAACACCAAATCACCAACCTGTCATTCTTGGGTAACAGCCTTTTTGGTACCCATGCGGATGAGGAGATATCCAGAACGAAAGCAGAATTGGACAATGTCTAAGCTGTTGGTCTGGAAAAGAAACATTTTTCACCCATGGGGATATCCTCAAATAGTCCCGTTAGCAGATGCAAACAACAGAAAATGCCACTACTATGCATCCAGATTCGGCCAACCAGAGCCCTTTTCATAAGTTGGTCAGGGAAATTTCTCTATGCATTTCCACGAACTCCTCTCATCCAACAGTGATTCTCAAGCTGTATCAATCCAAGACCAGATTGATACTCATAGAACCAGAGTGGCCTCGCCAGTGGTGGTCTACGGGTGTTCTACATCTCTCAGAGAGGGCTCACAAGATGTTGCCGTGCAGACAAGATTCCGCAGAAGGTACATATCTTATGACAGACGATATTTCCAACAGAGGGTTCAAATCCCTCACTGGCAACAACATCAGCAGCAGGCAAGATCACACTTCCATCCTTGCAGACCATCTAGAGAAAGAGGTTCACAAAATCAGCAGCAGCCTGTATCTGCAGGAAAGCCTCCTGCAAAGCAATGAATCATCACTTCCATTACCCGCTCCGGTAGGGGGAAGTATTGTCCATCATGTGGAAGAGTGCAAGCAATCACAAAAGACAGATGGGTCTTGAATATTGTACAGAATGGCTTTTCTCTTCACTTCAGGTCTCCTCCTCCTACTGTTCCTCCGGTGAATACATTCTGGTACCAGCTAGACCTCTTGCAGTCCGAAGTCAACACTCTCATGCAAATAGAGGCCATAGAGAGGGTTCCATATCATCAAAGGGAATGGGGAGTTTATTTTCCATTACTTTCTAGTAAAAAAGAAAGGACCAAAACAAGCGCTCAGACCGATCTTAGACTTGGAAGTGCTAAACAAATAGATTTGATGCAAAAGGTTTAAAATGCTGACTGGCCCTTCACCAAATCTATCCACAACTGCATGAAGGAGATTGGATGTGTGTGATAGACCTTCAAGATGCAGATTTCTATATTCCAGTTTCCGTAAAGCATCGGACGTTTCTCCATTTCAAATTGGTATGTTGGTCAGTAAAGTACTACCATTCGGTTCAGCCTCTAATCAGCCCCAAGAACCTTTTCAAAATGTATGGCCGTAGTCGCAGCATTCTTTAGGAACTAGAAAACCTTTGCGTATCCTTACCTGGATGACTGGTTGACAAAGAGTTCCTCACCATCGCAGAAAAAGGAACATTGTCACATCTGTGTCGAGACACTCACCAATCTGGGTCTTCGTATACATTTCCAAACGTCTACAGCATGCCCAGCACAAATATAGCACTATCTGGGGGCCACACTGGATGCACAGTCCGCAAGAGTGTATCCTTCGGAAGAAAGACTATCATCAGTCACTTTGAAATGTCACAATCTTCTACAGGTTCACAATCCATCTGTGAGGCAGATTGCTTCTTTAGTGGGGTCGATGTCTTCTTGTATCTTCATAGTACCTCATGCAAGGTTGCCCATGAGACCTCTGCAGCAATGCCTGGAAGACTAGTCAAATCAACTCTCCAATCACTGGGAAGACAAGTTGACGTTATCTCAGGCTACATGCAAGTCTCTCTAATGGTGGTCTCAGCAAACTGATCTGATGTGGAGGTATCAGTTCGTCAGGACCCTCCAAGTCATACACTAATCACAAATGTAAACCATACCAATATGCTGGACTTGAGAGCAGTCTCCCTTGCTCTAAAATTTTCTTTCCAGCGAACACAACCCAGTACATCCTTGTTCAGACCAACAACGATGCATTAACTGAACAAACGTGGGGGACTCGCTCTCGCCCTCTGTCTATCGAGGCTCAGACTATTTGGAAATGGCTACTAGCCAGAAACTTGATGATAACAGCCATTCATCTGCCAGGTGTTCAAAACATGCAAGCAGATTCTCTCAGTCAACCCTACCAAAAAATCACGACTGGATTCTAAATGACGACGTGCAGCAAGACATTTTTCACCCATGGGAATATCCTCAAATAAACCCGTTAGCAGATGCAAACAACAGAAAATGCCACTACTATGCGTCCCGATTCGGCCAACCAGAGCCCTTTTCATAAGTTGGTCAGGGAAATTTCTCTATGCATTTCCACGAACTCCTCTCATCCAACAGGGATTCTCAAGCTGTATCAATCCAAGACCAGATTGATACTCATAGAACCAGAGTGGCCTCGCCAGTGGTGGTTTACTGGCGTTCTACATCTGTCAGAGAGGGCTCACAAGATGTTGCTGTGCAAACAAGATCTCTTGTTCAAGTTCGGAGGACAGATACTACATCCCAACCTCCCATTCCTAAACTTGACAGCATTGCTCCTGAATTCCTCAAGTATGGGCACTTAAGCCTTTCTAAAGAATGTATAGACATTCTCAGAGAGGCACCAGAAGACAATATGCTTTCAAATGGAAAAGATTTTATTTATGGTGTATACAAAATAATCACAATCTAATTTTATGCCAAGATGTACTCATCCCAAATCTTCTACATTTGGTTAAATCGGGGCTGCAATTTTTTCCAGTTAAGGTACACATTTCAGCCATTACGCCTATAGGAAATCTCCTTCACAAACATCTTTATTCAGAATTCCAGTGGTGAAAGATTTTTTTAGAAGGACTTAGAAAGGTGTTCCCTCCAGTTGTGATGCCCTGTCCTCCATGGGAACTTAATATTGTCCTTTCCAAATTGTTGGGCCCTCAATTTGAACCAATACATAAAGCCTCTTTGTAACATCTTACATGGAAAGCAGCTTTTCTTATTGCCATTAATTCAGCCTGTAGGGGAAGTGAAATTCAAGGCCTATGCTCATAAGTACCATACAGTGTTTAGCTCCAATAGAGTGGTGATGAGAACTCATCCCAGTTTTCTCCCAAAGGTACACTCACATTTTCACATTAACAAGAATATCTATCTACCTTCTTTCTTTCCTAACCCCTCCAATCCAGCCGAAAGGTCTTTACATTCTCTGGATATTAAAAGAGTGCTATAATTCTACTTGGACAAAACCAATGGTATTAAGAAATCAGATTACCTTTTTGTTAAATATGGTTCAATGAGAAAAGGTTTGGCAGTCCCTAAATCAGTTATTTCAAGATGGATAGTTTCTTGTATAATCCTTTCTTACAAGCTAGCTAAAACATCCTTACCTGCCAGACCTAAGGCACGCTGTACAAGGAAAAAAGCTGCTACTGCAACTCTACTAAGGAATGTACCTATTTCTGAAATTTTTAAAGCCACTACATGGAAATCTGCTAGGTATTAGTGTCTGCATTCAGATACTAAAGCAGATACTGAATTGGACATACTTCTTTGAGGAATCTTTTTGGCTGATTGTTAAAGCTGTTCTTGTTTCCAAGTCCGCGATATGTGGGATGGGCTTGGTATTCTATTCAGTGCTTATGATTATTGATGGGGATCCTCTGGAAGAGAAGGATACATTGCTTACATATAATCCTAGTACTCTTCAAGGGGAATCCTCATCAAAGTCATAAGCAACCCACCCACCTCCCAGGACTGGAACCATTGCAGCTCTCAACAAGTTATGTACCCAGGATTCTTTAGTTTTCCATAAAAATTACCTGGCCTAACTGTCACCTGTTGGGCATGCTGGTATACAGGGGGTGATGTGAGGTTCTTAAAGGTACAGTGCTAATTTTGTATGTGTTATTCTTTCAATGGCAGTCTATTGGCTAACAGTATGTCATATTCCCTTTCCATTTCTTCAAAATAAAGGTTTATGGAAGACTTCCTATAGCATTTTTATTAATGACTTGAATTTATTGTTTGTGTAAGTCTTAAAATGAAAAGTAAATGTAATCTGTCCATTTTTGCCCTCTCTATAGGCTGCAGATATACATGTATGTGTAAAGTACTATATATATGTATGATATTTACGAAGTGCTCTGGGTTCCCACACATCGGCAAGACTATTCAGTGCTTATGACTTTGATGAGGATTCCCCTGGAAGAGAACTATGATAACAGATAAGCAATTTATCCTTTCCGCTTGTATAAGGTTTTGATAGCGAACATCTCATCGGAGTGCAACACACTGCTGTGGACTTTTTGGAGCATCTTACAAACAAGCTCCTGAAGAATTCCTTTGCAGTACTTTCAAATTGGTCGGTAAGCCACAGTGCCAGCTTTGTACAGCTCCCCGAACAATGGAACTCCTGCATAGAAGTTGTCCACTTATCTTATCTTATCTTAATTGTGACTTATAGAGCGCTCGTTCACCAGTTGGTTTCATGGCGCTAGAGACTAGGGAGGTGCCAATCCGGAAAGGTTTATTCATAAACTTGTGTGAATAACCAAGTTTTGAGAGATTTTCTGAATAGGAGCAGATTGGTGCTGAGTCTGATTTCCAGGGGGATGGAATTCCACAGGCGTGGGGCTAAAGTCGCAAATCTGCAGCCCCCCTGGCTTTTCAGTTTGAAGGTGGGTATTGTCAAAAGGTGAAGTTGGACTGCACGAAGATTCCGAGTGGGGGTATAACGAGAAATAAGATTGTCAATGAATTTTGGGCTATGGCCGTTTAGGGATTTAAACACCAAACATCCGACTTTGAAGGCACATCGCTGCGGAATAGGGAGCCAGTGCAGCTTCCTGAGGAGAGGAGAGGCATGCTGCCACCTGGGCTGTTTATGTATCAGTCGAGCCGCTTGGTTCTGTACCAGCTGAAGTCGTTTGGTGAGGCCAAAGGTTATAACGTTCATAAAGGAGTGATTTTATTATGTTTGTTTGGGAGCAGGTAGAAATGTCATGTTTAGTCTTAACTCACAAGTGTGAAAATGCCACTTTTAGAAAGTTCAATGACCCAAAGGTATTCACTTAGATTTCAAAAATACAGTAGAAACAAATCATAATGAAACATGTGTAAACATATAAAGCTGTAATAATTCAATTTGAATATATCAATGAATATGAGACAGCATCAGTATGCATTATAAAAGTGCTTAAATGAAGTGCAAGGTGAACACAAAGTGCTTGTGATATATAGAAAACGGCACAAGGTGAAGTACAAAAAGGACAATAATGGCAAAAAAGGAATATATCAATGTTATTGTGTATGAATCAATTAGATACACTTTTGGAATATCAAAACACAATAATTATCCATTTCTCTACCGGTATGTGTCGACGGCGTTTCGACCATTCTTAATTTAAGGTGATCTTCAGGACAAAAGCACTAGAACTTGTGGGTGCTGCCTAAGAAATAGATGAACAGCGTATCAATAATAATACAGCCCAAAATGAAATTAATTACAATTGTATGTGGCCGCAACAGAAATAGCTCTAATAATTCTAGAACATCTGTAAAGAGGGAGGAAAAGATACAAAAATTACAGGAGATGAGGGCTATGACAAGAGCAAGTAACCCACCTCACACCATGATATAGTGTATAATTTGATAAAAGGTAAAAACTCACAAACGATCTGTATTGCAAGTAATCCTCCTGAATATTTAGAAAGGGGATGGTCAGTATGAGGCAAAAAGTTAAAAGGAGGATTAAAGCCTGCAACACAGGAAAGGGGTGAAAAACAGGCTATGAGACTTACAGAAGTTAAGTCTGTCAGCCGGCACGTAGATAGAAAACCACCAAAGTCGGGAGAGTCAAGGAGTGCGGGCTTCCATGGTAATTGAATTCGACTGAGAACCTCTTCAATTAGGACCAGACTGCGAAGCAAACCAGGAAAATTTAAGAAAGAGCCTGAGGCCCGGAATGTTCACACAGACTACTTGAAACTGGAAACATACCAGTGAGGAAGAATTCCTCTACCAGGAAGGGTAAACCGCCGGCATGTAGATTTAAACAACATACAAAATCAAAAAGGATAAAAATGAGCAGTCATAAATAATGAGCAATATAACAATTACCAGGGAAGACTGACCCACATAAGGGACGTGCAATGTGGATGGATTCTAATCATACAACACAAGAATAGTGTATTAGCTGTCCTTGTAAAAATTATTTTCAAGAATTCTGATAAATAAAAATGATGTAAACCAAGTGTCAAACATGTCATTAAAATTAGAAGCAAAATAGGCGGAACAATGTCACTTGTCTGGTAACAGTAAAATCAAAGGTGTTCTTGCATAGTAATCATGTTATTCCACTCGTCCAGAGAGTTCAATCCCTTATTCACCAAATCACACAGTGAAATCCACAGACATTCGCATCTTGTAAGAAGATGGAGTAGGGAGGTGCGGTGAGGTTGATCAGGTCTTGTCAGGTTATATCAATCTCAGTATGTTTCAGGGAAGAAAAATGAGCAACCAAAGGGGCATTTTCATCACCACATCTAATCAGACTTCTATGGTGGATGATGCGAGATTTAATCATTTGTGTAGTTTGTCCAATATATAGTAAATTTGAAAGGACAGCGAATGGCATAATTTACATTTGTAGAGCAGCAATTAGTGAATTGTTTCAGTTGGTAGCTAATATCCTCATGTTTTAAGGTTTTTGTGTTAGTCGTTTTGGGACAAACCGCACAGTTCTGCCATTTAAAATGGCCAACAAGAGGGGGCAACCCCAACTGGTAGTGATAGATTGTGAGGACAAGGTCTTTGAGGTCCATGTCATAGCATGGACCAGATGATCGCCCAGATTTGGTCCCCTCTTTGAATTTGTAAAGAGTATATGAAATTGCAGTATTTTCCATTTTTTGCGGATTATCTTGCTCACTTTGTTGCTTCAAGGGCAAAAGGTAGAGACAAAGGGATTTTATTTATTAGTAGGGCAATACCAGGCATGTTTGAGTGCTCTAGAGACAATGCGTTCAGGGTATCCCCTGGCTAAACGTTTTTCTGTCAAGATTGCTGCCTCATAGAAATAGTCCTTACGCCATTTACAATTCCTCTATATCTGGAGGAATTGGCTATAAGGTAAACATCTCGCAAGTCCCTAGGATGGTTTCTGGTGTATGGTAGCAAAGTATTTCTTTTGGGGGCTTTTTCTGATTAAAGTTGAGCCAATCTTGCTATCCTGTTTTTGCAATGAGAGATCAAGGAAAGGTAAATTATTTTGTCTTGCATCAAATGTGAAAGTGGGATGTGTTTGAACAGTGTTGAGCCTGATCACAATTAGAGAAATGGAGTCAGTATTGCTGCGCCAGATGAGAAGAATGTCATCGATATATCGTTTCCACAGTTGGATATGACCGTGGAAAGGGTTGGTAGGGATCAAGATTAACGTTTTTTCAATGTTATTGACACAGATTAGCAAAAGTTGGAGCGAAGCATGCTCCTAAGAAGACCTCTTTCTTCTGTAAGTAAAAAGTATCAAAATAAAGAAAATAATTACGCAAAAGAGCTATATCCAGAATTCGATACTGAAGTAGGTAGGAATTTGTGTAGGTAAGGGCATTGGGCCAGATGTACAAAGTTATTTTAAGTTTGCATATGGCCCGATTCGCAGAATCAGGCCATTTGCAAATGCAAAAAGGCTTTTTCAAATGTAGAAATCCCTATTTGCAATTCGGTAACCTATTGCTGAATCGGACATTGGGTTTGCAATTTTGTATTAGGAAGGGGCGTGTTTAGGGCGTCCCTTCCTAATATCCAATCACAGTTGTTTGTGTGAATGTTTTGCAACTGAAATGCGGTCACAAAACATTCGCATTTTACCGTCTATGTGATAACCCATATGGAAATGGGAAGGGGTCCTCATCGGACCTCTGCCCCTTTGTGCATTCTTGTAAAAACATTTTTTAAGAGCAGGCAGTGCCTACTCTTAAAAAAACTTACAAGAAAACATTTTATTTTTATTTTTGAAACACACTACGTTTTCCTCTAAGGAAAACGGGCTGCATTTTAAAAAAAAATTGCTTTATTTAAAATCAATCACAGACATGGTAGTCTGTTGAGGCCACCATCCCTGTGATTTTTGCAATTCCCAGTGGGTAGCAAACCGAGACCTAACCTCATGAATATTAATGAGACAGGTCTACTTGCGAGCCACTGGGAATCGCAAAATGTGTAAAGCACACCATTTCTACATAGATGTTTGCGAGTACCAAATAGTGAATTGCAAAAATTTTGCTATTTGGTAATCGCAAACGATTACCTACGTATATCTGGTCCCTTCTGTCTAACAAATTGCAAATAATTTCAATAACTTCACACTGGGGAATGTTGGCATATAACGATTTTATGTCAAGACCCAAGAGTAAGTTTGTCTCCAAATCAAAATCCAAGTCCTCTATTTGTGCGATGAGATCCATACTGTCTCTAATGTAGGTTACAGAGAACGGAACAAAGTCCTTGATCACAGTGTCTATTTATTTGCCCAATGGTTCTAGAACAGATCCATATCCCAAAACAATTGGGCATCCAGGTGGGTCTGTAACATTTTTGTGTATCTTTGGCAACACATATATCACTGGAGTCCATGGGTATTTGTTATTAAGAAATTGGTATTCTTTTCTGGTAATGCTTTTCCAATCTAGGACAGTTTTAGTTACCCTTTTAATTTGAGATTGGATATCTAGTAAGAAAGAAAACGATGGTTTTAATCCAGATCTGTGACTGGCGGTGAATGCTTGTCAATGTTCAGCATGCTGTCCATCATCTTTTTGTGTTGCTATAAGACGCCCTTGGTGGGAATGGAATGCCCAGATGTGGGTCCCATGCTTGCTATGCCACTGCATTCAAGCTGGCCTGGCTGAAGTGAGGTGATACCCGGAAACTGGTCCCAGGATGATTGTTTTCTGGTCCAGGGAGGACTGGGGGTGAATGTTTGACAATGTTCAGCATTCCATCTGTTAATATTGATGCATATGATGTTGATGTACACCATGATATATGTACGTATAATACCGAACTCTCAGCTCCGCTGTTGAAATTCACCTGATATGACCGCCCTTTCAACCCTGAGTCAGAAATACGTGGTCAGGTAGGCCCTGTGACCTAGGCCTGCTGCAACTGATTGACAGATGGGGGGGCATGTAGCCCTTAGACAAACACGCAAACCCAGGTCGATCCCACAGATAGGCAGCCACAGTGGTCTCAGGAGATTGGTCCCAATAAAACATGTTTGGCCGGAAGGGCGCATGTTCCCAAAAACACCATAGAGTCAGATACCACACCAAGTTAGGAGCACAGAGCCAATGAGAACACAGCATGCACACTATTCACAGTGATCACGCGCTCCCCATGCCGGACATCTGGACACGCACCCACTGGCCCTGCATTGTGTCCAAGTGAAGTCGAGGCCCACTTACGCTTCTTATCAAAAGACCAGATTTATGACCCCTTGACTAGGCCCAAGTTCTGTCTCCAAGGAAATGCATAAATCGTTTTATGGCACTTCATGTAATGTATATAATGACATCCAAAACCAATGTGCTTTTAGACAGCCTTCAGACCCCGCTGCGTTTAATTAAACCAGTTGTTCCTGTTTTGCCAAATGCCTCTTGTCTATCCTTTTTTCAAGGTAAATTCATATTCGAGCCACATGCCCATCATCTTTTTGTGTTGCTATAATATCTAGTAAGGGGTCACATGGTAAGGGACAATAGTGGTTGGTATTGGTCAATTGTCTGGAAATCTCTAAACCATATTTGTCATGGTCAATAATCACAATGCTGCAACCCTTGTCAATGTGTATTATGATCAAGTCATGATTGGAAATTTAAGAAGTACAAGGCTTGTTTCTCGGAGAAGGTAGATTTTATGGGAAAAATTCAAATTGTTTGATTTGTGTCACCTCTTGCAATACCAGTATTTCAAAAGTAAAGGATTTCAGGTGGCATAGTAGCTGATGATGGATGAAAAGTAGATGGAGCCCGAAATGGGGACGAAGTAGTGCCAAAGTTGTTAGGATTATTGGCAAAAAGATAGCTTAATCTGATCCGTCTGAAGAACTTTGAAAGTTCCTGAAGACCAAAGAAATCACTAATTGTAGTAGGGGCAAATGATAACCCTTTACTTAAGAGATTTGTTTCTTCAGAGGATAAAATGTGAGTAGACAAATTGAAAATTGGAATAGTATCCACTTGAATATTCAAACACCCATCATTAGTTGCCCCAATCAGATCATCTACTGTGGGTAAGACCATTTGTAAGATTTGTGGTGGGTTTGTAGTTCGCCTAAATGTTGATATTGATGGTTGCCCCTCCCCCAAACCTTCCGGCGGCCCATCCTAAAAAAACAGATAGGTGGTTGAGGTTTTCTGTTGGTGTCAGTCACTAGACTCGTCCCCTCACCGGGGTCAGAATCATCCAATTACTATTAGAGGATTCAGAGAAAGTGACTGACTTTTGATTTTTATAACAACCCCAAGATTGAAATTTATGGGGGTTGGTGTAAGTAGTGAAACAGACGTCACTGAGGTAAGGGTAAGTTCTCTAATTACTACAGTTTTTAATGTGCTTTTGGATTTTATTAATCTTCTTGTTTTGTTGTATGATATTGAATAGTGCCACAGTGTTTTTTATTTTCTCAAGAACATTCTTGGCATCTGTGAGTAAATCATTTTCAAAAATTCATTTTTCAAGTTCTGCTATTTTCTTCTATGTTCCTTGGTGATGTCAATGCCTAGAGCATATAGTCGCCAGGTGGCTAAAACCTGATCTAAATTTTGGGTCCTCAATTAAAATTTGCAGGTGTATTTCTTATTTGTAGACCTAAAGGAATAACCCCAGCCCTAAGATAGTCTGTCAACATCTTTTTGATAAAATAAATAACACTGTGGCAGTCTTCCCTGATAACTGTTTTATTGCTCATTGTTTATGGCTGCTCGTTTTGGTCCTTTTTGATTTTGTATGTTGTTGAATTCCTACCTTTTGGTTGGATATGTATTTAACAACTATCCTTTTTAGTTTTTTCGTTGCCAATTTAACTCCTGTTGTGCGGTTACACAAATTGATTCCACTAACCCTATCGCCCTCTAATCTTGCACCTTATTTTATCCCCCCTCAGGACCTTTGGTTCATACTTGATAGATGGTTAAACTACACACACCATAAGCATGACAGGATTCTTCAAATCACGTCCTGATAGCCTGTTTCACCCGGACCCCCCGGGGCACCTCCCGAAACCCACCAGGCGTTCTAGTTGTTACCCGCCCTACGAACAACGCTAGCTGTTTTACTTGATTTATTCGTGCAGTTGCTCACGTTACCTATGTGAGTTCAAATGCCAGCGGTTTACCCCCACTCGTAGAGGAATTCTTCCTCACAGGTATGTTTCCAGTTTTGAGTAGACCACGACCACTCTAGGCCTCAGGCTCTTTTGTAACTATTTCTGGTTTGCTTCTCAGACTGGGCCTAATTGAAGAGGTTCTCATTCGAATTCAATTACCACAGGAGCCCGCACTCCCTGTCTTTCCCAACTTTGGCAGCTTTCTATCTACATGCTGGCTGACAGACTTAACTTCTGTAAGTCTCATAGCCCATTTTTCTCTGCCTTACCTGTGTTACAGGCTTTAATCCTTCTTCTAACTTTGTGCCTCATACTGAGCATCCCCTTTCTAATTATTCAGAAGGATCACTCACAATACAGTTCATTTGTGAGTTTTTATCTTTTGTAAAATTATACACGATATCACGGTGTGGTGTGGATTACTAATGCTTGTCATAGCCCTCATCTCCGGATAATTTTCTGATATTTTCCTCCCCCTTTACATATGTCCTGGAATCATTACAGGTATTTGTGTTGTGGCTACATACAATTGTAATTCATTTCTTTTTGGGCTGTATGATTATTGATATGCTGTTCATTTATTTATTAGGTAGCACCCACAAATTCTGGTGCTTTTGTCCAGATGATGATAACCTTTGATTAAGAATGGTCTAAACACTGTCGACACATTTTGGGCAGAGTAATGGATAATTATTGTGTTTTGATACTCCAAAAGTGTATCTAATTGATTCATACATGATAACTTTTTGTGCTTCACTTTGTATCATTTTATATATATCACAAGCACTTTGTATTCACCTTGCACTTTATTTAGCACTTTTATATGTATACTGGTGCTGTCTCATATGCATTGATATATTCAGACTGAATTAATACAGCTTGATTTCTATTTTTGTGGCTATTTTGATTGGTGTCTACTGTATTTTATGTATGTTTCCATTCAAGTGAATCTCCTTTGGGACATTGTTCCTTGTTACAAAACATACCCTGGTCCCCCAACGGTGTATGGGTTACTCCTGTAGCTCCTACTACTTTTAGAAAGTTAGCATTTTCTTGTCCTAACCATTTGGTTCCTGCAGCCTGTTTCCTGGGGCACATGACTAGATGTAGTGAGCAGTTGTCCTTAGTGTATTCCTCTTAGACAGCCACACAATATAGGAACTACTGTTGGCAGGATGTGCCATCCAAGGTGGATGGTGGGTGGAGATGTGTGCAGCCCCACTTGCACTTCAAGGACCCTGCCTCAACTCATACACAAATAACTCACACTAGCTCATTGTGACTGCAGACAGCCTGGGACCAGTACAGGATTCAGGAAATTCCAGACACACATCTGTGAGGAGAAACCTCCAGAAGCTTCTTCTACTTCAAAGCAGACACCAGGTATAAATTAAGGCCCTCAGATGCACTTTTCGGTTCACTTCTGGTACTGCCGAAAGACTCCTAGAGGACTGCCCTGGTGCCTGTGACCTGCTGTGTAATTCCAATGCCTGCCTAGTTAAGCAGAGGACTGCCCTGCTGCTTGAGGCAACCTGCCTTGTTCTTTAGAGGACTGCCCTGCTGTTTGAAGCCTGCCTTGCTGCTTACTCCTTGTACGCAGTACTATCGGAGTGACTCCAAGGATCAGTTGGCTGACCACCTGTTCTGAATTACAGGGACCAGAGGTCTCCCTCCAACTTCCCAGCTGACCTGCTGCAATTGGCCCTGTTTGGACCTTCAACTGGACCTGCCTGAGCCCTGCTGGCCTCTGCTGATGTGAATTCTTAATTGCCAAGAGGTGCCTCCCCAGGTCCTGGAACCTTGGCTGGCATCAGTTGAGTTTCTCCTGTGAAATCCTGAAGTTTTGAACTCTGTGCACATGACTTTAAGAAAGTAACTATTTTTAGCAGGACTAACTTGGTCCCTGTATCTGGCCCGCACTCCATCGCACTCGGTCTGAACTTATGACTGTCCTGGTCTAGTGCGACCAGATGCCCGCAGTTAATGCCTCTTGGTGTTGTTTTTACTTAAACTTTAAAAATTGCAAATCTCTGGTTCTACTGATTGGTTTGCTGTCATTTTGGTCTAATTTTATTTAATACATTTTGATTTAATTTTCTAAATTGGTATGGTGTTTTTCTTCTGTTGTGTTTTTACTTTATTACTGTTTGTTTTCTTCATAAATACACAGGTTAATTTAGTGACTTTTGTGGTTCACCCTGACAAGGATTTTGATTGTTGCTTGAGAAAGGTTTTCACCCCCATCAATCAAAAAAACCTAATTTCTCACAGAATGCCACAGCCATTAAACAGGAGATTTGTCTGGAATCCTCTAAATAGACTTGAGAGCGGTGAATGGAAGAAAGATTGTAATAATCAAAAACAGTCTTAAAACCAGTGAGAAAACCAGAGCAAGTGCTGTTGAAGAAGTGCACTATGAAAGTAGTACTTAATGAATGGAAATTAATGTGCATTAGCTCTCCAAAATGAGTAACAAACTAGGTTTGTAGACGTTTTTGAATCTCTGTTGCAGAGCCGGCTGTTTGTAAGGCAAATGTTTCTGCCTCTGAGATTAAGGTTAATGGAACCTCTTTCTACATTAATATCTCAACTAGTTTGTTTAACTTATCAAGGCACATTTTATCCATGTATTTTTAGGCAAAAAGAGATTTTCAAATATCCTTTGCTGGGAGGATGCAAGGTTATACCCCAGCATTTTATAGTTCTCTGTAAATTAAGTAGGGGTGCCCAGCGGAGATTCGGCAACATGTTTTAGTTGTGATTATCATTTATTCAAGAGTGTCAGTAAGCAGAGATGCGTGGAATAGGTGTAGCTTAATAATGTACTGCTTAAGTCTGGCTTTATAGGGTTACAGGCTCCATATAGGGTGATGGAATTGCAGAGGAGTGAATGACTCAGAGGATTAGAACATCCAGCTGTTTTTTTTAATGCAGGATTGTCTTAGACGTTACAGTGGAATCCAAACTGAGACGCCTATGTATGATGAAGGAAAGTGTTGAACTTTTTCATACCAATCCAACTTGTTTTCAACATTTATAGAAATGGAAGGTTGTGATAGGCAGGAAGCTAACTTCATGTAAAAGCCATGTAATGTGCAGGTTTTCTTCTTTAAAACATGGGTGATTCCTATCTTCTCAATCAATACTTAATAAAGTATAAGTGGCTTCTTTAGCCATTGTTTTTTCGATGATAACCAAATTATAAGGTTAAAATATAGCACTCTCATGTATGAGGTGCTAAGTCAAATTACCAGATTTTCATGTTTGTAGCACCCAATTCATGTGTAATAGCTTGAAATTTAGCGTGTTCTTTCTGTGAAGGAACTAAGGGGGTCATTACAATGGCGGGCGGACTTGAGTCTGCCCGCCACCGAGGTGGTGATTGGGACCGCCCGCCTGTATGGCGGCGGTCCCGCACGTGAAATTACGATGCATCTTGCATGTTTACCATTGCGGCGGGTGCTGCTGGCTGCAGCACCCGCCTCAATAGTAAATATGCATGTAGTGCCTTTCCCTGCACTACGTGGCAGGCACCACGCTGTGCCTGCCACTCAGTGCAGAGGAAATGCAAGGGGGGTACCCCCCCAGTGCACAACCACCTCCCCCAACACAAGGGGGGCCCGCAACGGGCCCCCAAAACCAATCCCGCCAGCCTTTCAATGGCGGTTTACCCACCACAGAAAGGCTGGCTGCGGCCAGCATCGTAATATGGCGGACGGTGCATTTTACACATGCTGATCGGAATGATTGCCTGTGGCGGGCGGTCTTTGCGACCGTCGCGGTCGCAAAGCGATTCCCCCCGCCATCATAATGTGGCGGGGGAACATTGCTGTCCGGTGGCGGAGGGCCTGCCACCGCACGGCTGGCAGTGGCGGGCCTTCCGCCATCGTAATCACCCCCTAAGTCTTCTTCTAGAAGCTCAAGGGCTGATGACATTATAGTGGCTATACTTATTTTTAGAGTACTTGCATGCCTTTGCCAATAACTTTGAAAGTGCATTATCTGCATATTAGTTTGTCTAATTCTTTCAGCAGCTTCTCTTTTTTTTTAAGTTCAATATAAATCATGTAGTCAAATATGTAGTCCAATATGAATATATTCTTTTTACTATGACGGGATGTGGAACGAGGAGGAATTAATTAAAATATTTTTTACTTTGATTGTGCATAGATGCTCCTTCAACGCCGCAAGACTAGACAGTGCTAGCCAATGTGAGTACAGCTTGCCCACACTGCATGTGGTAACAGTTACCGATACATTTATATTATATCTGGGTTCTGGGCGATTAGCTATAGGAGCAGGAGTCTTGGAAGGAAATCTGTGCATACAATCATCAGCATCAATGGGCCAAGAGGCTCTCCCTTCACGGTGTACCATAGTTAAATTGTAGGTACCGTTTTGAATCATTTCATGTGAAAGTGTGCCAGAAAATGTCCCTTTCAACTGACACTTTGTAAACCAGCCTGAATTTCTGTACCAGAGGGTGTTTTTAAATATCTAGTTTATCCAAATCCCAGACAAGTTGTCTACTGTACTGTTTTGTTCAGAAAATTATTTCTTGGGTACTAATTATTTCTTTGTGTATTATGCATGCTCTAAGTAGGGCCTCGGTACCCTTAATTTCTCAAAATGTTATTTCCCAAATGCTTTTCTAATTAATATTTTCTTTCCAATACCCATTGCCTTGTAAAGCAAGATGTTCAACAAATTCACTACAGGATATCAATTTGTGATTGGTAATCAGGTTCTTTTGAAGATTTTCTGTTTTCTGGGACTAATAGAAAGCTGATGGATCTGACCTGTCAACTGTTGAAATATAGGAATCTCTTTCAAAAATTCAGGTGAATAATTATAAATGGAAGCCTGCAGTGTTTCCATTGTGTATATTTATATATTTCTCAGGGACCACGAGTTCTATTAATGTAATAAAGGCCAAAATGGTGAAAACAATAAATTTCTTTGGCGGAACTGGAGGGAGCCGGGGTAACATGGCGGCCAGCTAGCAAGCGGGTCGGGAGCTACACCCATGGGCTCCAGGAGCGTGTCGAGACTTTGAGCGGTCAGCTTACCTGCTATTTCTGTTACTACTCGTGGTGAGGGCCGAGAGAGAGCGCGACATTTGGCTGTGGGTGACATTTGTCCACTTCCGGTTGCCCTGGGGGCCCGATGTGCGGGTGCCCGGGTCTTCAGTGGTTTGCAGCAGCGAGCGCGCTCTCCTGCATTAGAGCGGCTCAGCGTGCCCTTCCCCAACACAGAAGCAGACCCAGAGGGGGGAGGACTGGAAGAGTCAGCACAAGCACAGGAAACAGTGGGGAATGTGACGCACAAGTGCTTGGAGGAGTAACAAACCAGCAGCAGAGAAAGAAGCAGTACAGGACCGTAAAGTGCTTAACTGGCATACCGAGCCAAGGGAGGGGAAGATGACAGAAGGACGCTGCTAGTCTTGAGCATATGGAATCTACGATTCTTCGACTAGAGGGTAAGGAGATTAAAGGGAGGGAGGTGGTTGCGACAGGAGAGCAGAGCAAATTGGATTCTGTAGACCTGGCAGTAAATGAGCAAGCCTTAGGGAAAAAATATAAGCTTAGGTCAAATACTTTTTTGTCAAAGGAGTTAAACACCCAGACTGAATCTAATAGAGGGAAGAGCATACAGCCATTAAGGTCTACTTCATGGAAAGCTGAGAGCTCCCTTAACAAATCATTGCAAAAGAAGGATATTGCCTTAAAAGAGAAAAGAAATAAGACTGTTTTAAGGGGCCCCAAAGTAACACCCTCTCTGAGATCTTACTTTAAAATAAACACCATGACTAATGTTGAGACTCCAGAAGTGGTGGAGGAACTGTCAAATCAGGAGAAGGATAAACCGAGGGAAGTAGATGGCATCGTTATTCATCTGGATGTACCTACGGCAAATAGATTCTCACCATTGAAGGGATCAGCCCTATCGTTAGGTGATAAGGAGGGGAGTAGCGGTGTAGTAAGTATGGCAGAGGTGCGCGAGAATTGTAAGCATAGTGCTCCACTGAATCAATTGGCTGGAAAGACAGGCAGTGACACATTAGGCCTGGATGGTCCAGGGAATGATAAGTCAACTCTCGTTAGATATTAATGAACGGTTCTCAACATCTGAAGCTAACCAGAGAGGGATACAGGACACGTGTCACAGCCTGGAGGAAAAGATGCTGACATTAACTCAAAGCACAGAAGCTCTAGAAAGTAAAGTCCAGGAGTTGGGGCTACATGTGAGTGATAATACTTGAGAGGATTAAAACAAAGGGAGAAGGATCTAGAGCTAGAGAGGATGGAGAATAATTCTAGGAGAAATAATATCATGATCTTAGATGTTAAGGAAGGGGCAGAAGGGAATGATGTTAAATCATTTGTAGTAGATCTTTTGACTAAAGCTTTCCCTCAAGTGATCTGTGCTATAAACCTGGAAACTGAGATTCAGAGAGCGCACCGAGATCCCTTTCAACTGAATCCTGGGTGGAAGAAGCCTAGGAAAATTAACTTCCAGTCATATATAGCTAAAGAAAAAATTCTGGGAGTAGCCCTTCAAGAGAAATCATTGCATGTTCAGGATCTCACCTTCAAAATCAGGTCAGATGTTTCCTGCACAACAGAAGATAGATGGTGGGAGTTGGGCAAGCGAATGCAGCCTCTTAGGGAAATGGGGGCACAAGTGCAGTTAAGATTCCCAGCAATTCTGAAAGTTATCTGGGCTGATAAAATGCATAATTTCCTAGCCCTGGAAGAGGTGGATAGCTTTCTATCCCAAAATATGGCAAGAGACAAGGTGGTTAGGCACATTGGCCAAATGCAGAGAGGGTGTTAGTTTATATCGGAGTGTTAATACTGGATTCCCATGGGTGGTAGCTCGAATTGGCTTAGTATGCCAAGAGGAAGAAATGGGAGGGTTCCCTGGGGGGGAGGGGTGCACTTGTGGTGGGAAGCATAGGGGGAAAAAAGACAAAAAAAAATCCTCATATAGGTTAGGTTGGGTCACAGGTTTTTGGGAGGTGTTTGATAGAGGATAATGAGGGGAAGAGAGATCACAGGGGGGTGAATTCCTAGATATTATGAGCTGGAATGTGAATGGCTTAAGTGTTAAAAGAAGGCAACACCTGTTTCTTCAATATCTGAAAGAAAGTCCATCTAAAGATTTACCGCTACAAGAGACACATTTACAATGATCAGAAAGTATGGCGATCTTCATAAGGCAAAGGTGGGTAGATAAGGTAATAGTCACAGATCAGCAACACTGTACTAAAGGCGTAGCTATAATAGTGAAGGTAAACTCTGGGGTAGAGTTGCGGAGATCTAAGATGGATGAAGGAGGGCGCTGGATAGCAGCGGAGATCAGCGCTGGACAGATTTTGAATACTCTAGCTAGCTACTATGGTCCAAATGTGGATGATCTCACAACGTTGAAGAACCTGTGTTCTAGTTTGTTAGATTTCGAAGCCCCACTAATAATGGGTGGTGACTTTAACATTTTATTAGATAACAGCCTAGACAGATCCTCACCCCGTACCCAAATCAGTTCACCAAGAGTCAGGGCTTATCTTATATCAATGATGGATAACCTGAATGTGTGATGTGTGGCGCAGGGTAAAAGGCAAATCTAGAAACTACTCCTTCTGCAGTAAGAAGAACAGTCACTATTCCAGGATTATTTTTTCATGGAGGAATCAGATGTAGAAAGAGTCAGGGATATTGAATATTAACCTATTCATATATCTGATCATGCTGCAATATATTTAAAGTTAAAATTACCTTCAAATCCTGCACTAAGAAAATGGACTTTAAACAGAAGGTTACTCCTGGCAAGCACATATTATGAGAAGGATAGAAGGGGAAGCAACACATTTTTTTACATGGAATATAGCTTCAGCACCCATTTATGTGGTATAGGATGCATTTAAAGCCTGGCTGAGGGGGGTGGGGGGGTTGAGGAGCTCCTCTGTGGCCTGGATTAGAGGAGACAAGAAGCAGGTTTCTTTGCATGAAGATAAGTTAGTGATAGCAGAAGCCAATCTAAAGTCAGGGCATTTCCAGGGGAATACAAAAGAGAGTCTATTGGAAAAGTTGGAGGACCTACAACTCCAGTGTAGACTGAAGATGGAGGAGAGATTGCAACAGAAATAGGATGTGAGTAAAATGTGGGAGAACGAGCAGGGAGAGAAATGTGGAAAACTGCTGGCTATGAAGACCAGGATGGACAGGTCACGTAACTATATAAGGAAAATGAAGATTGAAGAAGGGGATAGGGTAGTGGAGGACATGGAAGGCATAGAGCAGCCATTTTCTAAATTCTTCCATGATTTATACCTAGAAGATCTTGAGGTAGATGAGGCTGGGTTAGATTACTGGCTCTCAGGAAAACAATTGCCAAAACTGAGCTTTGAGGATCAGCAATATCTGAATCAGGAAATAATGGGGAATGAAATCCTGACAGCAGTTAAAAAGCTTAAAAGGGAGAAAGCAGCTGGGCCAGATGCGATCCCGAATGAAATCTATATATTGTTTGCTGAGGTAGTAATCCCAATCTAGCTAGATTTATTTAACGATGTGTTGAGGAGTGATTCACCATTGCCGGAGTCTTTGAATGAGGCTGTTATCTCGCTTATCTTAAAACCAGGCAAAGATTCCACCCAGTGTCAGTCGTGCCGACCAATATCGCTGCTGCACTGTGACCACAAAACTTTTATTAGTATACAGGCATCCCGCTTATGCAAGATAGCTGAGACACTAATTAGTATAGATCAGAAAGGTTTTCTACCAGGAAGACAGATGAGGGATCTTATACACACCTTTATAGGCTCAATAGATATTGCCTCAACTCAGAGAGCACCCCTATCAATAGTAACTCTGGATGCGGCCAAAGCCTTTGATCGGGTGAACTGGAAATACCTGAGAGGTACTTTAAAAGAGTTTGGTATTGGTGAGGCATTCTGGAAGGTTTTGAGCAAAATATACAGGATGCCTCAAGCACAAATACTAGTCAATGGTAGCATCACAGCTCCTGTACAGATAGGAAGGGAGACTAGACAAGGCTGCCCCCTGTCGCCCATCCTTTTTGATCTATATATTGAACCCCTGGAACAAAACTTAAGGCAGAATAGGAAAATAATCCCTTTTACTGTGGGCAGCTTCTCCAGGAAGATAGCTCTATATGCCGATGATCTGATTCTGTTCACCTCAGATATTAGTCAGGCTCTTCCGAATTTGATGGCAGAGGTGAACTCGTTTGGGAGGTTGTGTGGCTATGAGATTAACAACAGTAAAACAGAGGTGATGGCGTGGAATCAAGATCTTCAAGACATCAAGCTATCAAATGAACTAAGATATCTGGGGGTAACAATATTGCAGGATTTAGAAGAACTACCCAAGGTGAATTTAGAGAAAGTTTTTAAAGAGGTAGATAAGATTTTAAAGAAACAGCTTAATCTCCCTCTCACCTTGTATGGACATGTCAGCCTGGTTAAGATGTCCATCGTACCCAAGTTTTCTTACTTATTGATAACATACCACTAGAGTTTAATAAAAAGTCCCTTATGAGAATACAGGGAAGAATCACATCTTTCATTTGGGCAAGAAAGAGGATTAGACTTTCCTGGAAGAAGTTAAGAAGGAAACTTGGAAGTGGCAGTCTGGGGTTTCTGGATTTCCAATTATTTTGCTGGGCTTATCAATTGAAGAATAGCAGGATTCTTCTACTGCGGCCTGATAGCACACTTGTGGGGCGTATGTATAATGCAATGCTGGCTAATATCACAGAAGTGAGCTTAATGTATAAATTTGGGGCTCCAATATTTTTCCAAAAAGTCCGGCTGAAGGTATTAAAGGCAGTAGCAAAAATTTGGTATGAGTGTCGGTCTCTTCTGGGTAACTCATTTTACAGTGAATGGGCACCAGTGTGGGACTTTCCGGGAACTCTAGAGTGCTTATTGGACGGTCTGGCAAAACCCTTGAGAACTTGTGGATTAACACGCTGGGGGGAATTGGTGGAAGGGGACAAATGCCACTCTTGGGATGCATGGAGAGACCTGACAAATGGTACGCTGTCTAGGTTTAAATTTGACCACATATCTGCATGGTGCAGAAATCAGCAGTGGTTTGCCTCAAGCAAAAATTCGATGGAGAAGGACCTTCAAGATTTAATATTGAGAAAGAAGGAGGTCGCTTACTGGTATGGATATTTGGTCGCAGCAACAGAAGAAAGCATGAGATCCCCGTATCTGGTTTGGGAAGGTTGCTTGCCAAATGAAGAGCTGGTTGAATTATAGCAAGTATCTTTATGAATGCTTTATTCTGTAATTAAGTCTGCTGCATGTTAGAATAGAAATCATTTATGCTGTTTCTAATTAAGTTAGCATTCGCTGCGCCATTTACTATGTGGGCACCATTTGAAGCTGTTCGAAACTGATCAAGTTCAATTCCGAGAAATGCCTCCCTTAGAGTTTAATTTCTTCATTCCGGTTTTGTTTCAGTAACTAATGCACTGTTCATATTAGCGCATTCCTTTCTCACTAGATAGAGGCCCTCTCCGCCTTGTCTGGTGGCAGGCTCCGGATGGGGCAACCTTGGATTATGTTACTTTGTGTAAGATATGTGCTCTGAAACCGTTTTTTTAGTATTTCACTGTTTAGCTGCGCCTGCTTGGAAAATTCCACTGTGAGCGTGTTTTAGCCCAGTTACGAAACGTACATAATGTATCTTTATGCTTGTCGATTTCAGTCCTCTCTGCAGCACTCCTAGCGACTGGGCAGACCGGGCTCCGCTCTGAGTGTATATTAATAAACAGCTATTGATTTGTTTTCTCTACTCTCTGACCGACTCTTCATTTGGTATGGAAGGCTGAGAGGTGGCCATTAGTGACCCGGGTAGCCCTAAACGGGTTACTTCCTTCAGTTGGTGCCCGAACAGGGACTCCTTTGGGTGATTGATCCATCCCCTTTCCGCAGACGGGAGGGAGGCCGAGGACATCGTTGGGTTGGACTGACGGCTCAGGGATCCCTGCAAGAAGAGTGTTTGTCGCTCGCAGCTGCTCCTTCTGTCCCGGCGGACGGTGCCTCGCCCAGTGGTCATCCTAACTGGAGTCCTGAACGGTGAAACCCTTGGATCTGACCGTTTGGTCTGAAGAGTCGGCTGTGGAGAAGTGGTCTGTTGTATCACTGATATCAGGTGAGTTTGTTTTGGTTTTTTGTGGATATGGTACCGTTTGAGTTTGGTACGGTCTAAGGACTGTCTTGATAAAAAGTATTTGCAAATACTTTGCCAGGTAAAAGTTAACGATTTCGTTTTTCTTTCAAAATGCCTGATCTCAGCAAGTTTTGGAATTTGTGTTGTCGTTGTTCTGCAGATGCTCGATTGGAAGAAGCTCAACCTGCGCCTCCTGAAGGCAGCCCTAATTTTGATATGTATGTAAAACATGGTCTTGGCAGAGGGAGTCCAGACAGAGACGATTAAAGATGGAGATGGACACACGGAAAGGGAAAATGCAAACATTGACACAGAAGGCTGTAGCATATGATAGAGAAAAACAGGAGCCAGGGATTGAATGTGAAGATAAACGATTTTGGTTGCATGTTGGTAAGTCTTATCTGGCCAAAGTGGAAAACAATGTTTTTGTAGAGGAGCTGTTAGATACTCGAAACCCGGCTCCTTACGCCCTGCAGATGATATATCCCACTGTTCCTTTACAGTCACAGCAGCCTGTTTCATCTGCTTCGGTTGTTCCCATATCTATGGCTGTTCCTTCGATAGCTGTGCCTACGGCGCCTCCCGCTCCTTCTTTGTTCTCTCCATCATTGATGACTGTGATTTCTAGTACATCTACTGTTCCACCTTCTGTATCGTCTGTTCTTTCTCCTCCGGTGCAAGCGTTAACAACGATTGTACCTGTTACTTCTGTCGCTTCTCCTTCTATGGTTTTTCATCCTCCGATACCTTTGAATGCTGAGACGCCAGTACTTCGGTTTGAGGACAGAGATTGGACGAAATTCAGGGAATGGCGGGTCCGTTGGTGCACTCTGAAGTAGGAGAAGATGGGAAGGAGGTGTTAGCAAGGCAGGCTATGAAGTGGGCTAGTAATCCAGTTTATGGCGCTGAAGACATTTGGCAGGCTGTGTGTGAGTTTGAGTTTGAGCCTTTTCTACAGCAGCATGTTCTTCAGCATATGTCTGCCACATTGACAGCTTCTCGACAGCTGCCACGCACTCGGCAGCCTTCGACGACACCTTTGGGTCCAAATCAGTGTGCGTATTGTAAGGAGGAGGGACTTTGGCGTAGCCAGTGCCCTGTACTTCTACAGAAGGTTGTTTCCCCCAGAAGGTGAGGTTCTGGTGGTAGAGGTTGTGGGACCGACAGAAGTCAGAGTGCTATGACTTCTGTGGGTCGTTCTGATAATAATTATTTCGATGATCCAAGAGATGGACAGTATTATCATAACGATTATGACATGGATAATGTGACAGGTATGTCTTACAGTTAGGACAGCCAGGGACAGAGTGAGGGACCAGTTCCGATACCTGTAGATCAGCGTGGTCCTTATGTCACATCGGATTTTCAAAGCTCGACTAAGGAATTTTTGGTGGATACAGGTGCGGAAAGAGTTCTGTTTCTCGACATATGGTCTCCGGGGCAGCTGTCTGGCCACAATAATGTTTCGGTAGGTTTTTCAGGTGTACCGGTTGTAAGCCCCATTTCCCGACCCCTTGTATTGACTGTTGGTCCTTTCTCTGTAGAATCTCCATTCTTGTTACATCTAACTGTGGTGAAAATTTGATGGGTTTGGATCTGTTGAAGAAATTGCATGCTACTATCTATTGTTCCCCTCTAGGTGTTTATATTACTATGGGTCCGGATGTAAGTGCTAGGCAGTGTTTGTTTCAGGATGCGCCCCTTCCAGGTGAATTTGCTTAGGTACCACCCACATTATGGGCCACAGGTGATACAGATGTGGGTCTGTTGCATATACCACCAGTTTCTATACAAGTTAAAGATAATGCTGTTCTGCCCCGCATCCCTCAGTATGATACCCCAGGCAGGAGAACGGGCTCTTCTTCAGATTATTCAGGACTTGATACGAAAGGGAGTAGTTGAAGAAACATCTGCTAACATTTGTAATAGCCCTATTCTTCCGGTCCTTAAGAGGACACCTTCGGGTTCCCCTGATGCTCTTGATGATGTTTATCGCTTTGTGATTGATTTGCGAGAGGTTAATAAAATTGTGGTTCCATAATTTCCAGTGGTTCCTGATATCACCACGCTTTTAGCGATGATTCCATCTACTGCTAAGTTCTTTTCTGTTATTGATCTGAAAAATGCATTTTTTAGTATTCCTATTCACCCAGACAGTAGGTATTTGGTTGGATTTACACTGGCTGGCAGAAGCTTTAGATTCTGTCGCGCTCCTCAAGGCTATACGGAGAGTCCTAGTATCTATAGTCAGGCATTAAAAAGTCAATTGGATTCACTATCGCTTTCTCCAGGTAATGGATTGGTCCAATATGTCGATGACCTCTTGATTGCTTCTGATAAGGAAAAGAGTTGCAAAGACAGTACAGTAAGATTGCTATTGCATTTGGCACATCATGGTCATAAGGTTTCTCTTTCCAAATGTCAGTACTGTCGACAGGAGGTTACCTACTTAAGTCACCTACTGTCGAAGGAGGGTAGGAGGTTGACCCCGAGCGTATCAGTACCATTGTTAAAATGTCCATTGCGCAAACTCAGAAAGACGTACGTGCTTTTATTGGTATTACTTCCTACTCTCGACAGTGGATACCAAATTACTCGCTACTAATTAAACCTTTAATTACTTTAACAATGAAAGCTGTCCATGAGCCTTTGCCTTGGATGCCCGAATTTCAGCAGTCTTGTGAGCAATTAAAAACTGCGCTTTGTTCGGCTCTGGTACTTGGCACACTGAATTATAACAAACTGTTTGTGCTCTATGTCCATGAGATGGCTGGCTGCATGCTATCTGTCCTAACACAAATGTTTGGGGATAAGCAGAGGCCTTGCTGTTATTTTTCTGCTGTGCTTGACCCTGTTGCTAGGGCCCTTCCGAGTTGCCTGAGAGCGGTCGTGGCTGTGGCCACTTCGATCAGGCAATCGGCTGGGCTCGTACTTGATACTGACCTCACAGTTATGGTACCCCATGCTGTGGATACACTTTTGAATAGGACGAAGACACATCACCTTAGCAGTGCACGTCTTACTGGCTACAAATTGACATTGTTTGCTAAACATATTACGATCAAGAGATGTGCCACTCTGAATCCAGCCATGTTACTACCCCTCCCTTCTGAGAATGATGCAGTCGACAAACATGACTGTATTTTCCAGACAGAGGAAGAGACGAAAGGACGGGTAGACCTGACTGATGTTCCCTTATCTGAAGCTCGAGGGAAACTATATGTCGATGGCTCTTGTTTTAAATTTCCAGATGGCACCACCACTGCAGCTTATGCCATTACTACATTGCGGACGGTGTTAGAGACATCACGAGTTCCTTATCAGTCGGCTCAAGCTGCTGAGCTTGCTGCCCTTATTCGAGCTTGCGAATTGAGTGAAGGGTTGGTTGTCAATATTTATACTGACAGCCGGTACCCATTCGGGGTGGCCCATAATTTTGGCCGGCTTTGGGCAGAGCGAGGCTTTCTTACTTCTCATGCAACGAAGATCCAGCATGGCCACCTGATATTGCGGCTTTTGTCTGCTTTGACGCTCCCTAAGAAATTGGCAATAATTAAGTGCAGCGCCCATAGAAAGGTCACAGACGATGTGGGTAAAGGAAATGCTTTTGCATTGGGATGGTGTTGCCCTTAGGTGTGCCCTGTAAATATGCTAAGCCTAATGTACGATGGGTTAAAAGGACTCTAACGAAAGAATTCTGTGAGGGAGTGACCAATATAGAGGTCAATAATTATAGTAATGGGATCACTTTTGGATACATTCTTTCATCTATTTTCACTTTGGGTGGTACTTCCATGGCCAGGGGTGAGAAGGCTAGAGAATATTTCGGATGCAAGCTGCAAATTCTCCAGCATTGAATCTTTCATAGATTCACATGCTTGAATCTTCCCCGCCGTCATGGTGGGAGTCTCACGTATTTAAAATATAGCAGTATTAAAGAAAATTCATGTAAAAATTCATGTAAACCAATGCAAAGTGAAACCAGTTTGCTAACCTATTGCCCTCTTTATAAGGTCAAACTAACAGCCAATGAGCTGCCAGCCCTGAGACCACAATCCCCTGCAGAGCCACCATACCTCAGATTTCTACCGCACGTCGTGTGAGAAGGAGTCTCCCTGAGCTCTGCTCAGTTTTTCTCAGTTGGTGAACTTTGGACCCTACTATTTCCACTTCAGAACTCTCTACAGAGAAGAGGTATTGTTTTTTCTTCATATTGGGAAAATGTTTGAGGGCTCTAAAAAGAGATTATTTAGACCCTGCAGATCTTGTGTGAAGGCTAGATTGTTTTCTGAGGACCCCCACAAGGACTGTCTATACTGCTTACATCCCAACCATGTTCCCAAAGATTGTAAGCATTGCAGAACTTTTTCTGCTAAAACATTGAAAGACAGAGAGGCACGTTTACTTCTGTGGCTACAGAAGAAGAAATCCAGATCAGAGTCTGGTTCGGACATTGAAGAGGCTCATTCTACTCCAGAACGCAAAAGAAAGCTAGAGTCTGCTCTCACTAAAGCTGATACCAAGAAGCCTAAAGTCTCTAAGACCAAGGACATTTTGCCAGCCTCTCTGCCCTCTGTGAGCACATCTCTTAGGAAGTCTTCTTCATCTTCCTCAGTGCCACATACTCCACTAAAAACACCTGTGGGAAAAAAGACCCCGTCGACAGCAACCCCGTCGACGAGGGCAGAAAGATCATCGACAGTCAGTCCCTCGTTGATAGTTTTATCAACGCTGACGACGACGTGGATCACAACACTTACCACGTCGACCATCCGTTGAAGGCCGTTCCGCAACAACATCGTCAACGATGACATCGACGACGAAGACACCGTTGACGACGAAACAAACTTCTTCAACGACCTCGACGACGACCTCGTTGACGACGACCCCGTCGAAGACGGTTTTTAAATCGCAAACGATGAAACACTCGTCGACGACAATAATGATTAGAAGGAAGAACGATCTCGTCGACGGAGGCAAAAAAGTTCTCCTTGATGCCAGAATCCGGAAGGAGGTCATCTGAGTTGTCATCTTGGAGTAAAATCTCTCCACTTATGCCTTCTCATTTGTTGGAAATGCAGGAATCAGAGGAGGAAGGTCCGTTTGGGTCTGCTTATAGTCCAACCCAACTCAAGGTAAAATGCCAGGATACAGATAATGAAGAAGATTATCAAAAAAAGTCGGAATATTTAGAGGCAGATTTCTCTTTTGAAGATCGCCCACCTCCAAAACCACATAGATATGAATCCTTTCAGGAGAGTTATGATTTTGAGGAGGAAGAGGATAATCTTCCGCCGCCACGGGAAGATACCATTTCAGTGCCAATTTCATTGCTCTCAGACCTAAGACACATGGTAAACAACTATTACAAAAGATTTCCGGAAGCTAATGCTCCAGCACCTGCCACCCGAGTAAGCAGCAGGGTGCACCTTCTTCTGAGGTTTCACAGCCAACACCGGTTACACAGAAGACACTACATCCTAGAGTAATAGCCATCAGGGATGACTATATAGAAAGTGATGTGGAGGACCAGCCAGAAGAGGGAGAACTGACTCAAGATGAGGTGCCTATGGGCGATGAATGGGACGACTACGTCGCGCCTTCCTCTCCTTCTCCCTCACCTTCCCCAGCGAACTCTCCACCGGAAGACATTGGAGGGTTTCACGAACTGCTGGAGCGAACCTCGAAGAGGTTTGACTTACCTCTTCCTGTGAAACAGGCGGACTGTTTCCTATATGATTTTAAGGATTCCACTAGAAAATCAATCAGGGCCATCCCAATTGTGAACCACATATGGGAAAAAGGGATAAAGATTATGAAGAACCCAGCCTCAGTACCAGCGGCAATTCAGAGAATGGAGAAGAAATATAAGGCTCCGGAATCGTCTCCAGCATGTCTAATCGGACATCCAAGGCCTGAATCGGTGGTCATGCAAGCAGCCCAGAGACGCTTAAGAAATCCTACAGCTACATGTTCTGCTCCCCCTAACCAGGATGGTAGAAGACTAGATAGTACAGGAAAGCGTTTTGCTGTAATGGCAGCCACGTCCATCAAAGCATCAAATACATTAGCCATATTAGGTCGGTACGACCGACAAATGTGGTTCGATTTGGCACCTTTTTTAGACAACCTTCTGGGCGATAAAAAGGAAGAGGCGATGCAGATTTTACAAGAAGGGGCCAGGGCAGCCTTGGAAATCAGATATAGCCATGGATATCTCAGCAGTGGCTTTCAGACAAATGGCAGGAGCAATCGCCATACGAAGACATCCGGAGATCCAAACCAAGATCGTCGACATGCCCTTTGATGGCGAAAACCTATTTGAGAAACATATAGATGATGCGCTTCAAGGAATTAAGGCTGACACGGACACGGCACGCTCACTAGGAACACTGCAGCAGCAGCGGTATCAGCCCTTTCGACGTAGAGGTGGAAGAGGCCAATACCAGCAAAGGCCGTCCTTTCAATCCTATAGATACCAACCCTACCAACAACAGGGTTATCGCCAATACACAAATCAGCAACAATACCAATCACATAATGTGCCCTATCAACAACAGACGGCCAGAAGAAGACCCCCGTCACGAGGAAAGGCACAGGACAGTGGTAGACGTCAGTGACACTTTCAGAGCACCTCCCACCTTGCTATGACACAAACCTCATCAGAACTACTACCTCTCTCAATACTACCAACAATGGTTAGCAATAACATCAGACAAATGGGTGTTGGACATCATTTATCAGGGACACACCCTAAAGTTCATTCAAAAACCTCCTATACGTCCTCCCATTCACAAGAAACATCATCATCTGACATTGCTAAAGAAGGAGATCTCAGACCTTCTTTTGAAGGGAGCGATAGAGGTCCCTCAACAACATCGAGGAAAAGGATTCTACTCACATTTTTTCCTAATAAAGAAAAAACAGAGTACCAAATGGAGGCAGGTAATGGATCTAAGGGGTTTGAACAAATACATAAAGAAACAACTCTTCAGAATGCTATCGCTACAAGAAATTCTCCTAATGTTAAACAGGGGAGTCTTTATGACATAATTAGATCTCTTGGATGCATACTTTCACGTCCCTATTTACGTCAAACATCGACGTTTCCTAAGGTTCGAGGTGGCGGGGTGCCACTATCAGTTCAAGGTATTGCCCTTTGGTCTCCGGTCAGCGCCAAGGGTGTTTATAAAATGCATGGCGCCAGTGGCGGCGTTTCTCAGACAACAAGGACACCAGGTCTATCCTTATCTGGATGACTGGCTAGTAAAGGGACCTACATATCATTCAGCTCAAAACTCCTTAAGAGCTTGTCGTCGGCTATTCAAAACCCTAAGTCTAAGACTCAATGTGGAAAAATCCTCCCTGATAACATCTCAAAACATACAATTTCTAGGGGCAGTGCTGAACACAAGAGAGGCAAAGGCATACCCATCAGAGGAGCGCATTCAAAAAATCCTAAAGTTAGTGTCTCAAATCAAAAGAAAAGAGTATGTTTCAGTGAGAATGTACACGTCTATGCTGGGGATGCTTTTGTCCTGCATTCCACTAATTCCAAATTGTTGGCTTCATATGCGGCCACTTCAAGAGCAAATCAATCTGCAATGGATTCAGGCTAAAGGATATTTCGAGGATCTCGTTTTTATCACAACAGACGCATCCCTGCAGAGGTGGGGAGCGCACCTACAGGACCTGGAAATTCAAGGTCACTGGAACTCTCAGGAAGCACTGATGCACATCAACTTGCTGGAACTAAAAGCTGTGTTTTTAGGTGTACAAGCATTTCTCACCAGAATCCACAATTCTCAGTTCTAGTGAGAACGGACAACATCACCACTATGTTTTACTTGCTCAAGCAGGGAGGAACAAAATCACAAACATTATCCTCTCAGGCTCAAGAGATTTGGCAATGGCTTCTAAAACACAATATTGCTCTACAGATTCAACATGTTCCGGGACTCCACAACACGTGGGCAGACTCCCTAAGCAGATCCTCCAACCTCTGCCACGAATGGGAAATGGATTGCCAGCGGATTTTACAAATATTCAATCAATGGGGAACTCCAGGTCTAGACCTATTTGCAACACGAGAAAACAAGAAATGCAAAAGGTTTGCAAACAGATTTCATCAGAAGGGTTCGTGGGGGAATGCTTTTCAACTACAATGGATGGGAATGTTTGCCTACGCATTTTCACCGTTCCCTTTAATCCCGAAAGTAATACGCAAGATGAAATCAGAACCGTGTCATCTGATCCTCATAGCACCGGCATGGCAGAGACAGTTCTGGTTCACGGAACTTCTGCGAATGTTGATGTCCCCTCACATTCGATTTCCGCCTGTACACGAACTAATATCCATGAGCAAGGGTCAAGGGGTGCATCCAATCTATGAGCAAGGGTCAAATGGTGCATCCACAGATAAGCTCTCTGAATTTGTCGGCTTGGAACCTCATGACCAGGAATTTCAATCCCTGAATATTCCTCAAGAATGCCGAGATATTCTCAGTCACTCAAGAGCAGTTACCACCAATAAAACATATGCTGCTAAATGGAAGAGGTTCTGTCAGTGGTGTTTGGATCACTCTTTGCACCTCTTCAGTCAACACCAGAACAAATACTGCCGTATTTGCTGCATTTAGCCAAAACAGGTTTAGCCCATTCATCTCTTAAAGTGCATCTAGCTGCAATATCGAGGTACCGATATAGTGTAGGTCAACTCTAATCATAGCAGAAAGTAAATAATGCTACCAGCAATTGGTGAAGGAAGGAAGCAGAGAGGAAACCCCTGAGAAGTAAGGAAATATAGAAGTAAAAAAGGAGAGAAGAAGTAATAATTTTTTTTTTAAATGGATAAAAACCTAGAACCCTCAGGCCACCAAGCCTTCACTATTACCTATCCCCCCAATCTCTCCAAAAATGCAGCTAAGAAGTTCAAGCACAGGCTTATGAAAACTCACCCTGAGACTCTTATTTCAGACCTATACTTCTGCATCAGCAAAGGCATAATTTCGAATGACCTCATCTTCCACACAAAAAAACGCGCTCAGTGGAGAAATATCTTCTACTCCATGCTCCAAATAGCCAATGCTAAAAAAAAAACCTGCATGCCCTCAAATTGTCAGTAACCGCCTCGGACTTATGCTCGGCGAATGCTACCATTTCCATATACAACAATGGTAATATCCTTATACAAGCCTCTAATTCCAATCTCGCTACCATAGACAAGATCTTCCCTACTCTCAAGAAAGCAGTGAACAGCAAGAAAATCACACTCCACGCCACTACTCATCCCAATTATCCTGATGACACCCCAACTCTACCACAAAATCCCATAAGGAATTCAAATGAACCGAAATCTCTCCACACCCCCAATGAACCCTACCCCTCGTCACATCGGTATCAACCACACCTAGGTCCCCTGGCCTAGGAGGGACAGGGTTACTCTTAGCTACTGGCCATCCCATCGCAGACACACCACTGATATCCTTGACCCCCAAGGGAGAATCCACCAACCCGGACTCCACCCACGACATCCCTCTCTCCCCACCTACAACTGAGCTGGCTTGCAAAGCTCCCCATGACCTACCGCCTTCCCCGATATCTGATCGGCTCCCAACACCCTTGATACTCACTCCGCTCATCCAAACTCACCACTCAACGACCATACCCCGATCACATGCGTCAGCCCCTATCATGCTGTCACATATCAAGGCCATCCCCTACATTGATTCGGACCTT
Source organism: Calotriton arnoldi (assembly GCA_963921515.1). Classification (NCBI taxonomy): domain Eukaryota; kingdom Metazoa; phylum Chordata; class Amphibia; order Caudata; family Salamandridae; genus Calotriton; species Calotriton arnoldi. The sequence continues at coordinate 52,703 of CAWUFW010012318.1, read as the reverse complement.
CCAACAAACCTCCATGATCAACTAACCCCATCGATCCCTAATAAGGATATCCACAGACAACCAGTTAACGAGATCATGCAACCAGACCTTACTTGCGGATCTCCCCCTATAATAGAACATACAACTACACATACAACTAATTACCCCAATTATGATTGGATCGCACGATTCAATGAGTTAGCCACCATCCTATCCTATATCAAGGCCGAGTTGCAAAACCTATCAACCATCACCAAAGAACTCCTAAACACACACAGAGCCACTAGTGCCACCGTGAACCGAATCAGTCACCAAACTAGAAGATACAGCCCCAAGAAATCACACCCTGAGGACACTAGGCAGAGTAAGTTACCCTCCCCCAACGACCCATCTCGTCCTAGGAGGGCAAATGCTGAACCATCCGACAATGACATAAATGACCTCCTCATATCCTATGCCAATCCGACTGACAACAGTAAGTCTCGTTGTGGCACTATCCAACCCATTCAAACCAACCCCTTCAGAGAACCCACTCATAACTACAGATCCATCAATAGAGAAAACCTCACAAATATCAACATTGTGCAGACTACTCTTCCCCATTCGATTAGCAAGATGAAGTGCTCACTCGTCAATTGCAGATCCACCAGCAAACATGCTCCCAACATCTACGACCTTATCCTCGCGAATGATCTAGACATTATCGTCCTTACTGAAACATGGCTAAACAGCTCCTCCTCTCCCATCTTAGACCTACTGGTACCTCCCAGTCACAACTTAATCCGCCTAGACAGAAGCGTAAAACCCGGTGGCGGGATAGCCTGCATTTACCGAAACACAATCTCAGTCAATCAAACAGACTCCATCTCTTTATCCTCCTGCGAATATCTTTGTATCAACATCTCTGATGACAAGCGCCTCGGCAGCAAACTTCACATAATTTACCATCCCCCGGGTGATAATCTGACGTTCATCGATGAGCTAATGGAAGTCATTACGTCCAATGACAACTCACAAGTGCCACAGATTTTTCTGGGTGACTTCAATCTCCACTGGAACAACTCAAGCGATCATGGTGTAAGATGTCTTAAATCCTTTTTGTCAGACCAGGATCTGTCCCAATTCTGTGACAGACCAACCCACAACAAGGGAGAGACATTAGACCTCATCATAGCGAAAACGAACACTGTATCATTAGAATCCATCACCCCATGTGACTGGACGGACCATTACAGCATTTTCTTCTCCATCAATATTGAGATAACCCCAAAAAGGGGCCAACCCACAAAAACAAAACAATGGAAAAGGAATATACAAAATATTAACCCCATCGACCTGGTAAACCGATGCAACTCCGCCCTGATCCCCACGTCAGACATGGTCGACGTCCATGACCTCACAGTCTTCTACAATTCCACTATGCTTGAAATTCTTGACGCTACAGCGCCCCTCCAAGAAAAAAACGTTTCATCCAAAGTCTCCAAACCATGGTTCAATGAGAACCTGAACTCTGATCGGCGCAAGCTAAGATCAGCTGAGCGACTATGGAAATCAGCACCCTCCATTGATCACCTATATCACCTTAGAGTGCTGAGGAACTCATACAACAGGAAGATCCTAAAGGCTAAGGCAGACTTTTTCAAAACCCAGCTGAACCAAGCCATTAACCGCCCAAAACAACTATTCAAAATCGTCAAACAACAAGCGCGCAACACGCCCAACTCTATGGAACTAAACGATTTGGCTACACCTAACTGTGAGGAGCTTGCCAGTTTCTTCCTAGAAAAGACAAAAGCGATTGAACTCGACATCCAATCTAAGAAGGCCCTTCCTCAACCTATTGTTCATGATACTAACTTTTACTCTCAGATCAAGGTCCATTTTAGTACTCAGACTGAAACCCCAAAAAACAATGCCTCTTGGCACACCTTCTCTCCCATCCCTGAACAAGAAATCTATAACACTCTTCTAGCGATTAACCCCTCCAATCACCCCCTACCCCCTCTTTATTCAAAATGATAAAAACCCCTATTCTACCCCTATGGGCAAAGATTGTAAACGCCTCTCTGAGACAAGGCTCCACACCGGACTGTCTTAAATAGGGCAGGTCACTCCTAGACTAAAGAAATCCGACTCCCTCTCCTCAGATCTCAACAACTACCGCCCTATATCCATCATCCCCACTTTGATGAAATTGTTGGAAAAATGTGTACAAATACAATTATGTAACCACATCGAGAATTACAACCTCCTAGACAAACACCAATCCGGCTTCCGTCAAGGTCACAGCAGAATCTGCACTCACCCACATAATGGATGACATACTAAAGATGCTAGACCACAACGAATCATGCCTATTGATACTTCTTGACTTATCCTCCGCTTTCGATACGGTAAAGCATGACAACCTATTGTCCCTACTGGAACGAAGGATGGGCCTCACTGGCACAGTGCTACAATGGTTCTCCTCCTTCCTAAATAACAGAACACAAAGAATCAAGACGAAGCATTCACTCTCTCAACCCTCCATGGTCACCATAGGGGTTCCACAGGGCTCAGCACTCTCACCCATTCTTTTTAATCTACTCATGGAGCCCCTGGCAAACGCACTGAATTCTGCGAACATTCTATATCACCTGTATGCGGACAACACTCAACTGTATATGAAAATCTCCTCACCAGAAGATTTCATCTCCCTCAACGCTATTCTACAGAATACTCAAAGCTGGCTCACTGGCAGCCACCTCATGCTTAACACCAAAAGACGGAATTCCTTCTCATCTCCCCACCAAATCACACACCCAAGATTGACTTATGTTTGAAACATCTAACTTCCTTTGACTGTGCTCCCCACATTATTGACTCTGCGAAATCCTTAGGAGTCACCATAGACAAACACCTAAACATGCAGGCGCAAATCAATTATGCCACCAAGGGAGCGAATCACCAGATGAGTATACTAAGGAAACTTAAACCCTTCCTCCCACAGAGCGACTTAAAAATGGCGGTACAAGCCCTAGTGTTACCAAGATTGGACTATGGAAGCACCACTTTGTGCGGTCTGCCCAAATACAAGTTGGCCCCGCTGAGGGCATCACTTAAAGCTGTGGCCAGACTGGTCTCAGGAACTAAGAGAAATAACCACATCTCTCCGACCTTGAAAGTCCTGAACTGGCTACCCTACGAGGCTAGAATACACCTAAAGATCGCCTGCATGACCCATAAAGCTTTGCATAGCAATACCCCCAGTTACCTAGCACTAAAGCTAGATTGATCGGGAGGATGCAGAGAATTGCGAAGTGCGAGTTCGCTACTACTGAAACCACAATCTTTCCACAAAAAGAGAACTGGTTGCAGAGCTTTTTCAGAGATCGCACCGAAGATTTGGAACTTCCTACCTCCAGTGGTACGTGAAATCTCTTCCTTTACCTCCTTCAAAAAAGAAGTAAAAATGCTTCTAATGAGCAAATTCACATCCTAAGACTTTATTTCTTTGTTGACTGCTAGTCACCTATACTATCCATATACTACTGTCTACCTCTTTTGTATTGAACAGCGAATACTGAATGTATGTATATTACCTCAACCACCTAATGTTGAATAACGGAGTATTGTGAAGCGCTTTGATCCCCTCGTGGATCATTCTCTGATGACTACCAGTCACCTATGCTACCCATATACTACTATATATCTCTTTTGTACTGAACAGCGAATACTGAATGTACGTCCGAATGTATGTATACTACCTCAACCATCTAATGTTTAATAACTGTATATTGTAAAGCGCTCTGATACCCTCGTAGGTCATGTTCGCGCTATATAAAACGTTGTAAATAAATAAATAAATACTGGAGAAGACCGGGGCAGGTTTCTCTTTGGTCTTCCAGAGTAATGAAAGAGTTTATGAAAGGACTCTTCAGAGTATTTCCACCTATAAAGCGTCCAGCCATTCCCTGGCAACTCAACACGGTTCTAACACAGCTGATGAAAGCACCTTTCGAACCTATTCATAAGGCTGACCTAAAGTTTGTGTCCTGGAAAACGGCACTATTACTAGCCCTGGCATCGGCCAGGAGAGTTAGTGAAATACAAGCTTTCTCAATTTCTGAACCCTTCATGCAATTCAAGAAGGATAAGGTGGTGCTGAGAACGAATCCAACGTTCATTCCAAAAGTCCTGAGTTCTTTCCATTTGAATGAACCTGTTATTCTACCTGCATACTTTCAGAAGCCAACGTCTCTAGCGGAAAGATCTCTTCACACGCTAGATGTCAGACGTTGCTTGAGATTTTACATTGGTAGGACAAAGACATTTCGGAAATCAAATCAACTGCTTATTGCTTTTGCTCCTCCCAGGAAGGGGTACGCTTTGTCTAGAAACGGTATATCCAGGTGGATCTCTTCAGCAATTGTCTTTTGTCACGAGAAGGCAGGAAGACCATTGACTGCGAAAGTGTCGGCCCATTCGACAAGAAAGATGGCTACTTCTGCTGCACTGCTCGCAGGAGTGTCACTCCCGGATATCTGCAGGGCGGCACCATGGTCAAATGCCCACACCTTTACCAGACACTACTGTTTGGATGCAGCACGGAAAGGAGTTTGGGCGGTGGGACAGGCTGTACTCCGTCGACTATTTCATTGAGGTACTCTTTCTGAATCATATGTCTGTATATACATAATTACTAGATATTCTTGAAAATGTAAAAGGAATGGAAAGTGGGAATTGGAGTTGGTCTCTGTTTGGTAGCTGGGGTTGGATTCTTGAAAAAGTGATTTACCTGATCGTAATATTGGTGCTCTGCTGTGCCCTTATTCAGTGTCTTCCCTTTTGCTGCTCCTATTGTACCACTATTCTCACCCCTAAGAAGAAGATATCAATTCATGACACCAATGCTGCCATAATGATCCAAAAGGATATTGCGGATCTGATGCACATCGATGAAGGAATTTTTGAGAGTTCCTCCCTGCTTACTGATTCACTTCCTGATGTTGACAATATGGAGTGCTCATAACTGTTTATTAATGAGATTTTTATTACTGTTTGTAGTTTTGTTCCCTCATGTTGTGGTTAGAAAATGTTTTAGCTCATGCTAAAAGGAGGGTCTGTTAGAATAGAAATCGTTTATGCTTTGCTGTTTCTAATTAAGTTAGCATTTGCTGCGCCATTTTCTATGTGGGCGCCATTTTAAGCTGTTCGAAACTGATCTAGTACAATTCCGAGAAATGCCTCCCTTAGAGTTTCATTTCTTCATTCCTGTTTTGTTTCAGTAATGAGTGCACTGTTCACATTAGCACATTCCTTTCTCACTAGATAGAGGCCCTCTCCCCCTTGTCTGGTGGCAGGCTCCAGATGGGGCAACCTTGGATTATGTTACTTTGTGTAAGATATGAGCTCTAAAAACGTTTTCTCTGTATTTCAGTGTTTAGCTGCACCTGCTTGGAAAATTCCACTGTGGGCCTGTTTTAGCCCAGTTAGGAAACGTACATAATGTATCTTTATGCTTGTTGATTTCAGTCCTCTCTACAGCACTCCTAGTGACTCCTCAGACCGGGCTCCGCTCTGGGTGTATATTAACAAATAGCTATTATCTTGTATTCTCTACTGTCTGACCGACTCTTCATTTGGTATGGAAGGCTGAGAGGTGGTCATTAGTGACCCAGGTAGCCCTAAACGGGTTACTTCCTTCATGCATTAAGGATAAATCACTTCTTCACCCGACACAGAGTTTATTGGTCACCGCTAAAGCTGACTAGGATAAGAGACGGCGGGGAGGCCAAATGTAAAAGGTGCGGAGATCAAGAGACGTATGACATTCACATGTTTGCTAGCTGCCCGGTCCTGGAAAAATTCTGGAACCGAGTGGGTAAGACAATGTCCTACATTCTGGGCATGGTGGTGAAGTGAAGACCCACTCTAATCATGTTTGGTATTATACAGTCAGGATCTGGGTCTGAGGGCTTTTCAAAACTTCAAAATGAGTTAATATTTTATTTAATCCTCCTGGCAAGAAGGGAGATATGTAAAAGGTGGTGTCAGGCTACACCCCCTACTTAGAGGGAATGATGGAACTCTGTGAGATACTTTGGAGATGTTGACCAAAAGGTTAATCTGAATAGAAGCAAAATCGAAACTGGGTTATTTTAGAATCTATTGGACCCCTAACAGAAAGATCATGAACTCCAATGATTAAACCTCTTGACCAGCTCTTGATGTATGGCGCTGGTTGGTAACTGGCCGTAAACATCAGTTCAGAATAGACCCCCAGTACATTAGAAAATGGGTCAGCGGTGATCAGGAGGGTGCTTGCTTATTTGAGGTACCATGAGGACAATAAAAATATTAAAAAACAATACATTTCTTCATGATTGTCATTATTTAAATAAGAATCTTTATTACCAAGTGTAGCATAAGATTGTAAATCTTTAATCTTTCTTTTAACTGCCTTAATGTCCCATTGATCTGAAAAGGAACCAGGCATTACTATATCATCTAATGATATTTTTAAAACAGAGGAGCTGAAGCAACTCAGTAGGTCCCATAATTTGATAGGGAATCATTTCCCAAATCACACGGTCCATTACAGGATATGCATTTATGTTCACAGCATGATGATCCTAACATGCTCTATGAAAAGAAGAATTGGGTTGTAGTTCCTGATCCACAGAAAACAGCACACTTTTATCAGGAATGTAAAGTCCATTTTAGCAGCAAAACTGTAATCAGCATGATGATCCCCATTAAGTGGAAAAAACACTCCAGTAACAAACCAGAAATAGGACCATGGCGGTACTAGATATCTGTCCCGAAACCAATGGGATACAGAAAGCCATTAGTGATGTTGATGAGCTGTTGATCATTTAATTCAAATCATTTTCATACTGTGCAACTTCTTGAATTAGTAACATTTCAATGAATGCTGGTTCACGGGGCGGCTCAAAATACACTACATCAGTAATTGAGGCCATTGGGATTGTTGAACTCCCAGTTTCATGTTCCTCCATGGAATCTGGTTCTTGGCATAAAGCTGGTAAGACAACAGGCTTTGGTAAGACAAAATGGGGCTCAAGCTTTCCACATGACTGTACTCTTTCTTCTAGGGGCTGTTCCTTCAGAGTACAGAAAGGCTTTGAGGTTCTACACCGAAGGCACTTTGGTGTCGTGGGGTGTAGTTGGGGGTCTGCATCACATAATCAGCCACATAATGCTTTTTAATGTGATCAATAGATTTTTACCTTCACTGCCTAGTTGACAGAATAACAGGATTACACTTTGTGTGCCTACCCCAAGAACTGGATCCAGTGGTCTGTAAAATGGTCAAAGTACTTGCTTACCAGGGGTATTTTCTTGAACTAGCTCTCAAACATTGGGAAGCTGTTCTTCTGCAACTTTAGAAACCTTATCTTCATTGATGCCGGAGTGGGAATGCCTCAAAGTAGATAGAAAGTCTCTGACCTTTAGGACATACTGCAAAACAGTGAAACGGTTGTCCAGGTCAAAATCTTTCTCTTCTGTTACCTTCCCAGGACTATCAAAACCAGGTACATACATAGGATCATAGATACTCCAAAGGGCATCTCATATGGAGTGCGACCACCTAATACTCCTCTTGGCAAACTATTTAATGCTCTTTGAACTGTATAAAAAGATGTAGCCAACTAAGCCCTGTACTTAATTCCCTAGTGGTCAAGGCTTGTTTAAGCATACCTTCTGATGGCTACTTCTTAACACAGATTTTTCACTGTGTGAATAATCCCCTGGCATCAGACTGAGATCTGGTTACTGCAGTCACGTTAAAGATATGTGGAGCAGCTTTTGCAGCCACTTTGGTTGCACAGTTCCCTTTAGCGTGAATTCCTTCACTTTTATGGGCCATGGTATGTTTATCATGGACCAATGGAAGCTTCTCTTATAGCACAGTCTTCTTTCTCATAGATGTTTATTTTTTACTGATTTCCCTTTTGAATCTCTGAATCCGTTCAGGTACCAATGTGCACCATTGTATCCCTACACACAGAAGGAGCAATCTGACACTATTACAGTGGGAACCGACGGATCAGGCTTCTGTAGCGCAAGCAGCAAGACATGAATTTGTGCGAGCTGTGCAATGAAATTACCTAAACATTTAGTGCGTGCATGCAGTAGCTTCAATTTGCCGTGCTCAAAAACTTCCCTGCACTTCAGAGCAAGCTGTGGAGTATTGCTTTTTAGTACCAACTGTATGCTCTGCAGAGCCGTCCTTGTAGAACACACTCTTGTAGTTCTCAATGGGTCATATATTAGGAGTCTGTTGTATATTTTGTACATATTCTAGATATGTGTGCATGCGGAGAGTTGGATTGCACTCAAATTTTATATCAACTGCATTTTACAGGGCAGCCCGCTTCACCCAATGCAGGAGTAAAGCATGATCATTAGGAATGCTTGCTCCTGCCAAAGTTAAGACATTCCTTCAAGGCTTGTAACTTTCTTAACTTTTGTGGAGGCTGTAAGGTAACACACACCTGCAGGAAGTCCAGTGCCAGACTCTTATCCTTTTGAATAACTTGTGTCCAAGAAAAACTAGATTCATGTAAGCAACCTTTTCAAAGTTAATTTTATACCCATGTGTGGTTGGTATCGTCACTATTTGGTCCACCCTAGTCAGTTGTTAATCTAAATTATCGTCCGTGATGTAAATGTCATCAATTTAACACAGCGCCTCAGGATCTTGTTGTAAGGTCTCCATAATCAATATTGCAAATAAACCAGTACTATTCTTATAGCCCATAGGCAATCGTTTAAAAAAGAAGTTAAATCTGTTAAAGGAGAAATCTGTTGAATACTTGCTTTCAGGTGCTAAATTTTGACTGAAAAACCCATTGGAAATGTCCTTAATTGTCTTGTAATGTTTCTACAGCAGATTAGTCAAGACTCCTGTGCTATGAGCATTTTGTACAGCATAAATACAGGTGTGTTAGTTCGAATTTCTGTAGTCTAAAACTATTCTATACGATCCATCGGGTTTTATAACTGGAAAAAGAGGGGTGTTCATTGTAGAACTACAAGACGCTATAATATCTTGAAATTGCAGCTGATCTAAGATGGCTTTTATGTTGTGTTTTGCGTCTGGCTTCAGAAGATAATAAGCTTATACTTGGGGCACACTCTGTAAAATATTGGTATGTGGAACAGGAAATTTATCACACTCCACTTGGTTTCTATATAGTGCTGGTGCTTGTTTCACTGCCTATTCATGTGCATATCTTTCCATGAGGTTTTCAGGTACTAGAGAAGAAAATGCTAGCCTTATTACCTCATCGCCTCAGGACGTATCCCTTTCCCTTATAAAGACTGGAGGACCGTTGACCTTTGCAAGAATAATCTCATAAACACCTGATAAATACGATCAGAATATTGCTTTAACTATGTCTTGTATATCACCCTTGATTTGTAGTTCTACATTATAAATCCCATCTGGAGGGTTTACTTGTCCATCTGATGTATCAACCTGTATGGGTTTACCACCAGAAGCTCTTGGAGAGTCTGGTGAACTATCAACACTTCTTCTGCGTTGTCTAGAAGCACTATCACCCAAGTCCATTTCTGAAGAAGTATCCATAGTTTGTCAGGCATCATTTTTAGTTAGTCTAGGCACTTTCTTCTTCTTCGGGACCTTTCTTTTACTTGTTTACACTAACCTCAGAGTCACATTGTGATTCACTTTTCTGTTGACATACTTGTCCTTTCTGCGATACTAAGTCCTTCCAGTTCTCTTCCATTTTACTGTTGGAGTCCTGAAAAGCATGGGCAGTACCAGCAAATAGTATACTGATACCAATCCAACTTTTAAAATTTTTATCATGGTCCCTCAAATTATAACTACCCGGGCTGGACTTCCGAGTTGACGGAAATCCTGTCCAACTCCCGATTCTTCCTGGTCTTCAGCTCATATGTTTACTTGCCAGAACCCTCAATCTCACTTTTTGTCTTGAGATGTGATTTGACGGCTCATGATACTAAGGTGTCACAGCCCACAAATGTATATGTTTCCAAAATTATCTTTGATAGCTCCCGTTCATGAGCCTGAATAGGAACTGCTGCAATCCTCTGGCGAGTTGTAAGGCCTGCAGCTTTTCCACAACTGTTATTCAGAATGATTGAGGAAACTGTTTCAAAATTAATTCACATTAATTTCATCCCTAAATCAAGAGCTAGTGCAGCTAAATGCTCATTTTGTACTTGTTTTATTATATCAGGTAGCACCCCTAAGGAGGGTGTGCCATGAGTAGTAGTGTGGATACTCGCAATACTTCCCCCAGTGTTGCACTCTTTTAAGGGTTGCACCATCCTAAGGGGAAGACACATAGTCACTATTCGATGCTCTTCTTGGGGTGTTGTGTGAGGATAACCACTTCCAGCTGGTTTGTCTTGTGAGCAATCCAGATTGCAACTTCTTTGCTTTTTATGAACAATTTGTCCATAATAGCATTTACAGTGTATGCACTGACTCCCTTTATGGCAGCCTGTGCTTGTGGTACAGATCCTAATGGAGCTGTTCTGGCCACTCTCTCCTATAGCACATATTGTCTGAGTCACCTATAGATAGCTACTATCCAGTTTAATAATATGATAATCTAATAAACCAACATGCAGATTTGCTGAATTTATATAGGGTGTAAACCGGGCCAATACTTAGAGGACCCAGTCTGACATTTAGTGGTGTATTGTATTGTAATTGCATTTATATAGTGCTTACTACCCCTGATGAGGCATCGGCGCACTTCTTTCGGTGAGTAGCACACTACTCCAGAACCCATAAAGAATTAGGGGTGAATTAGTATAGTGAAATATAAAAGTAATTTGAGTGTTAGATATGTTAGTCAGTTATTTGGATTGAGAAGGATAGTGGAGGGATAGAAGAGGGAAAAAGGTTTGCATTTATATAGCGCTTGCTACCCCTGATGTGGAGTTGAAGCGCTTTTTTGGCGAGTAGCACGCTACTCCGGAACCCATAAAGGATTAGTGGTGAATTAGTATAGTGAAATATGGAAGTAATTTGAGTGGTGGATATGTTAGTTATTTGGATTGAGAAGGATAGTGGAGGGATAGAAGAGGGAAAAAGCTTTGCATTTATATAGCGCTTGCTACCCCTGATGAGGTGTTGAAGCGCTTTTTCGGCGAGTAGCACTCTACTCCGGAACCCATAAAGGATTAGTGGTGAATTAGTATAGTGAAATATGAAATTAATTTGAGTGGTGGACATGTTAGTCTGTTATTTGGATGGAAAAGGATAGTGGAGGGATGTTTTGGAGCTCATAGCAGTAGAAGAGGGCTTGGGATGAGTAAAAGGGAAGTGGAGGGGGAAGAGTCAGAGGGAAGGGTTTAGAAAGGCTTGTTTTGGGGGATCGGAATAGTAAAAGAGGTAAGAGATGATGCAAGGAAGGAAGAGTCTTGAAAGGGTTATTTTGGGGATCATCGTAGTGGTATGGGGTTTGGGATGGATGAAAGAGTGAAGGTAGAGGATATATTGATAGAGGTATAGGGTAAGAAATAGGGTAGTGCATTGGATATTCTGAATTAGAAGAAAAGTAATAAAAATATAGATCCATAAGTACATGGAAGGTATATAGATGCATAAAGGAAGGTGGTATATGTAGATTAAAGATGCATTATGCAATAAACTCCAGCTTTCAAGTGTTGTTGTACTTTAAATTATTTTTTATTTTTTGTATTTCAGTAGTGAAGCAATTGTAGATAAATTATTATGATAAAAAATGTACTTATTTATGCAGTCACTTACGTACATGTTAAAAACATAGAATAAAATGTATCTATCAGTAATATGTACATTTGTTAAGCAGAACTAATGAATATCTATATTTTTTTAAACATAATTCTTCCACACGTTTATACAAAGCAATACACATATAGAGGTACATATCTATAGTCCAAATAAATGTTTATATACAGAGGGATATGCTGTATATTTCTGTTTGCGTATGGTGGTTATGTGGGGAAGAGCCAATTCTTGAGTAGTTTTCTGAATATTAGGTGATTAGCCGTAGATGTGGGGGAGTAAAGAGTTCCATAGTTTGGCTGCTTGAACAGAGAAGGATGTGCCACCCATGTTTTTTTTCTTGTACGTTGGGGTTTTGAGGCGAGGTGCCACTCTAGGGCGGAGGTTCCTTTGTTTAATGTGTTTGGTGATTTTATTCCTTATGAAGAGCGGTCCTGATCCATGTATCACTTTGTGGGTGATACAAAGCAGCTTGAACGTGGATCTTCTGGCAGCCGGTAACCAATGCAGGGCTTTCAAGACAGGGGAGATGTGGTCTTGGGCTTTTATATGTAAGAGTAGTCTGGCAGTCGAATTCTGAATCAGTTGTAGTCTTTTCATGGTCATTAAATGTAATCCGTGGTACAGGCTATTGCCGTAATTGAGTTTGGACAGCACAAGAGAGATGGTAGCCTGGACCTTGTGTGAAAATCCCAAATGGGGGAAGATGCGTCGCAGAGTTTTTATTGTAACAAAGCTTGATCTTGCTAGTCTGCCCACTTGGACATTCATTGATAGCTTGGAGGTCATGGTTATTCTGAGGTTTCTTACTTCCTTCAATACTTTAGGCGGTGTTCCCAGATCGTCAGGCGGCGAACAGGTCATAAGGTTTCCAATCGCCACATGAGAGTATTTTAGTTTTGGAAGCATTCAATTTGAGATGCCTCCCCGTCATCCACTGATCCACGGCTCTGAGACAACTGAAAATTGGCAACTTTCCAATGTCTTTGGGGCATTCCAATTAAAGGAGTATTTGCGTGTCATCTGCATAGTTATAGCACATGAGGTGAAATTGATTGATCAGTGCCGGTAATGATTTCTTGTAGATGTTGAAAAGCATGGGCAAGATGATAGAGCCTTGAGGGTCCCCTGCTTTTGTGAAGTACGGTTTGGATGTGAAAGGGGTGGTATGGATGACATTAGTTCTGTTGCGAAGGAAGGATGCGATCCAGTCTAGAGCAGCCCCCTCTATGCCGGCTTTGTAGAGTCTTTGTATCAGAGTTTCATGGTCAACCGTGGCAAAGGCAGCTGAGAGGTCCAAGAGAAGTAGCGCAGCAACCCCGTTGCGGTCTACTGTGTTCTTAAGGTCATCCCAGATAGCAACGAGGGCAGATTCTGTGCCTCTTCCTGGACGGAATTCCGTTTGGAAATCTGAAAGTATGGCATTATCTTCAATGAATTGTGACATCTGGGTGAATGCTGCTCTTTCTATCAGTTTTCCCAGGAAAGGTCCATTTGTAATCGGTCTGTAGTTGTCAGGGTTCAGCGGGTCCAAGATTGTTTCCTTCAGTAATGGCCCTATGTATGACTTTTTGTGTTCTTCTGGAAATATTCCGTTAGTTAAGGAATTGTTGATGATTCTTCTCACTGGAGTGGCAGCAGAGGTTGTTAGAAGAATTGTCTTGAAGGTTTGCGTTGGACGTGGGTCAGAAGGGCTGCCTGCAGGCCTGCTTGCTTTGACCAGGTCTATAAATTCATTGTGTGAAATGTGTTGGAAGGAACGGAGAGGCTCGGTTAGAGTATTCTTGGATTGTTGTTTTGGAAAAGGGTCAGCACTGGGGCTTTGTCTTTGTTTTAAGTATGAGTCCAACGTGTCTGCTTTGGCAGTGTAATGATTTGTCAGTTTTTCTGTGAAATCCTGGGTAATGGGATGAGCTCTTTCTAGGCAATTTGGTTTCCGAAATTTATTGAGAATTTTATACAATTCTTAATTTGCACATTTAGCATTTTGAATTCTGTCTGAATAGTATCTTTTCTTAGCTTTTTTGATAGCTGACTTGTATAATCTGTTACTTTTCTGTAGCCAAATTTGTCTTGATTGGTGTTTGTTTTGAGCCAGGCACGTTGCAGCTTTCTAATTTGATGTTTAAGCTCTTTTATCTCTGTATTTCTCCAAGGTGCTTGCCTTCTTTTGTGCTGTTGTGTGGTTTTTAGTGGTGTCAGGATTTCAAAAGCTTCCTGTAGCCACTTATATTGTTTTTTTGTAACAGAATTTATTTATTTATTTATTTTTGTCCTCGTGTGCAATAAGTAGGTAAGAAGATCGTAGGTTCCCTCTTTCGAACTTTGCCAACCAGGTTTTTCCCCCAGCTCTCAATTAGAGTAGAGGTGATCCTGCCTTCTCGTGATGGCCCCTCCTTCTATTTCCAAGTCCAGTGGGAAATTTTGCTTGTGGGTCCTCCACAGCAGATCCCTTGAATTATGTCAAATTGCCATGGTGCATAATCATTGGACTTCCCATCCCTCCAAAACTCCCTATTAAGAACATAGTTCCTTATTCCTATTCCAATCCCATCTATCCCAAAAACCAGTTGTCTTACTTTACTCTCTACTACGAGCCAATGTATTAACCCTCTGTACTTATGTTAATCATTCGTATAGCGTTGAGGGGCTACTAAGTATCCATTTTATACATATCTCCCGCCTAGAGAGTACAATTAATTCGAATGGTAAGCTTTTTTGTCTATTATTTAAGTGAAATAGCATAGCGTTTTACTCACAATACCAAAGATAACCAGCTCTATGCTTACCTCAATATCTTGACCCAGCACTTCATTTATGACCTTACCCACGTTGGACCAAAACAGCTGGAGTTTGAGGCACTGCCTAAACATATGGATGTCATTTTCTCTTTCTTCTCCACATTTCGGGCAACCCTTCACCTCTCGACTATTCATCTTTGTTAACTTTTTCGGAGTCCAATATGCTCTGTGTTATGTGAACAAATGTTTTTTTCTGAGAGGTGCAGATTTCGTTGTGTACCATATGCTGACATATATACTTGCCATAGATGTTGTACATCTTGTGTCGGAAGGTCTCTCCCTCAGACCTCTATGGGCAGTGTGAAACCCTCCTCTCCAGACTGAATCATAATCCAGTACCACTTGGATACTTCTTTCTTTTGGAGTGGGCCTCCTTGTAGTTCCTCCTCTAATTTGATGTTTCCCGCCCCATCTTTCCCCAAGTCTTTCGCCCAACTTGTCAATTGATAATATTTAAACTTAGACAAATTGCCTCCAGTGCTTGCTGACAGGAATTCCCAGCCTATCATAGTTCCTTCTTCTACCAGCTGCCCCTACTTCACTATTCCTACCGCCTACCTCTATCTCTCAAGCATTCTGGAGTTCCTGGAGATTCCCAGATTGGGGCGTAGGTGCTGTAATATGGGACCTTTAATGTTCTCTTGATTTGGTACCACAATTCACAAGCTGATAATAATATCTTCAGCCTAACTTTTTAAAAGTATTTAGGATGGCCAAACTTATAAAGAAAGAACTTCCTTCTATCACTGCTTGTTGGTATAATGGATAAAAGGAATTTTGCCTAAGTAATGACTAAACATTTTTGAACTGAAATGCCCAACAGTATTGCAAGAGGTCCGGACTAGCAATCCCTCCATGTTCTTTTTTCTTCTCAACTTTTTCTATGCTATTCTTGCTCCCCTTTGCGGCCCAAATGAAGCTGTTCAGCTCCCCTTGTAGCTTTTTGATCCTAACCGGTTTAAAGTCTAGAGGTGTAGGATTAAAAATGTAGGTAAATTTGGGTAGTATTGACAACTTTACCACGTTAGACCTTCCCATGAATGATAGTGGTAATCCACTACATACTTTTAATAGCTTCCTCGTGTCCACCAACTTCACGTTAAAATTCACTTGAGCTATTTCATCAATGTTTTTCAATACCAATACTGCTAGATATCTAATGCTGTCCTTTGATGGGGATTATAGTTTTGGGGAGTTCCACTCCATAATTTCTGTTATTTGATGATTAATTTGATATCCTGATACTTCCTCAAATCTTTCCAAAATGTCAATTATCTTTGGCAGTGACACTGTTAAATTACTTGTAAAAATCATTAAATCAATTGCATATAGTGCCTCTTTTTTCTGCGACCCCTGGAACTGGAAGGGTATAACGTCTTGAGTAGCTCTAATTGCATTAGCTAAGGGTTCATGTATAAATTAAAAAGCAACGGTGAGAGTGAGCATCTCTGATGAGTACCTCTTTTAATACATATCTCCTTTGTAAGGTTACCGTTTACCAGTATCTTTGCCGTAGGGCTCTTATACATACAGCTCACCATCTTTGAGAACTTTTATCCTAGTCAATAATAGTTGGTGACTTCATGCAAAAAAAGCCAATTGACCCGATCAAAGGCTTCAGTGGCATCGAAAGTGAGCACTGAAAGGGGAATTTTGTCTTAAGTGGCTATATCTATTGCCCCAATCAGTTTGTGGGTCAATTCGTACAGTTGCCTTCCCCAAATAAACCCTTTCTGGTCCCCATGTAGCAGTTGGCCTATCACTTTACCCAGTTGTCTAGCCAGTATCTGGGTATATATTTTATAATCACTGTTTAATAGCGATATAGGCCTGTACGATTCACAGCACTTGGGGTCCTTCCATGGTTTCAGTATTATACTAATAGATGCCTCATTCCAAGATTTTGGTAAAACCTGTCCCTCTAAAAAAACTCTGTTCAACAAGTTAGTTAATATAGGGGCCAGTACTTCCTTTAGGGTCATATAAATTTCGTTTGGGAGCGCATCTGGACCGACTCCCTTTCTTTAGCTTCTTTATCACATCCATCACTTCTTCTATAGTTATTTCAGAATTAAGATCTTCTCTATATTCATTTTGTAGAATTGGGATATCTAATTCCTTCAAGTAACAATTGATTCGTTCTTCTGCTAACTCTATGTCTTCTGAATATAGATATTGAAAGAAGTTAGGTAAGGCTTCCTCAATCTCCAGGTCATCTGTAGTGATATTGAGTTGATTCTCCCTTGTAATAGCCAAGATCTTGTTTCTATTTTGTTCAGTCTTCAGCTTCCAGGCCAAGAGTTTCCAGCAATCTTCCCTGTATTCATAGTGCAACAGCTTACTAGCTTCCCATTTACTTCTAACTGTGGCCTCTAAGATATTTAGCAGGTCATTCTGCTTCTCTTTTATTTCATCTTTTATTTTCTCTTGTTCTTGTGGAAATTCATCACCCTCCAGTACCCTATATAACTCTTGGATTTCAGCCTCTAACTGGTTGATTTTGTTCCTGGTGTCACTATTCTTAAAGGCGGCCAACCTAATCAAAGCCCCCCTAATTACTGCCTTATATGCATCCCAAACTATCTGAATAGGGACTCCGATTTTATTTATTAAGACATATTCCTCTGTCTCTAGCCTCTAGGCAAGTAAAAACCTCAACTTTCCAAACAAAACAGGTGAAAATGATGCAATCACGGGCAGGTAAAAACTTCAATTTTTACTTCAATTTTAAAACAACCACAAGCAAAACAGGGGAACATGATGCAATCACGGGTAGAGGAAAATCGCTTTTTAAATTTCAGGATAGAGACAGCACAAGTCTGTCTTCTTACCACCTCCTGGTCCTTGGTTCACTGCAATCTGGGGCACAGGGAAACTGCAGCTCACAAAATGTAGGTGAATGTTTTGGGTTTCACCCAACAAACCCTTGAGGGGCCTGGGCAGGTGTGAGAGGAGGTCTCAGGGTTGCTTGGGAGCTAGGGAGCCAATCAGCAAGCCCACCTGCTAAGTAGGAGCTGGATGCTGCTCCTCAATTCAGAATCTCCTAGGAGACTGACAGGCTCAATCCACACTCTGGAATTCTGCAGGTAAGGGCCTAAAAACTTTTCCCTCTAACAATACTGCTTTTCCAACACAAACAACTCACTCTCCTAGCCAAAAAAACGAGTGCTACAATCCCTTTCCAAACACTGCTTAAACAACTCACAGCAGAATACTGCAGTCTCAGGGCATCCTCTGTTCGGTCTCTGATGTATAATCTCTCTGTAATGATGATGATGATGCCAGCCCAGTGGACATACACAGGTGAAGTCAGCCCCACAAACAGGCAGAGGTGAAGCCAGCCTCGCAGACAGGCACAGGTGAAGTGAGCCCAGTAGACATACGCATGTGAAGGCAGCCCAGTGGACATACACAGGTGAAGCAAGCATAGGAGACAGGCGCAGGAGAAGTGAGTCCCACAGACCAGCACAGGTGAAGTGAGCCCCACAGAAAGGCACTGGTGAAATGAGCCCCGCAGATAGGCACAGGTGAAGTGAGCCCCGCATTCAGGCCCAGGTGAAGTGAGCCCCAAAGACAGGCACATGTGAAGTCAGACCAGTAGACAGGCACAGGTGAAGTAAGCCCAGCAGACAGGCAAAGATGAAGCCAGTCCAGTGGACATACACAGGTGGAGTGAGACCCGCAGACAGGCACAGGAGAATTGAGCCCCACAGACAGGCACAGGTGAAGCCAGCCCAGTGAACATACACAGGTGAAGTGAGCCCCACAGACAGGCACAGGAGAAGTGAGCACCACAGACAGGCACAGGTGAAGCCAGCCCAGGAGACAGGCACAGGTGAAGCCAGCCTAGTGGATATACACAAGTGATGTGAGCCCCGCAGACAGGCACAGGTGAAGCTAGCCCAGCAGACAGGCACAGGTGAAGCCAGCCCAGCAGACAGGCACATGTGAAGTGAGCTCCACAGACAGGCACAGGTGAAGCCAGCCCAGGAGACAGGCACAGGTGAAGCCAGCCCAGGAGACAGGCACAGGTGAAGCCAGCCCAGCAGACAGGCACATGTGAAGTGAGCCCAGCATACAAACACAGGTGAAGTCATCCCTACAGATTGGCACAGGTGAAGTTAGCCCAGCAGAAGGGCACAGGTGAAAAGAGCCCCACAGACAGGCACAGTTGCAGCCAGCCCAGCAGACAGGAACAGGTGAAGTGAGCCCCATAGACAGGCACAGGTGAAGTGAGCCCCACAGACAGGCACAGGTGAAGCCAACCCAGTGGACATACAAAGGTGAAGCCAGCACAGCAGATAGGCACAGGTGAAGCCAGCACAGCAGACGGGCACAGGTGAAGTCAACGCAGCAGACAGGCACAGGTGAAGCCAGCCCCATAGACAGGCACAGGTGAGGCCAACCCAGCAGACAGGCATAGCTGAAGTGAGCCCCGCAGACAGGCACAGGTGAAGTGACCCCAGGAGACAGGCACAGGTAAAGCCAGCCCTGCAGACAGGCACAGGTGAAGTCAGCCCAGCAGACAGGCACAGGTGAAGCCAGCCCAGCAGACAGGCACAGGTGAAGTGAGTACTGCAGACTGGCAAAGGTGAAGCCAGCCCAGCAGACAGGCAGAGGTGAAGCCAGCCCAGCGGACATACACAGGTGAAGTGAGCCCAGCAGACATACACGGGTGAAATGAGCCCCACCAACAGGCAGAGGTGAAGTCAGCCGAGCAGACAGGCAGAGGTGAAGTGAGCCCCACAGACAGGCACAGGTGAAGCCAGCCTAGTGGACATGCACAGGTGAAATGAGCCCAGCAGACAGGACCAGGTGAGGCCAACCCAGCAGACTGGCACAGGTGAAGCCATCCCTGCAAACAGGCACCGGTGAAGTAAGTCCAGGAGACAGGCACAGGTAAAGCCAGGCCTGCAGACACGCACAGGTGAAGCCATCCCTGCAAACAGGCACCGGTGAAGTAAGTCCAGGAGACAGGCACAGGTAAAGCCAGGCCTGCAGACACGCACAGGTGAAGCCAGCCCAGCAGACAGGCACAGGTGAAGCCAGCCCAGCAGACAGGCACAGATGAAGTGAGCCCCTCAGACTAGCAGAGGTGAAGCCAGCCCAGCAGACAGGCAGAGCTGAATCCAGCCCAGCGGACATACACAGGTGAGGTGAGCCCAGCAGACATACACAGGTGATGTGAGCCCCACAGACAGGCACAGGTGAAGTGAGTCCCACAGACATGCACAGGTGAAGCCAGCCCAGCAGATAGGCACAGGTGAAGCCAGCCTAGTGCACATACACAGGTGAAGTGAGGCCAGCAGACAGGCACAGATGAAGTGAGCCCCTCAGACTAGCAGAGGTGAAGCCAGCCCAGCAGACAGGCAGAGGTGAATCCAGCCCAGCGGACATACACAGGTGATGTGAGCCCCGCAGACATACACAGGTGATGTGAGCCCCACAGACAGGCACAGGTGAAGTGAGTCCCACAGACATGCACAGGTGAAGCCAGCCCAGCAGATAGGCACAGGTGAAGCCAGCCTAGTGCACATACACAGGTGAAGTGAGGCCAGCGAACAGGACCAGGTGAAGTGAGCCCCACAGACAGGCACAGGTGAAGTGAACCCCACAGACAGGCACATGTGAAGTGAGCCCCACAGACAGGCCCAGGTGAAGTGAGCCCCACAGACAGGCCCAGGTGAAGCCAGCACCACAGACAGGCACGTGTGAAGCCAGCCCAGCACACAGGAACAGGCAAAGCCTGCCCAGCAGAAAGGCACAGGTAAAGCCAGCCCAGCAGACAGGCACAGGTGAAGCCAGCCTAGTGGACATACACAGGTGAAGTGAGCCCCACAGACAGGCATAGGTGAAGTGACCCCAGCATACAGGCACAGGGAAAGCCAGCCCAGCAGACAGGCACAGGTGAATTGAGCTCCACAGACAGGCACAAGTGCAGCCAGCCCAGCAGACAGGCACAGGTGAAGTGAGCCTGGTAGACAGGCACAGGTGAAGTGAGCCCCACAGGCAGGCACATGTGAAGTGAGCCCCACAGACAGGCCCAGGTGAAGCGAGCACCACAGACAGGCACGTGTGAAGCCAGCCCAACACACAGGAACAGGCAAAGCCTGCCCAGCAGAAAGGCACAGGTGAAGTCAGCCAAGCAGACGGGCATAGGTGAAGTGAGCCCAGCAGACAGGCACAGGTGAAGCCAGCCCAGTGAACATACACAGGTGAAGTGAGCCCCACAGGCAGGCACAGGTGAAGTGACCCCAGCATACAGGCACAGGGGAAGCAGGCCCAGCAGACAGGCACAGGTGAATTGAGCCCCACAGACAGGCGCAAGTGCAGCCAGCCCAGCAGACAGGCACAGGTGAAGTGAGCCTGGTAGACAGGCACAGGAGAAGTTAGCCCAGCAGACAGTCACAGGTGAAGCCAGACCCACAAACAGGCACAGGTAAAGCCAGTCCAGCAGGCAGGTGAAGTGAGCCCAGGAGACATTCACATGTGAAGTCGGCACAGCAGACGGGCACAGGTGAAGTCAACCCAGCAGACAGGCACAGGTGAGGCCAACCCAGTAGACAGGCACAGGTGAAGCCAGTCCAGCGGACATACACAGGTGAAGTGAGCCCAGCAGACATACACGGGTGAAGTGAGCCCCACAGACAGGCAGAGGTGAAGTGAGCCCCACAGACAGGCACAGGTGAAGCCAGCCCAGCAGATAGGCACAGGTGGAGCCAGCCTAGTGGACATACACAGGTGAAGTTAGCCCAGCAGACAGGACCAGGTGAAGTGAGCCCCACAGACAGGCACAGGTGAAGTGGGCCCCACAGACAGGCACATGTGAAGTGAACCCCACAGACAGGCCCAGGTGAAGCGAGCACCACAGAGGGGGCACATGTGAAGCCAGCCCAGCACACTGGAACAGACAAAGCCTACCCAGCAGAAAGGCACAGGTGGAGCCAGCCCAGCAGACAGGCACAGGTGAAGACAGCCCACCAGACAGGCACAGGCGAAGTGAGCCCAGCAGACAGGCACAGGTGAAGCCACCCCAGTGATCATACATAGGTGAAGTGAGCCCCACAGACAGGCACAGGTGAAGTGACCCCAGCATACAGGCACAGGGGAAGCCGGCCCAGCAGACAGGCACAGGTGAATTGAGCCCCACAGACAGGCACAAGTGCAGCCAGCCCAGCGACAGGCACAGGTGAAGTGAGCCTGGTAGACAGTCAAAGGTGAAGTTAGCCCCACAGACAGGCACAGGCGAAGCCAGCCCAGTGGACATACACAGATTAAGTGAGCACAGCAGACAAGCACAGGAGAAGTGAGCCCCACAGACAGGCACAGGTTAAGCCAGTCCCACAGACAGGCACAGGTGAAGCCAGCCCAGTAGACGGGTGCAAGTGAAGCCAGCCCAGCTGACAGGTGCAGGTAAAGCCAGCCCAGGAGACATGCACAGGTGAAGCCAGCGCAGCAGACAGGCACAGGTGAAGCCAGCGCAGCAGACAGGCACAGGTGAAGCCAGACCAGCAGAAAGGCACAGTTGAAGCCAGCCCAGCAGACAGACACAGGTGAAGCCAGCCCAGCAGACAGACAAGTGAAGCCAGCCCAGCTGACAGGTGCAGGTAAAGCCAGCCCAGGAGACATGCACAGGTGAAGCCAGCGCAGCAGACAGGCACAGGTGAAGCCAGTGCAGCAGACAGGCACAGGTGAAGCCAGACCAGCAGAAAGGCACAGGTGAAGCCAGCCCAGCAGACAGACACAGGTGAAGCCAGCCCAGCAGACAGACATAGGTGAAATGAGCTCCGCAGACAGGCACAGGTGAAGCCAGTCCAGTGGACATACATAGGTGGAGTGAGCCCCACAGACAGGCACAGGTGAAGTAAGCCCAGTGGACATACACAGGTGAAGTGAGCCCAGCAGACAGACTCAGGTGAAGCCAGCCCAGCAAACAGGCACAGGTGAAACCAGCTCAGTGGACATAAACAAGTGAAGTGAACCCCACGGACAGACACAGGTGAAACCAGGCCAGCAGACAGGCACAGGAGAAGCGAACCCCACAAACAGGCATAGGTGAAGCCAGCCCTTCGGACAGGCTTCTGTGAAGATAGTTTATAATGCTCTACAAGTGACACCTTAGGGCCCAATCTGCACCCTACTGATATGGTACATTTTGGCCAACACCCGTCTGGGGTTGCTTGTGTTCCCGTTCAGAGGGGACCGGACCTTCCAGTTAGGGCTAGACTTTTGTTTGGAGCAGGTCCAAGGCGGATTTGCATATGGCTGGTTCCTGCCCAAGGTGGCATTGTAATCAAACAAACCATGGACTGGAACGCAGCCCTGAGTAGTTAGCTGTGCTGAGATTAATTCAAGCAATCTGCCCATCACTTATGAGGGAACTGACCCCCAAACTAGTTTTGATGTTCTTGGTAAGTCAAAGGGATTTCCAAGTCACAATAGGCTTGGAAATTTTGAGGCACTGATGAAGGTGTATATGTAATAAAATGCCCAGTGGTGACATCTACAACATCAAACTCAACTCACGAATATAAAGTTTCAAGGACATATGCAGCATCTGAATTTATAACAAATGTTACTGTACCCCCTGTATAAGGGCACCTTTTTTTGTAAAATGTTGTGTAACTGCTGCCCTGTAATTTACTTCTATTGCAACAGTATCAGATTGCCCCATGTTTAGTGAACAGATTCAACAAACATGAGATCTAAAATGAAGAAACCACCGATTGGGGAAATAATCTTTTATGAGTCAAGCTTGACAAACCTACAGAAAACAGTGGTTTAACATGAAGGAGGTAACCAATAATAAATTGGACATCTCCCTATATTTGTAATAATTTGTTGTAGATGTAATCATTGAAAACTACTTAAAGATTCAGATTATCCGGGCCTCCATGGGTGCCAAAGTGGCACGAGCTGGGCCCCTCTCCCACAGAGTTGCAGAGATTGGATTTCTAACCCCCTGGTACAAGACTTAATCAATGCACCAATATGAATTAGAAATCCAGTTGGACTAAAAGCCATAGACAACCCCCGGAACAGTACTGTGCAAGAACTATTTCCTGGTAATTGTTAGTTCCACAAGGTGAGTTCAGAGAAATAGTGGAACTCCAAACCTGTTTCCATACATGAATAACACTCTAAGAATAGCACAATGAAAAAAGATGTATTTTTTTATTATTATTAAAAATCTAAATCTAGTTTATAAAATGTGAATGGTAACTACACAGAATGAAACAATGAATGTATCTAAGTATGTCATGCTCAGCAAAAACAGCATGAACATTTCAAATATGGTTATTGAGTTCTTAGCATCCTAACACCCTCAAGTTATTTCTAGGTACTGTGTTAATTGTAGATAAAGCAGTAAATAGCAAGACTGTTTTCGAGTTTCTCAAGATGTATCACACAGCATACTTGTGTTTTTGTTTTGAAATAGAACGTCCGCTATTCTCTATCACAGCTTGTTCAGGGCTCAAAAATAAACAGTGACAAGCTGTAGATCACTTCTCGCTGTCCCCGATGTTGCCTCCGACAGAGACTGATTGTGCTGAAGTCACAGCGTCCCACAGCCTGTTCCGGTCCAGCCAAACCCCCAACGGGAGAGTCAGTAAGAGGTGGGGGTGCCCTACCAGAGCCCTGCGCATCAGACCCCAGGTGGGAGAGACCGAGGCAGAGGCTACCAACGTCACATCTTCCACCAGAATCCTCTCCATATGTAGTAGTACTTGGTAATGTTCCGGCGCTCCCTCTTGGTGCCGTTGAGGAATTTAAGCAACTCAAGAACAAGGTACTGAACTGGTTGGATCGTAATACGTCTCTTGGTCTAAGGTTGGAGAAACACATTATTATGGTGCGAAGAGTATTCTGGGTCGGGAGGTCTACAAAAAACCTGTCAGGAGACTGTGTAATTGTCAACTTTACCAGACCCATCTAGTAGAGAGAATTTTATATTCAGTGTTACAGAATAACTTGGGTGGGGTTGTATCGTCAATTGTGGCCTTCCCCCTAGGGCTTTTTTGTAGATCCTTCACCCGTGCTTTGACGCCCAACAGGGTGGGCTCCTGGAGGCTCCCAGCTTATCCCAGTTGTCCCGAGCTGGATCGTCAGTTGGTATCTCAAGACATACCCCTTTATAATTCTTTTACACCTCTGGAATCGTTAGACGCTTGTGATTGACTCATTGACAAAGATCCCTTAGAGATAGCATCCTCCCACCGTAGGAAAATAGGGCCTCCCTCTATAGGTCCTGGGGGCGGTAAAGCCTGTAAATTTATCTCATGGAACATTGCCGGATTAGCAAACAAGATCAATGACCCCGGATGGATCACTTTTATACAAGGATTTAATGTGATTTGTCTCCAGGAGACGTGGACAATTACTAATAGTTTCTTTCTCGAGGGATTTAAGACCTTTTGTGTACCAGCCTCTCCTTCATGGGCGGGAAGACCTAAGGGCGGGCTGCTGATTTATGTCTCCCTGGGCATACGGTGCCGCTTGAAGGAATTACTAACTGATAATGATTGTCTGCAGGCTATATCTTTTTCCCCGGGGCCGGTAAACCTGTTGTTGAATTTTTATAATGCCAATCTTGCGCCTCCAATTGTCTGTAATATCACAAGGATGGGCTCTTTTCTAAGGAACATGACCATTAAGGCTCCCTTGAATGGCTACCTCATGATTGCAGGAGATTTTAATATTCATCTATGTGGGGACCTAAATGCAGGCACTATAACCAGCATAGGATGCCCTCAGATGGCTTGTATGCATGTTGAACACACCCTACAGGGAGACAGTCTTAGTCGATGAGTTTGATTTAACCATGTCTATGAGCAGGGTGGCCCATGGCAGGAACCATATTAATCCGACATTCACTGGGAGGGGGAGCTCAACTTTTATAGATTTCATTTTTGTTTCCAGCCCCTTCTTCCAACTTCTTTTGGTTTTCTCTGTCAAAGACAGCATTTACAGCGATCATAACCCGCTGTGTATCTCGACCACATGGCCAAAGCCTGGGAAATCCCATATGTTAGTTCCCAGCGGAACACTAAGGGCAATAGATCAGGGCAGAAGGCTAAGGTGGGCACAGATAACCCCGGACTCCTTATATGAGTCCCTTTTGGCCAAGTGCAAGAAGAAAATTGATATCTGTACAACTGGACGTGAGGAGGCAGGGGCTGCACTGGAGGCATTCTCGGCCATTTCTCGTACAATTCGACACCTATTTAAGGCACCACCCATGTCCTCAAAGGGTCGACTCACAAGTTAGTTTGATCACGATTGTTCCCGTGCGGCCAGGGATCTGAGGGGTGCATTAGGCACTATACCAAGGGACTCTGCTTTGGTAAAAGAGTGTAGGGGGATATACAAAGCTGACTTAGCAAGGTGTAAGGCTGAACTAAAGGAGGAGGCATGGAGTAAGCTCATTGAGGCCCGTACCCTGAAGAATAGTAACCAGTTCTGGAGTGTTGTCAACTATCGTTTCCTGTCAGGTGAAAACACTCAGGCCCTAGACGCACATATCACAGAAGAGGAATGAGTTGGCTACTTCCAGGAAATGTTCAGCAGCCCATCGGATGCAAGTCTAGCTGGTGGTGGAGGGAAGTCGTCCCTTGTCATCACAGCCGATGAAGTTTGCAAGGGTATAGCAGGGTAGTCTAGGAACAAAGAGCCAGGACCTGATGGTATCCCTCCGGACCTTTACCTATCTAACCCACAGTTGTGGGTGCCAATCCTTACCACCATTATAAATGCTGCAATACAAGAGGACCTGCCTAGCACTTGGTCCCTATCCACCATTGTCCCGGTCTTCAAAAAAGGAAATAGGGACAGCACCCTCTGTTACAGGCCCATATCCCTACTGGATTCATCTGTTAAAGTGTTGGGACGTGTCCTGATGGATAGGCTGTCCACATGGGCGGACGACAAACCCATCTTAACTGACTTCCAATACGTTTTTTGTCCAGGGAGGTCTACAGTCGACCAATGTCTGAATTTATATATGATTGTCAACAAATATACCATTGCTCGATCTGGTAGTATATATCTGGCCTTCATGGACTTGTCCTCCGCCTTTGACTGTGTAAATAGAAATGAGTTATGGGAGACCTTATCGAGCATGGGCGTGGACAAAGACATCGTCCTTTTCCTCCGTGAGCTTCATAGGGACACCAAAGTGGTGGTACGGTACACGAATGACTGTCAGGTCACCCATCAATTCCTAATTCAGAGAGGGATGCGACGGGGCTGTATATTGGCCCCTTTCTTATTTAACTTGTATATTAACGACCTAGAGAAGGTACTAGTCGACACTCAGGTAGACTTCCCCCAGGTGGGACGGCGCTGTCTGCTGGTACTATTGTATGCTGACGATGCCGTCCTTATGGCCAGGACAGCGAGGGGTCTGCAAACCCTACTCAACTCCTTTGTGAAGTTTATGGAGGACCAGGACCGGTCAGTCAACAATTCTAAGTCATATGTGATGCAGGTGGGGCTAAGTTCAAGGAAGTCCTTCAACTTCAAGGTAGGGTCTACACCGGTCCCTAAGACCAGTGCCTTCTCTTACCTGGGGGTCATGCTGGATGCCAAACTAAATCAGGGCCCCCTGAGAAGCAAAAAGACAGGGGAATTCCAACGGGCTAATGCAGCAATTTTTAACTTTGCTTCACGGTTGGGTCAAAAACAAGTAGGTGCAATTTTGGAGATTTATAGAGCTAAGTGTCTAGCACAGGCAACTTATGGCAGTGACATTTGGGGCTATACATCACATGAGGAGTTACAAAGAATTGAAAATAAGTTCCTGAGATGACTCCTATGTGTACCCCAGGGAACCTCTACTTTTTCTGTACACGAAGAATTGGGTATGTCCTACCTGTCAGACCTGTTGTCTTTTCGCACATTATCATATTGGCTCAAAGTCTGGGTGAATAAGGGGACCGCCTTACATAAAGACATCATAAGGGATTATATGACCCTTGATTATGCCCCCCATATCCCTTGGTTTAAATATATCCGGGAAGGGTTTAGGACTCTTGAAAGGGCGGACCTCTTTGGTGACCCGGATTCAATCAACAGAACGGATTTACTGTGGGCTAAGGAGTCTTTTTTTAGACTCCAGGTGGTGAATAGGGAGGAGTGTGAGTTAATGAAGCCCAGTGTACGCAAATACATTATCCTGAAAACCGTACAATCTACGGAACCGTATCTCCTTGGGATTTCTAATACATATGACTGTTTTTTATTGACAAGGTTCCGTTTTGACTTATTTTATCTCCTTCTTGCCCACCCTCTAGGGAGTAGCAAAGGTGAGAACCTGCCACCATGCGGTTGTGACTGTCCCCTCAGGACATGATTCATCTTTTAATGTTTTGTAGTTACTATGAGGTGCCGAGGAAGACCTATATAATCTCAATTTTAAAAACAGCAAATTTTAATCAAGTGCGTCCTGCCTTTACATTTTTGCTATGCTCTCAGGGTCTACGTTATGGTATGTTCTGTTCCGATTCCAGCCTCCCATGTGTGAAGGGATGGTGCAGCTTTCCATGGCAGGGGTGCCGTGTAAATAGTTTTTATCCAAAGAGCCCCAAAGCATTTGAAAGCGCACTCGACTTTCAGAGGAAAACCTTCCGGTTTTATTTACAAGATGGGCTCTTTGGATAACAACTATTTACACGGCACCCCTGCCGTGGAAAGCTGCACCATCCCTTCACACATGGGAGGCTGGAATCGGAACTGTGCCAGATTCATCGGCACTTCAGGGGTGATTAATTCGAATTGGCATGAGTAGGCTTTGAAGCTGACGCCAATTCGAATTAATCAACCCTGAAGTGCTGATGAATCTGGCACAGTTCCGATTCCAGCCTCCCATGTGTGAAGGGATGGTGCAGCTTTCCACGGCAGGGGTGCCGTGTAAATAGTTTTTATCCAATGAGCCCATCTTGTAAATAAAACCGGAAGGTTTTCCTCTGAAAGTCGAGTGCGCTTTCAAATGCTTTGGGGCTCTTTGGATAAAAACTATTTACACGGCACCCCTGCCGTGGAAAGCTGCACCATCCCTTCACACATGGGAGGCTGGAATCGGAACTGTGCCAGATTCATCAGCACTTCAGGGGTGATTAATTCGAATTGGCGTCAGCTTCAAAGCCTACTGGAGGAAAAATGATTTAAATGCAAGTATGTGACAGCAGAGCGCACTGTGGGCTTTAAATACAAATATTGTCTCTGATTTTGGACTACAAGTCCCAGCATTACAATGTGACACTAACTCACTGCGCAAAGCCCACTGGGGGTATTTAAATGAATCATGCTGTGAAGAGAAATATCGGAGCCAACTGCTGCACATCTTAATCACCCATGACTAAGAGGCAGGAGCCTCGAAACGCGTCGGGACAGCAAATTGCAGATTTGAAAGCTGATGCCTGTTCATCTTGTAAATGAAGGCGCACCCGGCATATAGCAGAGGGGCGCCTTTAGTCACTCCCCGGGCAGGAGCAGCCAAGGTGGAGAGTCGTCCTTCTTTGTTGTCGCCACAACGGAGGGTCGCGCCCATGACGTCATCGGATGGCGCCCAAGGGACTACAGCTTATAAGGCCCCGCAAGGCGAGGGATCGGCCTCTTTTTCCCTTCACTGAGCACCGGGATCCATCATACCGGATTCGCACAAGGTCCAGATTTGTGCGCATGGGGCACAAAAGGTGAGCACGGTAGATGGTGGGCACAGTGGGGGGGGGGACCAAAAGCGTAGCCACGGAGACGATGTGCTTAGTATAGTTATATTATTATTGTTGTTTTGGTAGAAAACAGGTTGCAGAGCAATATGCAACTGTCTCACGACCGAATATAATTCCTACTTTGTCTTTGTTTCATGTCGGGACCACCTCGGGAGATGGCGGTAGCACGATTCCAGGAAGTTGACCGGCGTATCCGGAGGATGTCGGCCAGCAAGAAGAGCGAGGCAAGGCAGAGCGAGCTGAAGAGCGTCATGGCTGCCGGGAGACATGGTTTAAGACGCCGAGGTCTCTTTGGTATCAGCAGGTTTGGCGTGTGCCAAAATAGGAAAAACGCTTCCAGGGCTTGGGCAGGGATGTTTTGGCGCAGTGAGTGGAGCACAGCAACAGGGTTTAGGCATCAAAATCACCCAGGAGACAAAGTTACAGTTGTCAGATGATATATATATATATATATATATATATATATATATGGGAAATAATGATTTCTTGAGCAGCATTCATTTGTGAGATTAGATGGTGAATTAGCTTGAACAGAGTGCGCAATCAAATCTTCCGTATCAAAGCCCTTTAATAGACAAAATGAATGGTGCAGTTAGATAAAGCGGGGGTAATTGTTTGGTCAGAACGTTGAGCTCCGGGGGGGGGAGGCCGCGTGGCAGACTGGGCTCGGGTCAGAGCTTTCCGATGGCAGAGCCGGGGAACTGTGGGTTTGGTGGGAGAGCACCACCGATTTCAAGCGGTGCACCCACTCTACAAAATGCAAATGACCTCCATTTAAAATGAGCCGTTTAAGGTATAGGTCCGGGTAGGTAATTCTCATTCAACAGCGGATAGCGCGGGGTATTAAGGCATCTTTGGTAGGAAGATTAAAGTTCGACGTTTTTGTATTCAGGTGCGAACATGCAGTCTTTCGGAGGCTGTGTTAGGTGGTGATGCACTTCGGCTTTCCCTGCGGTGCAACTGTAGAAACGATATCTGCGCAAAGGCTTGGGGTACAAGTCCCCATGCTTTCCATATTGCTCCGGGGCCTAATACCGTGGCAACGGTTAGGCACGTGTATTTAAGTTGTTTGGCCTGTGGGGGGCACGGGGTTGGCACAATGACCCTTTTCTTTCTCTGAATTACAATTGAATCGTCATGCAGGGCTTAGAAGTGGAGAGGTGTGGTGCAGCGGCCAGGGCAGCTGACTTCGGAGCACAGGGGTCACGGTTCGATCCCTGGCTCCCGCGGCAGCTCAGCTCAGCACCCTGTGACTCTGGGCAATAGCTCACTTAATTTCCACAACGGCCCCCAGCGCCTTGAGACCCGTAAGGGTGAGTAGTTCGCGCTTTACAAATACGGATTTTTTAGATTTAGAACGACTTTGGGCGTTACGTGGCAGTAATGGTATGCAGAGAATAAATAAATCTACCCCTCCGGGGCAACAAGGTTTCTCTCCACCGGCAAAGTCCAAAGATAGCAGAGCAATTGCTCAAACTCTATCAGGGATTATAGTGTTTCAGGGCAGTGCCGGGGGGCGAGACCGTAGAGGTTAACCTGGCCAAAGTTGTTCAGGAGGACATATCATGAGTGGCAGTTCTTTGCTATGGACCAGAGACTTTCAAGGCTCTGGTCCTTGAAGAATGTCTTCTTTAAAAAAAAATAAAAAAAAAATTAGATAGCTTGGTTAGGGAGAGGATGTGGCATAACGGCCTGAGCTGCTGACTCGGGTGCCGGTGGGAACCAGGTTCGAGTATATGCATCAACATCCTGTGTTTCTGGGGGAGAAAAACACCTATTATACCTGCTGAGGCGATTCAGCGCCATTAGATCCTCATGGGCAAATTGCACTGATAAACAAATCCTGGGTTCTTATTTATTGTGAGAATATTCACACCGGTCTTTTCATTTTGTATGTCAAAGTTAGCTAACTTGCGGGCGGGCTTTGGCTCACACAGAGGGGACGCTGGGCGGTCGTCCGGGATCCTGGATGGCAGCATCAAAACCTCCAGGCTAGGTTCACTACGCTTCTCATCCTTCCGATGTTGAATGAACTCCTACCAAATTAGCTAAGTAATAGCTGCAGTACTCGCGGGTGTGCTTAAACACCCGATGACTGGGGTAAAGCACAGTTACATGGAAGGCTGGGCAGTTATTATGCAACTTCAGCCTGAATGAAATTGTGACAGCTGATGCAGTGCATGGTAAAAGGTCATGAGGAGGGGTAGACAGAAGTCCTGTTGAAGGAAAAATTTGTAGTACGCTCCTTTTGTGTTCCAGTAATGCTGCCTGGTAACGTACATTCTAAAACATGATGTGGTCTTTAACACAGGGCAGCACATTTAACTGTTGCACCTCACATGAGAACAAAGTAAATCAGGGTCTCCAAACACGTGGAAAAGACGGCTCTGGTCTTAGTCTCAGCTTTCCTAAGGTCCAGCGTTATGACATGTTAAGCACCCATGCTCAGATGTTCTAAGTGTCTTGACTTCGTTTATCGATGGTATTAGTAGGAACGCCGCGGCACTTCTGTTTAGGGTGAGCGGTACATCATTATCTAACTGGAGGCGCATCAGTTGTAACTTTAATTTGACGACGGCCGCATTCCGCCCTACGGTATATGGACTGGTTGGTTAATGACCTCGCAGTCTGCCAGTCGCTACCTTTGATCAGGCGTATTAATCAGCGGGGATTCGGAGGTCGGGTTTAGTGCTTTGTGCAGTGGCAACAGATGCCCAGAAAGGCTAATGATTCGGCGGTTGCGCCAAGCTGGTTGCCCTCCACAGGAAGTACTTCTGTTAGCCAGCTCCACGTGAGGTGCCACAAGCTTATCCCCGAAAAGAAGGAAAGGCATTTTAAAGCCATCCAAATAACGTTTGGCGATATATTGCGACAGAAATTCAC
Organism: Calotriton arnoldi; assembly: GCA_963921515.1. NCBI lineage: Eukaryota > Metazoa > Chordata > Amphibia > Caudata > Salamandridae > Calotriton > Calotriton arnoldi. The sequence goes on along the minus strand of CAWUFW010012318.1, from coordinate 20,535 downwards.
AGGATGCCTTCCCCTCGAAACTCGGTTGCATTGTGGGGAAGTGCTAAGATTCAATCAAGATTAAGGGAGCTTGACTACATTACCAAATATTTATTTTTAAGGTCAGCAGTCTTTAGTGGGGACTGATGGTACACAATATAATCAAAATAAAGGGCACTTTTGGGCCTCCGCCGACTCGTGGAGACAGCTTCCTCTTCATCTCAGTTCCTTATTCCGTAAGCGACAGTGTCCCCTTTTAACCAACGGAACGGTAAAGGAATGTATAGATGAACAGACCCTAAGAGCGATGGGATGTTCCCTGACAACAACAAATGTATTCCCAGCAGCTTCACAGGGGGAGAAGACTCCTGGGAGCTACAAGTACAACGGTAGTCACTAGTGAGGAGTGGTTACGCGTAGGGGTCGCCTCCCGTAAACGGAATAGGCAGGGGAGACATGGTCAGGGTCTCAGATTTGGAGCAGCAGAGTGGGGTAAGGGATAGACGCTGTCCTCAGACCTGCTTCACTGTAGAGCAGGAAATTCCACTCTATCTGTAATTAGAGAGACAGGGAAAGGGCATTGGGAGACAGTCAATATTCGACACCCATTTCAGAAAAAGAAAGTTGGGTAGTGCTTCATTGGTGCCAGGGGTTGCTGGTGGAGCTTACCAACACCCTGTTTCTTGGTGCCAGTGTGAAATGAATAGGTGGGGGGGTCCGATGGGTATGAACGGGGGTTTTTTATCTGGAGGCAGGGTTATGCACAACTGATCTTAAGTATACTGGATATTCATAATATTGGCTGGCGCTTCTGAGCAAACAGAGGCCCATGACTTGTTTTCTTCACAGCTAAAGCCTGCTGCTGAGTAGGGAGGTGACACAATTGGAGGGCATTGGTTCTCGACACAGAGGGTAAAAAACCTTGGAGGCCCACAGGAGATAATTTCCGATGGCCCCAGGGCCGGGCACTCCCAGGCACTCGGTCGGCCCAAGTTGGGGTGATGGTTTCGCTTTATGGCTGACATCTCGACCAGAGGCCAACAATTCGGGCTGTTTACAGTATTGTATTGGGATGGGAGTCTTAGTGACCATTAATGATATGGGTGGCTAATGCATCCCAGCTCTTTGCAAGGGGTGGACACGGGTCACTCAGTTGCGATACTGGGTATAGTAAGTGAGGTTTTTTGTCCTAACTACGGTCGATACTCGCTGGTCAGGGAACTTGGAACAGGGGGGTCTAAAACAGAGGACAGCATAGGGTGTCCAGACTCCGGTTTTACTCACCTGCTACTGGCGGGCAATTCTTATTATGCAGTGTGGGAGCTAGGTTACAGTAAGGGATTGGCATGTGTCATCAAGAGGACCCCGCGCTGGTTTTAGTGTCTACATCTTACGGACATCTAGGTACGAAGCCAGAGGCGCCTTGAGTTGGATTGGGGAGGAGGAGGGTTCCTCACTTCCTTATTGAGCACTAAGCAGGCTGGCCCACAATCGTCCTATAAAGGAAAGGAGGTACGAACAGAGTGACACTAGGGTTGCAGTAGAATCCGGCTTCCATCCTGCAGCGCTCTGCTGGGGTTCAAGGTCCTTAGTATGCCCGGAGGGTGAACCACTAGCGATCAAGGGGTGGAGCAATTGACTCTGAGGGGAGGGGAAGTGTGCAGCTGAGGCACTAAAGAAATGTGGTGAATTAACCCCTAATGAGTAAATGTTATCACCCGGATCAGTATTTCCATGGGATTATGGATGCAAGTGCGATGTCACTCAGTAAGACCTTCGGTATTCCGCAGACAGCACCTTTCTCACAACTCACAGGCCCACCTGTGTCTGCAGCTAGGTTTCCGTCAGGCAAGGTACGGACTCCGGGTTCAGGTAAGAGGAGCATATCAGCCAGTGGTGGGGACTCGTCCGTAGGATACGGAAATCTTAGGTAAGCCATGAGGATGGCAAGAGGACGCGGAAGAGTACATCTACCCCTAGACACCAGGGGCCCAACAAGGGTAGATTTTTATTAGCCTCTTAGTTGGGAGAAAGCGGAGCTTGGGGTGGGGAAATACTTACAATACCGCAATGGAGCGAACTACGCAGCTAGGATGGTCCGTAGCCAGACAATAAGGTCGATATGGCCTCCAGCTTATAAGGTGCTGTCGTAACCAAGTAGCAAATAGGGACCCATTGGGAAATCTGAGGCAGAAGCATATCTGTAAGCACCCATAGAGTGAGGGTGCGGGGGATGGAGAGAGGCCCCTTAGGGAGGGGGTGCATTTGGCCATACAGGGAACAGCAGCTCCGCTTTGGGCAACGGCACAATCGTAGGGGTGCTAAAGAGGCCCTTCAGTGGTAGCGGAGGGGGAGGGCGAGTTCGCCAGTGATCTCTTCGCCCTGTGGCGGAATTTCTTGCAGCAGAAATGGGGGCTACCCCAAATGTGGACTGATTTACTGGACTTTCCCCTTGGAGGGGGGTTGATTTATGTGGGCACTGGGCAGGCAGGAGGGGGGACTGACCTGCTGGTGGTCCTGGACCTTTCTGCCCTACCCCGGGATGCCAGAACTTGAACATTTTGGGGGATTTTGCCTGGTGGCAGGTATCCCATGGCAGGGACGAACCGCTATGCGGTGCCCTGGATGTTACTAATAAAGGTATGCCCTTGGTTGAAGGTGTGGGCGATGGATAAGGTAAAGGGGCCTGCTGGCACTTGGCATTATCCTTTCTTAAATGTTCCTCTGTGAAGGAAGGTAGAGATACTGATGTGTTGCTTGCACAATCTCTGAGCAGTTCATCTGCCCTATGTCCTGCTTCTCATAACAATTATGTATGATCTGGCTGATCTTATATACGGTGTTCTCATAACAATGTTTGCTTAACTATGACGATGGTTGTCACTTATCATTTCACAATGAGTTTATGTGTCTATGTGATTAAAAAGGCTACGCCCTTGGTTAAACCACTTTTAATGGCTGTTGTCCATCTCCTTGGGAGTGATGCAGTGGGGGGCAGCGAGTTGCACGTGGTGAGTGCACTATGAAGGCGCACCCGGCATATAGCAGAGGGGCGCCTTTAGTCACTCCCCGGGCAGGAGCAGCCAAGGTGGAGAGTCGTCCTTCTTTGTTGTCGCCACAACGGAGGGTCGCACCCATGACGTCATCGGATGGCGCCCAAGGGACTACAGCTTATAAGGCCCCGCAAGGCGAGGGATCGGCCTCTTTTTCCCTTCACTGAGCACCGGGATCCATCATACCGGATTCGCACAACCACCCACCCACCCTGGAAGAAGGCAGAATGTGGCGGAATTTCTTGCAGCAGAAATGGGGGCTACCCCAAATGTGGACCGATTTACTGGACTTTCCCCTTGGAGGGGGGTTGATTTATGTGGGTACTGGGCAGGCAGGAGGGGGGACTGACCTGCTGGTGGTCCTGGACCTTTCTGCCCTACCCCGGGATGCCAGAACTTGAACATTTTGGGGGATTTTGCCTGGTGGCAGGTATCCCATGGCAGGGACGAACCGCTATGCGGTGCCCTGGATGTTACTAATAAAGGTATGCCCTTGGTTGGAGGTGTGGGCGATGGATAAGGTAAAGGGGCCTGCTGGCACTTGGCATTATCCTTTCTTAAATGTTCCTCTGTGAAGGAAGGTAGAGATACTGATGTGTTGCTTGCACAATCTCTGAGCAGTTCATCTGCCCTATGTCCTGCTTCTCATAACAATTATGTATGATCTGGCTGATCTTATATACGGTGTTCTCATAACAATGTTTGCTTAACTATGACGATGGTTGTCACTTATCATTTCACAATGAGTTTATGTGTCTATGTGATTAAAAAGGCTACGCCCTTGGTTAAACCACTTTTAATGGCTGTTGTCCATCTCCTTGGGAGTGATGCAGTGGGGGGGCAGCGAGTTGCACGTGGTGAGTGCACTATAAAACCGGAAGGTTTTCCTCTGAAAGTCGAGTGCGCTTTCAAATGCTTTGGGGCTCTTTGGATAAAAACTATTTACACGGCACCCCTGCCGTGGAAAGCTGCACCATCCCTACACATGGGAGGCTGGAATCGGAACTGTGCCAGATTCATCAGCACTTCAGGGGTGATTAATTCGAATTGGCGTCAGCTTCAAAGCCTACTGGAGGAAAAATGATTTAAATGCAAGTATGTGACAGCAGAGCGCACTGTGGGCTTTAAATACAAATATTGTCTCTGATTATGGACTACAAGTCCCAGCATTACAATGTGACACTAACACACTGCGCAAAGCCCACTGGGGGTATTTAAATGAATCATGCTGTGAAGAGAAATATTGGAGCCAACTGCTGCACATCTTAATCACCCATGACTAAGAGGCAGGAGCCTCAAAACGCGTCGGGACAGCAAATTGCAGATTTGAAAGCTGATGCCTGTTCATCTTGTAAATAAAACCAGAAGGTTTTCCTCTGAAAGTCGAGTGCGCTTTCAAATGCTTTGGGGCTCTTTGGATAAAAAATATATATATATATTCACCACTACATCCTCCAAGATAAAGAGAACAGTCTGCACTCCAAATTGGGGGAAAAAATCATCCGTTTTCATTAGGCAAGCCAGCAATACTCAGGACGCGTTTCAGCTTTAGTATCAAGCCTTTGTAAACTGAAGGGCGCGCCGTGGTTCTGTTTATATACATGCACAAGCTTTAATTAGAACCATGTGGTTTGTTCTTAAGGCTCCGGTTCCCTGTTTAAATATTTAAAGGTATCACGACATGTGTCAAAAATGTTCAGGACAGGGAACCAGGCAAATATAAAAGTGCTTTGTGCAAGAAATGTTCATTCATATTCATTTACGGCACCCTTTTAAAATGCAGGTAGTTCGATTAAATGTCTTTTTAAAAAAAAAAAACAATCAGGCTCCCCATTTGCACTACTTAGCTGTATGCTTTGTATTTGTGCCCAGCTCCGAAGCAATCCACAATCTTTAAACACAGGGTCAGTCTCTAATGTCAGGGGCTTTCCCAAGAGACCTTAGCCCTCGCTCTCCTCCTTTGATGTTTCTTTTGTTGCTCCGGGGGCGAACAGGTTTCACACGTCGTGACCTCACAAAGTGCGGTTCTGCCTGTAAGCTTCCTGAACGCTGGTGGTGCAGAACAAAGGTGTCACCGCTAACACCTGAAAATTCACCACTACATCCTCCAAGATAAAGAGAACAGTCTGCACTCCAAATTGGGGGGGGAAAAATCATCCGTTTTCATTAGGCAAGCCAGCAATACTCAGGACGCGTTTCAGCTTTAGTATCAAGCCTTTGTCAACTGAAGGCCGCGCCGTGGTTCTGTTTATATACATGCACGAGCTTTAATTAGAACCATGTGGTTTGTTCTTGAGGCTCTGGTTCCCTGTTTAAATATTTAAAGGTATCACGACATGTGTCAAAAATGTTCAGGACAGGGAACCAGGCAAATATAAAAGTGCTTTGTGCAAGAAATGTTCATTCATATGCATTTACAACACCCCTTTAAAATGCTGGCAGTTCCATTAAATGTCTTTTAAAAAAAAAAAACAATCAGGCTCCCCATTTGCACTACTTAGCTGTATGCTTTGTATTTGTGCCCAGCTCCGAAGCAATCCACAATCTTTAAACACAGGGTCAGTCTCTAATGTCAGGGGCTTTCCCAAGAGACCTTAGCCCTCGCTTTCCTCCTTTGATGTTTCTTTTGTTGCTCCGGGGGCGAACAGGTTTCACACGTCGTGACCTCACAAAGTGCGGTTCTGCCTGTAAGCTTCCTGAACGCTGGTGGTGCAGAACAAAGGTGTCACCGCTAACACCTGAAAATTCACCACTACATCCTCCAAGATAAAGAGAACAGTCTGCACTCCAAATTGGGGGAAAAAAAATCATCCGTTTTTAGGTCTCGCCTATGCAGCGCGCATGCGCTGCATAGGAGAGACCTTTAGCTATCGGCACAGCTTTGGGGGCAAAAACGTGCACGCGTTGCATTGCTTGCAATGGCAACATGTGCACGTCTGGCGATTCCCTTGCGGGAGCGCGCGGCGCCATATGGTGGCGCCACATGGTCACAATCATCGCGCCTTGCTGCACGCTCCCGCAAAGGAATCGCGCAGGCCCCCTCCCCCTGCTGCCGCGCGAGGCGCGCGCTTGTGTTAGAGTTGGTTTCAGTAGTTGGAAAGCGCTGCCCTTGGGTTGCCTCGACCCACTGGCCCAACATGTTAAATCTGGTGTCCTCAGATGGACACTGCAATGTCCCTTGAAGTGCAGATGACTTTCCCCCCACCTCTACTCCAGTTTAATATTATTCCGTAGTGTGACCCATGCACCAGGGGCGGCAGTTTTCCTTCTGGCCTGTTTTTTTTTTTCTTAGCTTGAGATAAGATCACACTGTCTTTGAATCTCAATGATCATTTCAGGCACAGCAAGTAGGCAGTCAGTAAACCTTTTCATTAACTACTGGCCACTTGACTATAGATTAGGTGGATTATAAATAAGACGCTAAAGCAGGTTCTCTAGTGACTGGCAAGCAGTGCAGCGACTACAGGCACTAATGGGTGGAATTTCTTGTTTGCTTCTATAAAATGGCAAGTTGACTATGTGCTGTCTGAAAACCTTAAGTCAAAGATTTGTTCTACCATTAAATACTGGGAATTGAAATCATTCGAACTTGAGCCCATTGTGGCCAAAATGAGGGATGTCTTCTTGGGGCTGTAAGTGTAGTTAATAATTATCTTGGCAAGGGTATTTTTGAGGCAGCAATGATAGTACTGAAACAAGCATTGGCAAAGCCCATAGGTTTCGCCAGCTGTGCAACATGGCTTAAAGCAAAGGAAACAAGCAGTGGCATAGCCAATAGGTCTCGCTTTTGGGACCTTATAAGTATTTAGTTATGCAGCGCAATATCCTTGGTGCAACAACATTAACTGTTGCATGGTTAAACACTTATAAGGTCCCAAAGCGAGACCTGTTGGCTATGCCAATGCTTGTTATTAGGCAAGCCAGCAATACTCAGGACGCGTTTCAGCTTTAGTATCAAGCCTTTGTCAACTGAAGGGCGCGCCGTGGTTCTGTTTATATACATGCACGAGCTTTAATTAGAACCATGTGGTTTGTTCTTGAGGCTCCGGTTCCCTGTTTAAATATTTAAAGGTATCACGACATGTGTCAAAAATGTTCAGGACAGGGAACCAGGCAAATATAAAAGTGCTTTGTGCAAGAAATGTTCATTCATATTCTATATATATATATATATATATAAACAGAACCCGGTGAAGGTAGAAGCTGTCAATCAGGGCGGTCCATGCTCGGGGTACCGGAAACCCCGCAATATGCCTAAACAAACTTCTGTAATCCCAGAAAACGGCACGGACACCTTGGAAAGTTGCAGCAAAATTCTTTAATGACTGCACAAGCAACGCGTTTCAGCTTACGCCTTGATCACGCTAAAGGCCAAGCAGTGATACACACCAATTTAACCAGTGCTCTACAACATAGAAAAGGGACTAATAATGACACCAATAGTGAACAACATCTATGGGAAAAACGGCGGCCATCTTAGCACTATAAATATGCATACATCACATCAGCTATATAGATGGTTAAGCTGTTATACTAACACCGACCTTGGCAACTAAATAGCCTGGTAGCACAAGTTCATACATACTTCAAGAGTGTTTTCGTGACGACATGAATAATATATTACTAAATCAGATGTAATATAAAATATAATTACAAACATGATTTATGGCAACAGTCATCACAGAATAAAATTCCAATACCATATCCAGCTTGACAAAATGCACCAGTATCTAAGTTTACACCGACCAATGTACATTAATAAAGCGACTATATGTCCAAGTTTTAACAATAAATACATGCAGCACATATAATATTGCAGTCGGTGATCTCAGTGCCGGAGAGGTCAACAGATAATTCTGCCCAAGTGGGCATAAGGTGCATTACATGTTGTGTCGATGATAAATAAGTGGCCTGATTTAAAACAAGTGCCCAATACCTGAAAAAGTGGAAAATACATAAAGTTAAAATACAAGAATTATATAAAAAGCAGAAAAATCACAGCGAATCCAAATACATAGTAAAATTGCACATAAGAATAGAATTTAATTATGTAGGTGTACCGATAGTTCCTCACTAGAGTTTAACCCCAAGGGAGCCATAGTTTCCAAGTCAATGATATATCTCGACTCTAATTGGCGGAGTGAGAGTTGTCTGTTCCCTCCTCGTACATTATCAGGAACAGCATCAATGACAACCATTTTGAGAAGTTTCTCATTTTGAAAGTGTTGATCAAAGTAATGTCTTGCTACAGGGTATTGTTTATTGTTATGACGAATGGCCCTGATATGTTCAAGCACACGTTTTTTGCACGATGGATAGTGCTTCCTATGTAAGCCTTGTTACAGGGGCAGATAAGCGCATATACACAGTAGACTGTGTTACACGTAAGGGCTTTCTTAATCACAAATTCCCTTCTACTGCTAGATATCAAAAGCGTAGTGCAGTCGATGCTGTTACTACAAGCTTTGCAATTATTACAGCATCGAAAGCCCGGACGGCTGCCGGTAGTAGATCTAATGTTATGGGTCACAAGGTTAGGACTGAGTTCGTCTCTCAATGATCGATTTCTTTGAAAGTTAATTTGAGGCTGGCTGTTAAGATGTTTCTGAAGACTGGTGTCAGTTAGCAATACATGCCAGTGTTTTCTCAATATCTGGCGGACATCCTGCGCTTGTCCAGAGTAAGTCGTAATAAATCTCAGCATGTCTGACTCAGTTTGTCGTTTAGCTGGATGTAACAACTGATTACGAGTTACATCGTCTACTCTATTGCATGCTTCAGATATGGTTCTACGGCTATAGCCTCTCTCCCTGAAGCGCTGGGACATAATTTCTTTCTCTTTCAGATAACTGCTTTCAGAGCTGCAGTTGCGCTTGGCGCGCAACAGCTCGCCATAGGCGATGCTGTAGACCAACTTACGAGGATGGGCGCTCGAAGCACTCAGGATGCTATTCCCGGCTGTAATCTTGCGAAACAATTGTGTCTGTATGGTACCATCTGAAATTTCAACCAAAACATCCAAAAACTCTATTCTGGTTTTACTGATATGTTCTGTGAAAACAAGATTATAACTGTTGTCATTTAGTTTTTTGACAAAAGCCTTTGCTGAGTCAATATCTCCATTCCAAATAAAAAAGATGTCATCTATATAACGCAGCCACAGGACACATTGATCGAATTCAGCCATCTGTGAGGCTACCTGCTCCTCCCACCAGCCCATGACCAAATTGGCATAGCTGGGGGCGAAGCAGGTCCCCATGGCTGTGCCCTGTGACTGACGGTAGATGACATCATCAAACAAAAAAAAGTTGTTGGTTAAACAAAACTCAATCATGGCAAGTATCATTTCAGAATGTGAAAATAAGGAGATGGAACGTGTTTTCAGAAAATGCCTAATAGCTTGCAGACCAAAATGATGTTGAATACAGGTATACAAACTGCACACATCCAGGGTAACCAAAGTATAATTTGGCTCCCAAAAAATCCCATCGATGACAGTCAAAAAATGTGTAGTGTCTCTTAGGTAAGCTGGTAAGCTAACCACAAAAGGTCGTAAATAGTGGTCAATAAACCGAGATGTATTCTCAAGTAGTGACCCCATAGACGAGACAATAGGCCTCCCCGGAGGGTTAATTGGGTCCTTATGAAGTTTAGGAAGTAGATAGAGTATGGGGATCTTAGGATAGGGACATTTGAGAAAGTTGTATTCCTCCCACTCCAATAATCCCTGCTCTCTCCACTCAATCAACAGCTCACCATATTTCACATTAGATTTAGCTATGGCATTCCTATCAGCGATACAATAACATGTTACATCAGTCAACTGTCTAAGGCCTTCAGCCAAATAAGCCTGTTTATCTATCACCACAACATTGCCCCCTTTGTCAGACTGGCGAATGACGATGGTATTATCAGATTTTAAATTATCTAGTGCCAGTGTCTGATCCAATCTAAGGTTCTTCTTACAAAAGGGGTTTTTTTTATGCCGAATTTTCTTTAGATCACCCAGAACACCTCTTTCAAAAACCTCTATGGCATCACAGTCGATATGAGGTAAAAATACCGACTTGGGTTTAAAACCACTACCTGGATTAACATTCACATCAATATTAAACTCTTGTAGATTAGAGATGTCATCATCATTACACATCGCTTGATCATACTGAGATGCCAAGGCATTTAAAACTTCAATATCATCAATATTAAGATTGCTCATAGGTGCACTGTCTACTGCTGGAATAGCTGACTTATGCTTAGTATCAAACCATTTTTTTTATTTCAACTTGCGTGAAAAATAAAACAAATCTATCCTAGTTTGAGCAAAATTAAGATTCATAGTAGGGCAAAAGGACAAACCTAATCCAAGAAGTTCAGTTTCTTCTGCCGAGAGCGTCCGCTTGGAAATATTGACAACAGTCATGATTGCGCCTTTTTGTCCCTTGTCAACATTCCCACAGAGGTTGTAGCATCTTTTTTTGCTCCTTTGTTTGGCCTGTTTATTCCTCTTGTTCTTCCTCTGCCGCCTCGTCCTCTCCCTCTTTGAGCACCCTGCTCCTGCAAATGTTCTGTCCGTCCCTGGTTCATCATTTGGAATTGGAGTAAAAAATTACTCGATTTTTTCTGCTGGATTTGACTATCTGTAGAGTAAACTGCCGATGTAGATGCATCAGAAAGACTTCCATCCGACACATCACTCTCGGAGATTTCAACATTTGCTGGTACTGTGGTAGAATTAATCAAACTACTTCCATCTTTCTCAAACAGATGATCATATTTTCTATGGAAGGTTAGAGTCCGACCAGATTGATAGTCCTTGTAATCTCTTAAAAATTTACGTTGCTTTTTGGCCGTGATCTCTTCCTCTAATTTATCCATTCGAATAAAAAGATTTTTCATAAAATCTTCAATTAAATCTTTAGCAACTAGTTTCTCCAATTCAATAAGCACAAGATCAATTTCTGCCAATAATTTACTGCGGTCTTTAAGGGCGTATTTAACTTGAATCCGCATCATTGTGATGGAACAGGCATTTGAGTTGTTGGACCATTCGTCCAACATTTCAGGATCAGGGTCCTCATATGTGGGTATGGTAAAGATACGTAAGCCCCGAGGTACACGTGCCACATCAATGTACCTCTGTAAGGACTCGGCTTCCCACCACTTGGCAAGTTCCTTTTTATGTAACTTCTCCAGTTGGTTGAATAACGACTGAGTTTTAATCTCATCGGTGATGGTCTTAGATGCATTGATTGTGTCACCACTTCCACACACTGGTGCAAAAAATAGTTTGTTCGCTGTGTTTTTCCGCTTTGCCTCCAAAGCTGCAGCCATTGTAATACAAAACAGCTCCCACAGCAACTTCCAATGCCACCTTCAAGACACGTCGATCTTGTGTTAACAGTGGCTCCCTTCCCGTTAAGACAGATTCGGAAACAAGCGGCAAAATCGAAACCCGGACTGGAGTGAACTCACCCGTGCTCGGACAGACACCGCGTCGACCGACGCAGGTAACTGCCCCGCTGAAACGGGTAGAGACGCTCCTCCCAGGTCCGAAACTCACTGCGTTCCAAAGTTGATGAAATTATACGTCAGCCAGCATCTCTCACCGCAAATCAGTCTCCAAGTGCGGCGGTCGTAAGATTTCCCAAATCCTGGCTATAATGCTGGATTCATAGATGTCCTGGCGACTCTGTCTATTACGAGGTCAGCTTCGCTTCCAATAAAGAATAAACAGAACCCGGTGAAGGTAGAAGCTGTCAATCAGGGCGGTCCATGCTCGGGGTACCGGAAACGCCGCAATATGCCTAAACAAACTTCTGTAATCCCAGAAAACGGCACGGACACCTTGGAAAGTTGCAGCAAAATTCTTTAATGACTGCACAAGCAACGCGTTTCAGCTTACGCCTTGATCACGCTAAAGGCCAAGCAGTGATACATACCAATTTAACCAGTGCTCTACAACATAGAAAAGGGACTAATAATGACACCAATAGTGAACAACATCTATGGGAAAAAACGGCGGCCATCTTAGCACTATAAATATGCATACATCACATCAGCTATATAGATGGTTAAGCTGTTATACTAACACCGACCTTGGCAACTAAATAGCCTGGTAGCACAAGTTCATACATACTTCAAGAGTGTTTTCGTGACGACATGAATAATATATTACTAAATCAGATGTAATATAAAATATAATTACAAACATGATTTATGGCAACAGTCATCACAGAATAAAATTCCAATACCATATCCAGCTTGACAAAATGCACCAGTATCTAAGTTTACACCGACCAATGTACATTAATAAAGCGACTATATGTCCAAGTTTTAACAATAAATACATGCAGCACATATAATATTGCAGTCGGTGATCTCAGGGCCGGAGAGGTCAACAGATAATTCTGCCCAAGTGGGCATAAGGTGCATTACATGTTGTGTCGATGATAAATAAGTGGCCTGATTTAAAACAAGTGCCCAATACCTGAAAAAGTGGAAAGTACATAAAGTTAAAATACAAGAATTATATAAAAAGCAGAAAAATCACAGCGAATCCAAATACATAGTAAAATTGCACATAAGAATAGAATTTAATTATGTAGGTGTACCGATAGTTCCTCACTAGAGTTTAACCCCAAGGGAGCCATAGTTTCCAAGTCAATGATATATCTCGTCTCTAATTGGCGGAGTGAGAGTTGTCTGTTCCCTCCTCGTACATTATCAGGAACAGCATCAATGACAACCATTTTGAGAAGTTTCTCATTTTGAAAGTGTTGATCAAAGTAATGTCTTGCTACAGGGTATTGTTTATTGTTATGACGAATGGCCCTGATATGTTCAAGCACACGTTTTTTTGCACGATGGATAGTGCTTCCTATGTAAGCCTTGTTACAGGGGCAGATATGCGCATATACACAGAAGACTGTGTTACACGTAAGGGCTTTCTTAATCACAAATTCCCTTCTACTGCTAGATATCAAAAGCGTAGTGCAGTCGATGCTGTTACTACAAGCTTTGCAATTATTACAGCATCGAAAGCCCGGACGGCTGCCGGTAGTAGATCTAATGTTATGGGTCACAAGGTTAGGACTGAGTTCGTCTCTCAATGATCGATTTCTTTGAAAGTTAATTTGAGGCTGGCTGTTAAGATGTTTCTGAAGACTGGTGTCAGTTAGCAATACATGCCAGTGTTTTCTCAATATCTGGCGGACATCCTGCGCTTGTCCAGAGTAAGTCGTAATAAATCTCAGCATGTCTGACTCAGTTTGTCGTTTAGCTGGATGTAACAACTGATTACGAGTTACAACGTCTACTCTATTGCATGCTTCAGATATGGTTCTACGGCTGTAGCCTCTCTCCCTGAAGCGCTGGGACATAATTTCTTTCTCTTTCAGATAACTGCTTTCAGAGCTGCAGTTGCGCTTGGCGCGCAACAGCTCGCCATAGGCGATGCTGTAGACCAACTTACGAGGATGGGCGCTCGAAGCACTCAGGATGCTATTCCCGGCTGTAATCTTGCGAAACAATTGTGTCTGTATGGTACCATCTGAAATTTCAACCAAAACATCCAAAAACTCTATTCTGGTTTTACTGATATGTTCTGTGAAAACAAGATTATAACTGTTGTCATTTAGTTTTTTGACAAAAGCCTTTGCTGAGTCAATATCTCCATTCCAAATAAAAAAGATGTCATCTATATAACGCAGCCACAGGACACATTGATCGAATTCAGCCATCTGTGAGGCTACCTGCTCCTCCCACCATCCCATGACCAAATTGGTATAGCTGGGGGCGAAGCAGGTCCCCATGGCTGTGCCCTGTGACTGACGGTAGATGACATCATCAAACAACAAAAAAGTTGTTGGTTAAACAAAACTCAATCATGGCAAGTATCATTTCAGAATGTGAAAATAAGGAGATGGAACGTGTTTTCAGAAAATGCCTAATAGCTTGCAGACCAAAATGATGTTGAATACAGGTATACAAACTGCACACATCCAGGGTAACCAAAGTATAATTTGGCTCCCAAAAAATCCCATCGATGACAGTCAAAAAATGTGTAGTGTCTCTTAGGTAAGCTGGTAAGCTAACCACAAAAGGTCGTAAATAGTGGTCAATAAACCGAGATGTATTCTCAAGTAGTGACCCCATAGACGAGACAATAGCTCTGAAAGCAGTTATCTGAAAGAGAAAGAAATTATGTCCCAGCGCTTCAGGGAGAGAGGCTACAGCCGTAGAACCATATCTGAAGCATGCAATAGAGTAGACGATGTAACTCGTAATCAGTTGTTACATCCAGCTAAACGACAAACTGAGTCAGACATGCTGAGATTTATTACGACTTACTCTGGACAAGCGCAGGATATCCGCCAGATATTGAGAAAACACTGGCATGTATTGCTAACTGACACCAGTCTTCAGAAACATCTTAACAGCCAGCCTCAAATTACCTTTCAAAGAAATCGATCATTGAGAGACGAACTCAGTCCTAACCTTGTGACCCATAACATTAGATCTACTACCAGCAGCCGTCCGGGCTTTCGATGCTGTAATAATTGCAAAGCTTGTAGTAACAGCATCGACTGCACTACGCTTTTGATATCTAGCAGTAGAAGGGAATTTGTGATTAAGAAAGCCCTTACGTGTAACACAGTCTACTGTGTATATGCGCTTATCTGCCCCTGTAACAAGGCTTACATAGAAAGCACTATCCATCGTGCAAAAAAACGTGTGCTTGAACATATCAGGGTCATTCGTCATAACAATAAACAATACCCTGTAGCAAGACATTACTTTGATCAACACTTTCAAAATGAGAAACTTCTCCGAATGGTTGTCATTGATGCTGTTCCTGATAATGTACGAGGAGGGAACAGACAACTCTCACTCCGCCAATTAGAGTCGAGATATATCATTGACTTGGAAACTATGGCTCCCTTGGGGTTAAACTCTAGTGAGGAACTATCGGTACACCTACATAATTAAATTCTATTCTTATGTACAATTTTACTATGTATTTGGATTCGCTGTGATTTTTCTGCTTTTTATATAATTCTTGTATTTTAACTTTATGTATTTTCCACTTTTTCAGGTATTGGGCACTTGTTTTAAATCAGGCCACTTATTTATCATCGACACAACATGTAATGCACCTTATGCCCACTTGGGCAGAATTATCTGTTGACCTCTCCGGCCCTGAGATCACCGACTGCAATATTATATGTGCTGCATGTATTTATTGTTAAAACTTGGACATATAGTCGCTTTATTAATGTACATTGGTCGGTGTAAACTTAGATACTGGTGCATTTTGTCAAGCTGGATATGGTATTGGAATTTTATTCTGTGATGACTGTTGCCATAAATCATGTTTGTAATTATATTTTATATTACATCTGATTTAGTAATATATTATTCATGTCGTCACGAAAACACTCTTGAAGTATGTATGAACTTGTGCTACCAGGCTATTTAGTTGCCAAGGTCGGTGTTAGTATAACAGCTTAACCATCTATATAGCTGATGTGATGTATGCATATTTATAGTGCTAAGATGGCCGCCGTTTTTACCATAGATGTTGTTCACTATTGGTGTCATTATTAGTCCCTTTTCTATGCTGTAGAGCACTGGTTAAATTGGTGTGTATCACTGCTTGGCCTTTAGTGTGATCAAGGCGTAAGCTGAAACGCGTTGCTTGTGCAGTCATTAAAGAATTTTGCTGCAACTTTCCAAGGTGTCCGTGCCGTTTTCTGGGATTACAGAAGTTTGTTTAGGCATATATATATATATATGTATATATATATATATATATATATATTAGTTAAACTTGCAACACACCCAATAAGCATAAGCACGCATTGCCATAGTTAACCCTGGTGCTAGGAGAAATGTGCTCCTTTTGAAAGACCAGAATGCGAGTGACTCACAATGAAGTTAGCCAGGTGCACCATGTGCCTCTCTGCTTCCGCCCACCACAGCATAGGGCAAAGTGTCAGTCTACTTCAGAGATTGGTCTTTCACATTTTCCTTCCGCCCACCACAACATATGTCAAGGTGCAGGAGGTGGGAACATTTCAACTACAGTTCTGCTATTGTACCAGTCATATTTTGCTCCTCCCACCACAGCATAGGGTAAAATCAGCCCACCTATTAAACCATTCACATTTTACTAACACCCACCCCAGCATGCATTGTGGGGCAACAGATAAGCCCTTTTTACCCATTCATTAATCATTCACCTTTTGCTTCCACCCACAACAGCACAGAACAATGTGTCAGCCAGCTTCGGCCATAAGATAGTTATTGAACCATTCACATTTTGATTCAACACACCCCAGCATACATCATGGGGGAAGGGGTGACCCCACTTCACCCCTTTTCCTGATATTGTGCCACTAACATTTTTGTACCACACTATCACAGGCCAGTGTGTCAGCCCACTTTAGCCTCTAGTCACTTATTGCACCATTCACATTTTGCTTCCACCAGCTACAGCATATATCATGGGGCAGTGGGTGAGCCACTTCACCCATTGTTCTGCTATTGCGAGGTTCACATTTGGCTTCCTTCCACCACAGCAAAGAACAATGTGGCACCCTACTTTAGCTGTTGATCAGTTGTTGTGCCATTCACATTTTACTTCCACCTACCACAGCATACATCAGGGAGGAAGGGGCGAGGCCACTTCACCCATAGTTCTGGTATTCTTTCATTCAAATTTTACTCCAAGCCACTACAGCTTCCGGGGTAGACAGGGACTGGGCAGCAGCAGTAAAAAAACAATATGACTGCCACGTTTTCCCTTCCCAAGCAGTACCAATGATGCTCCCCCTTGGGAACTCGATCAGACCCCCAGGGAAGGGAAAATCTATTGTTTTTATTTATGCCCCTAGGGGAAGGTCAACCAATGCCTGGGGACTCAAACACCCCCCCCCCCCCAAAAAAAAAACAAGACTCCCTGGTGTCTAGTGGGATCCCTGCTCATGGATCATAGTACACCTGTGATTCACAAGCAGGAATCAGATTGAGGGAGGCATGACTGAAAAGGGGTGGCCCTCCCCTTTCCAGCAATGCTGAAGGAAGTGGCCCGATTGGGGTCACTCGGGACGCTCGCGACCACCTTTCAGCCTTCCATACAAATGAAGAGTCGGTCAAACAGTAGAGAATACAAACCAATATCTGTTTATTCAGAGTACACTCAGAGCGGAGCCCTGTCTGCCCAGTAGCTAAGGAGTGCTGCAGAGGGACTGACATCAGCAAGCATAACGATACATTTTGTACATTTCAGACCCAATGAAGGCACGCCCACAATGGAATTTTCCAGAGAGATGCAGCTGGACAGTAAATTACAAAGGAGTAAGTTTCGATTCTGAGACCGGGCACACATTATCTACTAGTCAAGGTCAATCTGCCTAGACAAGTGGGAAAGGCCTACATCTGAAGGAAAGGTATGCGCTAATAGGAACAATGCATTCATTAGTGTGGCAGAACTCAACTACGTAGAAACATAACCTAAAGAAGGCCGTTTCTCGGAAATAGCAAAGAATTAGTTTCGATCACGATACAAAATGGCGCCTATACACAAAATGGCGCAGCGAATGCTAACTTACATAAAACCATGCAAAAGCATAATTTTTATTACAACAGACCCTCCTTTTAGCATGAGCTGAGCAATTATTGTGTAATAATAAGAAAAACATAATTCAACGAATCATGAATACATTTTAAGAGCACTCCATATTTTCAGCATCTGGAAGGGAAATGGTAAGGAGGGAGGAGGTCTCAAAAATACCCTCGTCTATCTGCCAAAAAAAAAAAAAAAATGTATCAGCAACTAACTCCGCCCGTGAGATTTTTGATATTGCCAAAACTCTCTCTAGAGTTCCCCCACCAGTTATCCCTGATTGCTCAGGGGCAAGGTGTAACAACTTAGCGGAATTTTTCTCCAATAAAATTGAAACTATTTTTACCTCATTTCCCCCTTCTGAAGATGGTACTCTGTTCTTTCAATCCTGTAGCAACCAGCCTTCTTTGGCCACTATTCCGGCGATGGAACTGCCTGTACTAGAAAGCCTTCTGACTAAGGTAAAAAGCGGATCACCCAAAGATCCTGCTCCTTTAAAGATATTGAGGAAGGTGGCGGGCACTATCTCCCCTGTAATTCTAGAATTGATTAATACCTCATTTTCCTCAGGAATGGTTCCTCCCCTATGGAAGGAAGCTATGGTAAAGGCACTTTTAAAAAAAACCAGCCTTGATTCTTCCATTCTGGGTAACTATCTTCCCATATCCCTGCTTCCAGGGGTCAGCAAAATTGCTGAAAAATATTTTAACTCAATATTATCCTCATTTTTAGAGACTCACAAGCTTCTCCATCGGTCCCAAACAGGCTTCCGCCCCCTTCAGGGAACGGAAACAGCTTTGCTCTCTGTAGTGGAAGAGTCAAGAAAAATAGTGGACTTCGGAGGCACCGCTGTGGTCCTCCTTTTGGACCTCAGCGCGGCCTTTGACACAGTAAACCATTGCATTTTGATCCACAGACTAAGGAAACTGGGTGTCACTGGATCCGCTCTGTCATGGCTACAGTCCTTCCTGAGCAATAGATCCTTTCAGGTTTTCGATAATGAGGTGAACTCTAAGCAGATGCCCCTCTGTTGTGGAGTCCCTCAGGGATCTTCCCTGAGTCCCACCTTATTTAATGTCTACACTTGTTCCCTTGCAGAGGTGGTTTTACCTTTTGGAGTGCACATAGTCACTTACGCAGATGACACACAACTTGTAATTGGGCTCAATAGAGCCGAAAATTCCCCCTCAGTCTGCGTCCATGCTTGGAAGAAATTGCCAACTGGATGAATGAGTCTTTCCTAAAATTAAATGGGGAAAAAAGCGAAGTCATGATCTTGGGTAATAGTTCCCCCTTGATCTAAAAGCAATCTGGCCGACCTCTCTCGGCCTAGCCCCTACCCCCAAGACCCAGTTAAAAAGTCTGGGTGTTTGGATTGACCAAGACCTCACATTTAAGATACAAGCACGGATTACGGCAGCTACTTGCTACGGTATTTTGAAAATGATTCGGAAGATACTGCCCCTTCTCCCTTTCCAAGCAAGGAAGGTGATGGTCCAGGCTCTCATCCTGTCCCGGTTGGATTATGCGAATGCCCTTTATTTAGGCGCCCCTGTTGCGACCTTCTCCAAGCTACAGACAATACAGAATTGGGCTGCAAGACTCTTATTAGGCATTCCTAAACACCACTCCGCCAAACCTGCCTTGAGAACACTTCACTGGCTACCAGTTCGGGAGAGAGTTAATTTTAAGGCTCTATGCATTGTCCATAAGTCTCTAGCCGGAATAGGCCCCGCCATTCTTCAGAGCACTATTCAGTCTTACCGGCCCAATAGAAGCCTTCGTTCTGAGAATATGAATCTTGTCATCGTCCTTAAGATCAGGAAAGCCAGAAGCGGGGGCCGGCAATTTTCTTTTAATGCGGCTAGACTCTGGAACTCTCTTCCCTCCCATTTACGTGCTGAATCTAATCATTTAGTTTTTCGTAAATTGTTGAAAACCTCGCTTTTCCCTAACTGATGAAACTCACTACTGCCGTTACTGCCAGCGCTGGGATGCTTCCGGGTAGCCATGCGCTTTAAAAATGTTATTTCAATTCAATTCAATTCAATAAGGTCTGAAGCATGATTGTCGCATTAGTATCATGAATTGATATTCTCTTAGGAGTAAGGAGGGTGGTGCAATAAGAGTAGCATAAGGGAAGACACTGGACCAAAACACAGCAAGAAATCAGGATCACGATGAAATAGGTCACCTTTTCAAGGATCCAACCCCATCTACCAAACAATGACCAACTCCTATTCCCACTCTCCATTTCTTTTAAGTTTTCTAGAATATCTCAAATGTGTTGGGTAATATTTTTTTCCATATTAGTTGTCCCGACTACACACTGGTCTCCTACTACTGCGCACACACCACCGCTCTTCGCTAGGATAAAATCAACAGCATATCTGTTCTGCTCAGAGTATATTCGCATACTTTCTAATTGGGTGGTGATATCACGCAAAGCTGATACTGTGGAATTCGACAGTATCTGTAGCTTACATCCAAAATATTCTATAGCTCTTTCACCTCTGGCCATAGCGGTACCACCAAAGGTAATAATGGAGGAGGGAATATACCCAAAGGTGATATCAGTACTAAAATTATTGACTTCCAAATTTGTCACTCCATCACAGAACTCTGCTGTCAACGTTCTTTTTACCCACCGTATATTTGGCTTACTGTACTTGCAAGGCACACCTAAAGGGAGCACCATTCCTAGAGCAACATCATGGACAATATTCATTGTTTTTACAAAGGATAAATTTTTCTTATTAAATAAAAAATAAAAAATCTCCTGCAGAGTTTGTATTCTAATGAAACTTTTTTAATAAATATCCAAAAAAAAAACTATCTGGTATTCATCCCTACCGTACTTGGATCCTTCTTTTTCTC